>CM035152.1:137606192-137756977 GCA_020205615.1 Panax quinquefolius
GAAGAGAACAAGTGAAAGAAAAGGTGAGCTCAACTAGCCCGAAGAAGAAATATTATGACTAAGATAATGCGAATAAATTATCATTAGCCTTCAACGATGTTAAAGCGATAAAATACAATAGACAACCGGTTTAAGCTGCAATGAATAAGCAATCCATTAAAAGAGTCAAGTAGAGAATAAAAGTCTACTATCTTTTAGGTTTTAAAAGGTTTTCATCAATTTTATCATTTGAGACTCGAATTTTTTAATAAATAAACCACCACATCTAATCATCCTTGTACCACGGTCAAGGATTTTCATCAAATTATCAATGGTCATGACTATATTAGAATCACCCACGGTCATAATCATACCAAAAACTATCCATCATCGCATTACTGAGCCACCGAGGACTTTTGTCACATCATTTATATCAAGTCATGATTATCTTAGAATGATCCACGGTCATAATCATACTAAGTTCATCTATGCACGTAAGCCAAAGATAACATAATATAACATGAGGATGATGACAATGACATAGTAATTCAATAAAACAAGTTCAAGAATTATTTAATCCATGAATTATTAACGTCCAAATTGTCAACATGATCTTTGTGCTTTCAGAGTAAAATTCAAGAATGATCGGAAGAATATTTCCATGAAAAGATATCTTAGATGAAACGCAAATATCAAGGATATTCTACTAATTTCATGGAGTATAGAAGTCAAAGTTTTAACCATTTGGGTATAATAAAGAATGGAATAACAAAAGAAATCACCATGCATGCGGTACTTCTTGACAGGCGAGTTATTCCAAAGAATAATAATAACGGAACGGTGGGGTGAAATTCACACCCAAGCGGGATGTTCCAACAAAATAATAAAGATGGAACCGGATCCGGTGTAAAACACACAGATAGGATATTCAACGAGAATGATAAAGGCGGAACCAGTGGGTGTAAAACACATGAACGAGGATGTTCCAACGAGAATAATAAAAAGCGGAACCGGTCCGTGTAAAAACACACAGCAGGATGTTCCAATGAGAATAATAGAAGAATGTCACCAAGTATAGGGTAAAATGGCGTATCTGGAGTTATTCCAACAGAATAATAAGCAATGGAATAACATAAGGATTTCACCAAGTATAGGGTATCTGGCGTGTCTGAGGTTATGTATAGGGTATGCCACTTTTACGGAGTTATTCCAACAGAATAATAATGAATGGAATAATGAAGTTCTCTTCAAGAAGAAAGAATAACACCCCTACTAGTAAAAGAACCTGAATATAGAAGTAGTGAAGTAGCGAGAATACTCTTCTTCTTCTATAACTTTCTCTCTATAGCTTCTCTCTATAATTTCTCTCTCTAGAGTTTCAATGAATTCGTAAGAAAATAATGAAGGAATGAGCTTTATTTATAGGAAAATGAAATGCATAAGTAACTAATCCATGAGCGGTCCATTGATTTACTTTAATCGGACGGTCCATATTTAAAGAAAAATCTTTTAAATAAAATATAATATATTCTATTTATATAAAAATATTTTACTATGCAAACACTATGCAATACTTATGCAAAAACACTATGCAAAACACTATGCAACACTATGCATAATAAAATATAATATATTCTATTTATAGAATAACTTTAATAAAGTATTCTATTTTATATAAAAGATGTTTACATTTTATTACGTTAATAATAATAATAAAACAAAACGTCATTATCGCTATAATAATTCATATTATTAATTGACAATAATGGAATCAAAGCGAGTGACTTCTCACATAAGCATCGATAATCAATCTGGTGTGCTACTTGCAACTACCGTATTATTCTT
Source organism: Panax quinquefolius (assembly GCA_020205615.1). Taxonomy (NCBI): domain Eukaryota; kingdom Viridiplantae; phylum Streptophyta; class Magnoliopsida; order Apiales; family Araliaceae; genus Panax; species Panax quinquefolius. The sequence continues at coordinate 137,608,017 of CM035152.1, forward strand.
TGTACTTTTACTACCGAGTAGTTCAACGATATCAACCAGTAAAACTTCCGCCGTTATTTCAATAAAATATTTTTGTCGTTTTCTCGATCAAGAATAATAATTACATTGTGGGGTCCACCAATGATTGAGTAGTTATGCGAATATTCCCGCTAAACCGAATATTCCCCGACCAATCGAATATAATATAACCACTTGCATACTTTGCAAAATTTATAAATACTACCCACAACTATAATATTATCTCAAATTCACACCATAATATTAAAAATTATTTCGTCAAAATTTAAATCTTTATTGATAAAATCTGGGGTCTCACACCTTCATTATCACAACCGAATACACAGATATTCGAGCCAACCTTATCACTACCGAACCAACCCTATAGCAACCGAGCCAACTTTATTACTACCAAAGATATAAAAGACCATCCTTATCACGACTGAATACATAGATAATCGAGCCAAACTTATCACAACCGAACCAACCTTATAGTGTAAGACCCCAACTTTTATGAATAAAGATTAATTTCTCTCGAAATATATTTTTTAATATTATGGTATGGACTTGATATAATGTTATAGTTGTGGGTGATATTTAAAATTTTTGCAAAGTAAGCAAGTGGTTATAAAATTCGATTGGTCGGGGAATATTCGTTTTAACATGGAATATTCGTACGACGACATAATCATTGGTGGACCCCACAATGGAAGTATTGTCGTAGTTAGGAAACGACAAAATTATCTTTTTATAAAAATAACGGCAAAATTTTTACCGTTAAACTGTTGAACTACCCAGTAGTAAAAGTACAGTAATACGCGTGGTTGCATAGTAGCACAGGGTATTGATTATTGATGCTTACGTAAGAAGTCACTCAGTTATACTCAATTATTGCTATAGTAATTGCTGTATCATATCTCTTATATTATTAATTCAATTATTGTCATAATATAATTATTTTATATTATTAAATCAATAATTGAGACGACAAAGTTATTCATATTATTATTTGCAAATTACAATGTCTAGACGTTCTGTCGAGGAGAGGTTTGGTCACCTAATTACGCGCCAATAAGGAGAAATCCTTATCGGAAAGCCTCCTCTCCTGGGAACGACCTGATTGTTAAATATTGTGATGTATAATATTAATGATGAATAAGTTCGTGTTGATTAAAGATGAAATTGATAGTTCCATTGTGTTGGGATTATTAGTGTTAGTGGAAATTAACATTTATTTCGATAACAATTGATGTCTGGAAGTTATATTGACCAATCGGGTAATTAATCAGATAAATGAGCAATTAATTGCTATTAATTCACATGCTTATAACTATGTGATCACATGTGTGTACTATTGATTCACATGTATGTACTATTAGGGGAGGTGTTGCAAGATTGATAATACTTGCATGACTAAGTTAAAAATGGAGGCATAGATGGAGGTACTATACTGTAATTCGTATTTTCACATGTATAGAACTATTGATTCACATGATTGAACTATTGATTCACATGATGTACTATTAGGGGAGGTGGTGCAAGTTTGATAATACTTGCAGGACTAAATTAAAAATGAAGAAAAAGATGAAGGTATCATACTGTAATATTTTGAGCCCCAAAACGTGCAATTATCGAAACTATATTTTCCTATAAATAGAAGCTAATTCTTCTTCATTCTCACCAATTCACTAAGACTCACAAGAGCAATTATAGAGAGAAAAGCTATAGAGAGAAAGAAGAAGAGAAGTCTGCTACTTCACTATTCCAGTATCCAGTCTTCTTCTGAGGTAAGGGGTATTATTTATTTCATATTCTGAAGAGATATTATTTTTCGTATTTGTATGAATATTATTTTCGTTCAATATTCGTAAAGAATATCATTTCGTTCAATATTCGTAGGAATATTATTTTCGTTCAACAGTCGTAAGGGGTATTATTTATTTCATATTCTGAAGAGATATTATTTTTCGTATTCGTATGAATATTATTTTCGTTCAATATTTGTAGGAATATTATCTTTATTAAATATTTGTTGGAATATTATTTTCATTCAACAGTTGCAAGGGATGTTATGTTTGTTCAATATTCGTATGAAATAATATTTTCTTCCATACTCTGTAGTATGTAAGTAATATTATTTTGTTTTGTATCCCTAGTTCTATACTCATTTTGTTGAAGTATTGCTTTTATATTCCATGAAATTAGTAGAATATCCTTGATATTTGCGCTTCATCTAGTATCTTTTCATGGAAATATTACTCTGAGCTTTCTTGATAATTATTTATCTTTTCATGACGAAATACTATTCATGAGTTACTATTTACGGGTTACTATTCACCCAGTTACTATTCACTCAAATATTATTCACTCGGGTATTCGGGGCACTTTTCATGCCGGAGTACTATTCACGAGTTACTATTCACGGGTTACTATTCACCCAATTACTACTCACCTGAATATTATTCACTCGGGTATTTGGGGTACTTTTCATGTCGGGGTACTATTCACGAGGTACTATTCTCGAAATACTATTCACAGGGTACTATTCACGGGGTACTATTTACCCGAAAAATATATTTCTTTTTTGTCCAAATTATTTTTGGTATATGAATATTATTCTTGAATTTTACTCTACAAAGCAGTATCATGTTGACAATTTGGATATTTTTAAACTCTGGGTAAATTTAAAGTCTTTAATATTTATCCTTGATTTCGTTTGATTTGATTTCGTTTGATTAATGCTTATATCATTGTCATCATCCTCATGCTTATATTGTGATGAAAGTCATCACAATATATTGTGGCTTACGTGCATAGATGGACTGTTGATTGGTATGATTATGACCAGGGATCATTCGGTATAATCATGACTCATAATGTTACAAATGATATGGTAAAAGTCCTCATTGGCCCGTAGTGCATTGATGGACAGTTGTTGGTATGATTATGACCATGGATTTTTTGGTATAATCATGACCATTGGTGATTACATGAATATCCTTGGCCCGTAGTGCAAGGATGATTCGATGATGTGGTTTATTTATTAAGCTGAGTCTCAGCGATAAATTTGATGAAAAACTTTTTAAATCATAGAAGATAGTAGATATCATGCTCTACTTGACTCTTCTAATGGATTGCTTATTCCGCTGCAGTTGTTGATCCAAAACTTGTTGTCTATTATATTCTATCAGTTGTTATACTGTTGAAGGCCAATGATAATTTATTATGCATTATCTTAGTCATAATATTTCTTACTGGGCTAGTTGAGCTCACCCTTTTCTTTCATTATTCTCTTCAGGAAATGAGAACGTAGCCGGGACTAGTCAGGGAATGGAGTGACGGTCTAGATGTTTGCATTAGTAGTCCTCACTATTCTATAAATAGTGTGACAATAAATGTAATGAAGACTCTATTTAAGAGTGGATATTATCTAGAAGGAAATATTCTTGTTTAAACTCTCAGCTATGTTTTGTCGTATATTACCCGACAGTTGTATAATTAAGTTTGTATTTGATTTATGTACCATGTATTTGGCGACTCAAGATGGGTGATGTATACCTATTTTGGGGGCGTCACATATAGCAACCGAAGATAGATAAATAACCCACCAATAAATTTTGTTCCAAAGAACTGAACATCCAACCAAACACCAATTAATCTTGTTCGCCATCATAAGGACGAACTTGCCTTGTTCACAATCATAAGGATGAACAAATCCAGCCAAACCTCCCAACAATCATATTCGCCATCTTTAGGACGAATCAAGTTTTGTTCACCATCTTTAGGATGAACAGATCCAACCGAACCTCCGAACAATCCTGTCCACCATCTTTAGGACGAATCAGGTTATGTTCACCATCTTTAGGATGAACAGATCCACCAAACCTCCAACAATCCAGCTCCCCAACTTTAGGACGAATCAGGTTCTGTTCACCATCTTTAGGATGAACAGATCCACCAAACCTCCAACAATCTTGTTCGCCATCTTTAGGACGAATCAGGACTCTGTTCACCATCTTTAGGATGATCAGATCCAACTGAACCGCCAATAATCTTGTTCGCCATCTTTAAAACGAATCAGGACTCTAATTACCATCTTTATGATGAATAGATCCAACCGAACTTCGAATAATCATGTTCGCCATCTTTAGGACGAATTAGGACTCTGTTCACCATTTTTAGGATGAACAGATCCAACCAAACTGCCAATAATTCTATTCGCCATCTTTAGGATGAATCAGGACTTTGTTCACCATCTTTAGGATGAACAGATCCAACCGAACTGCCAAAAACACCAAAGTAGATAGCCGAAGCCAGAATGAAGCCGATGTGACGTACTCCGAAGTATACTGCTATCATCTAAAGTTTTATAGGCAAACATCTCAGACCGTTGAAGCTTATACCAAGTATGTGTATCCTGCCCTCCAGTTAAAAATATTTTCTTCTGCTAATTTTGTCGTCATGCCGAAGAGATTGACAAAAGCCAGTAATCCAAGTCTGAAGTACTCCCCCACCAGTAGCCTCTATATTCGAAGTGAGTTGTTATTGCTCGAAGTGTTATAAGTGAACAACTCAGACTGTTGAAGTTTTACCAAGCTTGTATATCTTGCCTCGAGTCAACTTAGCTCGAACATAAGAGGAATTCTGAATCAAATACCAATCTTATATCTTGCCCAAAAACATTTTTTCCTGCTAATTTTGTTGTCATACCGAAGAGAGTGATAATATCCAATAATCCAAGTTCGAAGTACTCCCCACTAATAGATTCTATATCCGAAGTGGGCTCTTGGTCATTCTGGATCAACTCTATGAAACAACAACTTCCTCATTGCTCTGCAGCTCGTTAGATAAATAATAACAATATGCCCAAGAGCAAAGACCACAAATGAGAAAAAAAAAAGACAGACGTCTCCCATGATGAAGATAGAGTTAAAGACTTTAAGGACGCACGTGGTGATATCAAATATACGAGTAGAATCGACTTTAATCGATAAAGTTAAAGCCGTTCAAACTACACACCTAGAGCTGATGAATGTGAAGAAGAAGGTTTAAGAAGGCGTTATCTCAATCCTCGATTCATTGGCCTATTTTTAATCCTCGATCGAGTAGGAACTGTGGCCTATAGACTCGCCTTACCACCAAGTATGTCTCGTGTTCATAATGTTTTTCACGTATCAATGTTACATAAATATGTGGACGACCTGAACCACATTATTGAATTAGAACTAGACGAGATAGAAGAAGATTTAACGTATGAGGAGATACGTGTTCAAATCTTGGATAAGAAGGATCGTATTCAACACTGAAAGGTTATACCTCAAGAGTTAGAATATGAAATGAAGTCAAGGTATCCTTACCTCTTCGGCATACCAAGTACGTACATAAATTTCGAGGGCGAAATTTCATAAGGAAGGGAGATTGTGAGACCCAAAATTTTATGAATAAAGATTTAAATTTCTCGAATTTTTTTTTTTTGAATATTATGGTGTAGATTTGATATAATGTTATAGTTGTGGGTAATATTTATAAATTTTGCAAAGTAAGCAAGTTTTTATGTAATATTCAATTGGTCGGGGAATATCCGTACGACGGCACAATCATTGCTGAACCCACAACGGAAGTATTGTCGTAGTAAGAAAATGACAAAATTATCATTTTATAAAAATAACGACGAAAGTATTACCGTTAAAACTAATGAACTACCCGATAGTAAAAGTACAATAATATGTGTGGTTGCATAGTAGCACACGGTATTGGTTATTGATGCTTAAGTGAGAAGTCACTCAGTTATACTCAATTATTGCTACAGTAATTGTTGCATCATATCTCTCATATTATTGATTCGATTATTGTCAGAGTATATTCTGCATAATATGATATATTATTAAATCAATAATTGAGACGACAAATTTATTCATATTATTAAATTGCAATATTTACAATGTTTAGAAGTTCTGTCAAGAAGAGGTTTGGTCACCTAATTGCGCGCCAATAAGGAGAAATTCTTATCGGAAAGCCCCCTCTTTCCTGGGAACGACCTGGTTGTTAAATATTGTGAGTTATAATATTAATGATGAATAAGTTCGTGTTAATTAAAGATGAATTTGATAGTTCCATTGTGTTGGGATTATTAGTGTTAGTGAAAATCGACATATATTCCAATGATAATTGATGTCTGGGGGTTATATTGATAAATCGGGTAATTAATCAGATAAATGAGCAATTAATTGCTACTAATTCACATGTTTATATAACTATTTGTTCACATATGTGTATTATTGAGTCACATTCATTTACTATTAGGAGAGTTGGTGCAAGATTGATAATACTTGCATGACTAAGTTAAAAATGGAGGTATAGATGGAGGTACTATACTGTAATTCATATTTTCACATGATTATAACTATTGATTCACATGATTGAACTATTGATTCACATTATTTACTATTAGTGGAGGTGGTGCAAGTTTGATAATACTTGCAGGACTAAATTTAAAATGAAAGAAAAGTTGAAGGTATTGTACTGTAATATTTCAAGCCCCAAAACGTGCAATTATCGAAACTATATTTTCCTATAAATAGAAGCTCATTCTTCCTTCATTTCTCACCAAATGACTAAAGCTATAGAACAATTATTATAGAGAGAAATATAGAGAGAATGAAGAAGTGAAGTATACTACCTCTCTATTCTAGTATCCAGCTTTATTCTAAGATAATGGATATTATTTCTTTCGTATTCATGAAGAGAGCTATTACTATTCCATTCTTTATTATTATGTTGGAATAACATGTCTATGCGAAGTACCGCATATATGGTGAAATTCTTCTCTTATTTCATTCTTTATTATTATGTTGGAATAGCTTGTCTATGCGAAGTACTGCATACATGGTGAAATTCTTCTATTATTCCATTCTTTATTATTCTGTCGGAATATCCTGTCTATGAGGATTATGCATGACCTGGTTCCATTCTTTATTATTCTGTCGGAATATCCTGTCTATGCGTTTACGCATGACCTGGTTCCATTCTTTATTATTCTGTCGAAATATCCTGCCTGTGCATTTACGCATGACCTGGTTCCATTATTTATTATTCTGTTGGGAATAAACATGCATGCGATTTATCGCATGCATGGTGAATTCTTACATTATTCCATTCTTTATTATTACGGTAGAATAACCCGTCTACATGTGGATTACCATATGCATGGTGAATGATCCTTTGTATTCATTCCTTATTAAATTGTGGAAATGATGCATCTACGTGGATTACGCATGGCGGGTGAAAATCCATTTGTAGTTTCGTAATTTTTCGACCCTCAAAAATTCTGGAAAAATTTGAAATGATAATTTGATGAGTTTTCTATACTGTGTCCAAATATGGCGATTTTTGGATGTATAGATTAAGAGTTATGGATTTTATGGGAAAAGACTATTTTAAAAGTAAACCCTTATAACTCTTTGTGGTTAACTCCAAAATTGGTGAAATTTTTATTGGGAGTACATGTATATAACAGGAGTATACCCTGTAAATTTCGGAATTTTTGGACAAAGGTACAATTTATGATAAATGTCTAAATATTCGGCGGTTTTGACCATATGAAAAATAGTAAATGAATTTTAAAAATTCTAAGAAAAATATATGTTCAATATAGGACTATATTCTGCTAAATCCTAGAAAAGAAATATTTTTGGGACTGATTTGGTATTTTTCATGAAAATAAACTAGTTATGAGTAAATGAATTAAATATGTTGTGTGAGGGATTTTTGATGAGGGTATATGCACTATGTGGTAAAGTGTAAACAATTGAAATAAATTGTTTATAAGTTGAAGAAGTGATTAAAATATTTTTATAATATTAGATTACGAGTTTATTAAGTGGTTGATAATATTTGGATAAATTTAAAGTCTTTAATATTTATCCTTGTTTTCGTTTGATTAATGCTTATATCATTGTCATCATCCTCATGCTTATATGGTGATGAAAGTTATCTTTGGCTTACGTGCAAAGATGGACTGTTGATTATTGAATTGGATATCTTTGGCTTACGTGCAAAGATGGACTGTTGATTATTGGTTTTATAGTTGTATATCTTTAGCTTACGTGCAGAGATGGACTTGGTATGATTATGACCAGGGATTATTTGGTATAATCATGACCTGTAATGTTATAAACGATGTGGTAAAAGTCCTCAGTGGCCTGTAGTGTATTGATGAACAGTTTTTGGTATGATTATGACCAGAGATTATTCGGTATAGTCATGACAATTGATGATTGAATGAATATCCTTGGCCCGTAGTGCAGGGATGATTCGATGATGTGGTTTATTTATTTAGCTGAGTCTCAGCGATAAAAATTGATGAAAACATTTTAAATTATAGAAGATAGTAGATATCATGCTCTACTTGACTCTTCTAATGGATTGCTTATTCATTGCAGTTAAACTTGATGTCTATTGTATTTTATCGGTTTAACATTGTTGAAGACTAATGATAATTTATTATGCATTATCTTAGTCATAATATTTCTTACTGGGCTAGTTGAGCTCACCCTTTTGTTTCATTGTTCTCTTTGGAAATGAGAACATAGCCCAGAGACTAGTCGGGAAACGGAGTGATGGTCCGAGATGGTGTCATAGTAGTCCTCACTATTTTATAAAATAGTGTGATAATAAATGTAATGAGGACTCCATTGAGTGTGAATATTGTCTAGATGACAATATTTGTATTAAAACTCATAGCATATATTTTGTCGTATTTTACACGACAGTTGTATAATTAAGTTTTTATTTATATTTTGTACCATGTATTTGGCGACTCAAGATGGGTGATGTATACCTATTTTTGGGGCGTCACAAAAATTGTGTCATTTTGAGAAGCGGTATCTGCTAAAAGGGTATAAGTTTGAACGGGCGGCCCAAAACTACATTGTTTTTGTCGCGCCTTTTCATCTAAGACTAAAACTACGTAGTTTAGGTTATGCTAATGCTTAAACTACATCATTTTAAGGGGCCGAATAGATGCGCCTATTCTGTAAATGGTCAAAACTACGTCGTTTTGACCAAAAGATACAAATAGTACCTTTTCAGTAGCATCTCATGCCCTTTCAAAGGGCTAGACACCCATCCGAAGGGTCACCAACCCTCCTATAAATAGATAGGAGGGGTCAGCCTTCTAAATCATTCAATTCTCAAGCATATTAAGCATATAAAGCATTCTAGTATTCAATTCTTCATCAGTTTCTTTAAGTTAGTTTTGAGAGAGAATTAGAGCATTTCTTTTGGTTCGTAGAGTATATCTTTTGTATCTTGGGAGACAAGTGTTATCAATTCTGAGCACCATACGGAGGGCATAATTGTCTTAAGGACATAGTACCAAGTACTAGCCTTGACTAATAATTTTCTTGAGTTCTGTTGAGATAAGTTCATATAAATATATATATATATATATATATATATATATATATATAATTTCCTTTTAAGTTTACTAATATATATATATATATATATATATATTCTATTTATTATTATTATTATTATTTATCAAAACCAGATTTCCTTATTCACTAGAAAGAAAGGGTTTTCTTTCTTCTTTATCTCTGTCGACATAGCTCAAATGATTCTGCTTTTGACCTCTGAGTAGATTGTCGAGGCTGAGGGGTAAATTGTCACGGTCATACAAGTCGATTACTTGCTGATGAAAATTTTGATCAGCCCATCCTGATGATGCCAGTGACCGAACAGCGGTTTCTTGAGATTCTCTCGCATGGTATCACTGTTTCTTTCCAAGTCTTGGGCAATTTGATCTGATCTATTCCGTATAGCACATGCAACCGGTCCAAGGCTTCTTTCTTTCTTCCCCAGCCTTATCCTATAACAAAAAAATTTGAGTGAGGACCAAAATATTTTATTACATACTTTCCAATAGCCTAAGAGTAATGGGCTGTTTTTGGAAAAAATCCAGTGGAGAGATACTTTATTGAATTTATGGTGAAATAATAAGTCTTAGGCCCATTTACTTTTTACTGCTAATTTGGCTGAAAGCTTGTTATTGGGAGGAGAGAGATTGAAATGGAATTGAGTATAATGAAAGCTAATGGACTGAGTTCCTGTTCAACTCTATAATTTTATACGTATCTTGTAAATAATACCTCCACATGCATAATATGAGAAATATATATAACAAGCAAAGTAGTAACAATACTCATCTTGATTTTGTAAATAAAAAAGAATAACTTATCTTTTGTGTAGGATATCCTCTTCTTTGGTAAATTGGTGATTTTAATTCAATATTAGAACAAGCTTTCTCACAGATGACGCTAATATTAACGTTAAATTTTGTACGCCTGACAAAATTACCAAAATAGCAGGCCAAAATCGCGTTAACGATTGATTGTATTGTTGTGAAATAAAACTCACGAAATACACTCACATAAACATAAACATAAACAAAGAGATATAAAATATGAACACAAGAATTTACGTGAAAACCCAATTGGGAAAAAACCACGGAGAGAAAGAAGAAATCTACTATAATAATATGGAGAGTACAAAGTGTTTATTTGTGTCATACGCAATTCTATCTTGTATCTCCTCCATCCCTTGCTTATTGTTGTATTTATAGATGCCATGTCCACTTGAATCCAATTAGGAGTAGAAGTCCTTTTCAGAATCACCTTATGATTGATTGCTTCCTTCCCAAGTTAGATCTCTTTATCCCACCAAATAAGGAAACACAATCTTACTTCAATAAGGATTCTCCCACTGTAAAAATAAATATATGGGCCAACTCCAAATTCGGTCCATTAAATATATTGGGCTATGCATTAGCTAGACCCAAATAATCACATCCCAACAATTACAATAATACACGCCGGAAGACATACTCCGCTTTGTGGATCAGCTTTAGCTTTTGTTTTCCTGTGTTGTGAAGCTAATTCAACTCACCCAAAAACAAGTGAAAGATTTGTCTAATAGTAATGTTCAGGGTCCGTTCATGAGATTTTAGTGGCCAGGGCAAAAAATGAAAACGAAATTCTTTTTAAAATATTGTCTTCACTCAAAAAAAATAAATAAAAATAAAAAAGTATAAGTTATATCCAAAAATGCGTTCGACCACAACAATATATGTGAAGTTCGACTACAACAATATATATGAGAATGCATTCATTGAAAGATACTTCTTCTAGTATTACTAGAACCAAAATCTTCAATCAAATGTTTAATTAAAATCCTATATATATATATATATAAATTGGAGTCCCTCTAATTGGAGCCTAGGACGGTCGACCCTCCCTCACGTGTGCTCATGAACGGCCCTGGTAATGTTCCATCAACAAGTACTAGTAGTAAAAATACAATTCCTGTGTTGTGAAGCCTAGGCGTGTAACTCGAAGGACAAGAAGGTTTTCATTAGAATTTCTCCAGATCTTTACATCAATGTTGATATATGACTTCTGAGTTGTATATTGCTTTGCAATACATCCTATTTTTCCTTACAAAGAACCTCTTTGCTTTTTCTTAGATTTTGTGACACTCCCAAATCCAGGTTCTCTAACCTCAGATTCAGTGCTCACGATCCATCATCATCATCATAAGCATTCTATATACTATTGCAAAATAATAAATATACATTGTTCATTATAATAAAGTTTTATAACATAACCCCAAGGTCTTCTTTACCTTAACTAAAACACACTTTTAATATTACAAAAGGTTTACATAAATAATTCCATAAGGTAATATAATAATTAACATTCAAATTAAGCTATTCTTGGACTTTGCCCTTGCCTTTGTCTTTCTTATTCGATCCCTCGGGCTTAGCTGGAATAAATGTTATGATATAGCAAGGGTAAGCAACTAGTTTGCTTAGCAAGTTTAAATACAAGAAAGGTATATCATGATTAGAAATGAATTTAGCTTTCAATGTTCAACAATAAAATCGATTGTGAAAGAACATGAATTAAGTTTCAATAATTGAATATTCGAATAATAGATGCTGAGTGGTTTGAAATAACCATGAACATATACTAAGGTTGTCAGTAGTTAAACTGGTCCTTTTAATAAGTTTTGTTAATCAAGGGGATCAACCTTTCATACCCGGTGTATTATGCATAAACACTTAATAGTCGAGCAATAAACACTTAATAGTCGAGCAATAATTGTTTTCTAATATAATGCTTTAATAAAATTGTTCTTTTTCTCAGTCTCGAGTCCTTACCAAATCAACTAGTTAAGAACAACTTTTAAAACACATTTGATTTAACAAATTTAAACATATTCAATCTAGCTGATACAACTAGCATAGATCTATCTCAATAACAGTTCAAGAATGAGAGAACTTTAATTAATTCATAATTCAATAATAATTGAAGAAAAATTTATTTACACAAAATGTGATTCACAATAATCATTAAGGATGTGGAGTAATCAACAATAATTATCCACTAACATACTTTGAAAATAATAACTCGAGTTTGAGTTAGAGAACTTGCCTGTTCGATGAGCTACAACTAACTAGCTTTAATTAAAACTCTTTGAACGATCTAGAATTGACAATGTTGGTCTATTAATTAGTACTGCGTATAATTGTAAGTCTATACGCTTACTTGTGCTATTATCCAGCAAATAGTTCAATCACAAGGTACACATAATATAATATACTATCATTAGTCCCATAAGATATTTAATAAATCTTAGGTTAATGATTTAATTAATTTATAATATTTTTCTTAAGTAATAAACACTTATTAGATCTTTAAACAATTTATTATAATTGTTTAATTAATGAGTTATTTAAATTCTCTTAATTTATTAACTCTATCTTCATTTAATTACCATTTAATATTAGTTAAATAGTATTTAATTAGTTATCTTTAGTTATTATTTAATAATAAATAATAGCTAATTACATCTACTTATTATTTAATGTTAATTAAATATTAAATAATTAATATTATTTGTCTTTAATTATTATTTAATATTAATTAAATAATAATTAATTAATCATTATTAATTTATGTACTTCATTAATCTTTAATTATTCATTACTATTAATAAATGAATAATTAATTAACATTTAATCCTTATTTATTATTTAGTAAATAATAATTAATTAATTATTTATCCTTGAATAACAAATAATTAATTCATTTAATAAGTCTTTAATTATTCTTTCTTGTTAATCTAAGAATAATTAATTATCACTTATTCTTATTTATTATTTAATATTAATTAAATAATAAATAATTATTTATAAATTTTATATCAATGTAATTAAGTAATTACATTATTATTACATAATCTTACTTAAGTATTCTTTAATCATTGTTTAATATTAATTAAATAATAATTAATCAATTGTTTAACTCTATTTATTATTAAATAATCAAAAGTTAGTTTATTACCACTAACTCTACTTAATTATCACTTAAATAATAATTAAATAATTAATTACATTTAAATTATATGTAAGTAGTTTAATTATCATTTAGTGGCATTAATAATTATTAATTAATAAGTTTTAAATGATTTAAATGAGTTTAAACCATTAATTACTTAATAATTACGTAACTGTTCAGAACAATTCTGAATTAAATATTTTAAAATTCTTCACAATTTTAGAAAATTATTGGTCCCGAACCCACCACCGGAAATGGCTTAAAGCGGGTGAATCGGTTTGTAGGAAAGTTAAATGGGTTCATAGAAAATTGAACCAATGAGGTTTATATATATATATAGAAGTTAGGATCTTAAGCTCACCCTTATCCAAAGTCACTGAGCTCACCCCATTTAGCGATGGAAGCAATGACGGTTCGATTAAATCTGTTGTATATATTTTAGCGACGCTATATGTTGTCCGTCGCTAAAAGTATAGATAACGATTATATGATGAAAAACTATCGCCGCTTTCTTCGCTAAATAAGGAGTGAGCTAGGGTGAGTTGATAATAAATTTTAAATGTAAGATATATATATATATATATATATATATATATATATATATATATATATATATATATATATTCTCTAATTTTTCAGATTTGGGGTCCTTTACTAAAACTTAAATAAAATGAAATCTACAACTTCGATTTAGGTCCAGTCGGTCTCGTTGGATTCGTATCTTCCCGAACTACAATTTTCATCTATCAAACATCAAATTTGGATATGTTTAGATACCGAAAATGGCCAGAAACCGGACTATTTTGCACAGTCCTTCAACAGTGGGGTGTTTTTAGAAAAAAAATCATATCTTGCTCATTTTAAAACATTTTTGCATGCTTCAAAAGGGATTTTGTTCTTGACTTACATATATAACATAACAAGAAAGAAAATCATAAAAACTATTAGTAAGTTTCAAAATGAAAAATCTTTAATGACACTTTTCGATTAAGTTTTCCGGTAAAACTCATTTTCATGCATTTTACCAAACTTTTCTACACAAACACATACCAATACACAATTTAAATCCAATAAACTCTATATCTATCATTCTAGCATGCTTCTAGCCATTTAAAGCTTGAACTCCATGTATCTAACATAAAATACACTAAGCATGCAAGATTAGGATGTTTCTTAAACATTTGTACATAATTTCTTTTCTTTCCTTTTTGATCAACTTTTAAACACCCAAAAATATAAGATCCAAACATGATGCACTAAAAAGAAGTAAATCAAGAGTTTTGAAAGTTCATGAGCATATGTTCTTTATTTTTGTAAAACCAACAAAATACATGAAATTAAAGCTTAAGATTTAATATTTTTACCTTGATCTTAATGCTACTTTTCTTGTTTTTCCAAAGTATGTAATAACTCTAGGTGGAATCAAGAAAATTTCTTTCTCCCCTCCTTCAAAGCTTCCCACGTTTTCTCGCTCTCTATTTCTTTCTTTTGCTTTGCTTTTTGCTTTTTGCTAGATAACTTGTAAGAATAAGTGAAAAGTTTCTTTATAAAAATATGTAGGAGTATTTATAGGCAATTAAAGTATATAGATATAACTTGTATATTTCTATTATTCACCCAATATCTTAGATTGCTTGCCTTGGTTGAAAATAATTTATTAAGCTATAAAAGGCTAGTGGGCTATTTAGGTGGGTTGGTAAACAACCTTGACCAACCAAAAATGGAAACTAATGAAATGAATCATGTGCTTGCTCTACTCCTTATATTCCCGGATTCATGCTCCATCTTGGCCAATTTATTTATTGATTTATTTGTTAATTAACCATCTAGAAGGTCCATAAAAATTGGGCCATAACTTGGGCCATTTGATTTCTTGTTTGGGCTCTTTAATTAAATTGTTTGGGCTATGTAAAAATAGTATGATCCAATAGATAAATTTTATCTCACTCTAATTATTTAATTAGAGTTTCCATTCCACCCATTTTAGAATTTAAATAATTATCTATGTACGTTTAATTTTATAACCCAATTAGACTTACTTTAATTAGTTTTAAATTAAATAATAAATTGAGATAATAAAATTAATCTCTTATGTTAGTATAATTTTAAATACTATTATTCTTCAATACCATAACACTTAGGTTATTTAATTTCCATACCTAATGTATAATTAGGTTATGTAACTTTTTCGTTTAATTCTCTTTATATAATTCATACATACATACATACATATATATATATATATATATATATATTTACTTAACCATAAACATTTTCCACATATATAATAACATATTCATTCCCTATATGTCACAAAGTTTTCAATATCATTAATATTTAATTAATATATTTAATTACCGTGTGACTTAAAATTTTGTGGTTGTTACAGATTTCTTTTACAAGGTTTTGCAGTAGTTCTTCAGCAATGCAGCAATAGATTTAAGGACTCGAAGCTCGCCATTAAAGAGATCTTGAGCTAGCTGCCTCCTTTGAGCAGCAACTTTTGTAAATGCATGCATGCGGATAATGAGGAGCTCTAGTGGCTTTAAATGAACATCAGACCATCGAGAAAATAATATTAATGTAACGATTCAAAATTTCAAAGTGTAATATTAAATATTTATTGAATAATATAAATATTTATCTGGTGTGTCTATTGTTGAATTGATGAATCTAAAGTTGTTAGAGAATTTTCTAAATTAAACTAATTTATAATTTAGAGAGTCGTAAAATAACATGAGATGTTATATTGTTGATTTAATAATAGAGATGGTATATTAAATTATTAAATAAAGTTATAATGAAAATTATAATTTTGTGATTTTGCTAAAAGGCTATATTTAATTAAAATATAGTATGTGATTAATTTAATGGGTTAATGTTGTATATGAAAATTCAAATAAATAGTATGTGATTATAATTATAAACTAAAGTGTTTATTAAAATAAATTAGAAAGGATTTAAATTAGGGTTTGCCAAATAAGCCTTAGGTTTTTGGAATTTCTAATTTTTGAAAATAAATAAAATAAATAAAATAATAAATATAATATATTTATATTATATATCGTTAATGCTTGAATTGACATTTAGTAGTATTATTAAGGCCATATCAGTTTCTTTTGTTTACGCTTATTATTCAGTTGTTTATACGCATTCTTGTTTGCAAAGTTGAGAGTACTGAGTTTTGTGAGAGTAGAGAGAATTTGAGAAAGAAGGATTTCAGAGTATTTTGCAGTGTTATCAAAAAGGATTACAAGCAATTTGAAGGTATTTTTATACAACCTTAATATATATATATATATGTATATGTCTGCATATGTGAACTACGGCAAAGTTTTTCTATGCTCTGTGAATTCTATTTCTTCTGAATTGTTGTTATGTAACTAAGTATGGGGGTTATACATGCTTATGATGATTAGATATTGTGTTTAAACAATAATC
The DNA here is from genome assembly GCA_020205615.1 of Panax quinquefolius. Lineage (NCBI taxonomy): Eukaryota > Viridiplantae > Streptophyta > Magnoliopsida > Apiales > Araliaceae > Panax > Panax quinquefolius. Next base: position 137,624,855 of record CM035152.1, read on the forward strand.
GCATGCTAATTTTGGTTTACAGTAGGAAGAAAATTTGTCAGTATATGTATTCTTTGTATGGCTTAGATAAGTACCAATTTGGATGGTCAATTCTTATGTAAAACTGTAAATTGAAGTTTGTATATGGTAGTTCATTGAGATACAAACGTAACGTAGTTTGAATGGAGTAATTTGGTCAACTAATGAATTCACAGTGATGATTTCTAGAATGAATATAAAAAATGGAGTTTTATATGAAAAACATGAATTTTGAGAAATTAATATAGTTTTAGTTGGTGTTAAATTGTTCTAATTGGTTGTAAATGTGAGCAATCATATTTATGATAGTTGTATATTTATCTTACGTGTTATTTTCACTGTTTGGTGGGTGAAATTTGTGTTTGTTGGGCTAAAGTCGGCTACTGTTCATTAGCCTCTCTGCGTCTGTTCAACAACAACAGCATTGTTGTCTTGGTCCCAACCTTTGTATGGCGTAGTGCATTGCCATACACTAGTTTGAGATTTTGATGTTCTGTTGCTGCTGCAGTCTTGAGTTAGCGTCATAACATGGTCTGAAATTATGTTAGCATGTTAAATGTATAATGTTAAGGTTAACATAGCATAGTGAATTGGGGTTAATAAGTTCAAAGTTGCAAAAATGATTAGTAAGTCGAGAACGCGTTATGTGATAATTTAGTATACCTAATGAACATTAGACAAGTGTTGCGAAGTTAAACACTTAGAGTTTCTGAAATGTGAATGGTAATGAACATGTTTTGGTATGTTAGCATATCTAATAGATATTGTGGTTCTAAAATTATATGTAGGTGATCGTGAGTTTAACTTTATAGCTTACGCTCAAGGCAAGTTTTCTAACTCTATATTTACATTGAGCAAGTTTCTAAACTCTATCTTTTACATTGAGAAAGTTTCTAGCTCTACACTTTCGTTGAGTTAGTTTTATTACTATATTGTGTAACTTTAACCTTTTTATTGAGAAAGCTTTTTATCTTAGCTATTGTTGACTAAATAATTTGGTCCTAAAGTTTATTCAAGTAAGCTTTAACTCTAATGTTATTTGAAATTCTCATTTGGTTGATTTATTCTAACTTGTTTATAGTTAAACAAGTTTCTTAATCTCTATTATTGTGGAATGAACATAACTTTTGAACTCTTGTCTCTATTTATTGGATTGTTTTAATTCCTTGTATGAGTTAATACCATGTTGAGCAAGTTTTTAGTTTCCAACTTGCTATCATTTCTTATTTATTATTTAAGCGAAGGTTTACCATTTTCTTCATTTTGTTAAATACTTATGCTTTATAGTTATTTCAAGCATGAGTTTAACATGTATAGTCAGTTCATTTATGATTCTCAATTGTTCTATGTTATGTTGTTATTAAACATTTGTTATGATTCTCAAACACTATTAATTCAACTAGTCCTCTAGTTGATGTTCGTTGAACTTCAACTTACCCTTGAAAGCTTATCCAAACCAAACTTTCTTTAGTGCGGGCTTGTACTCTAAATAATTGAGATGAAACAACCCTATTATTATTAGGGGATAACTTACGGCGTAAGCGTTAAATGTTTAATGCACAATACATGGTATGCGAAGGGGTGATCCCCTACGTAGGAGGAGTCCTTATAGTCTTATATTTGTTAAAGTTGGAGTTGAAAGATTACTCTGGCGTGGACATAGTTCATGGTCTTATGACCCTCAGTTATGTTTATTCCATATTTTGGATTTCAGTTCCTGATTATCATTGTTAGAGTACTCCAATTTTTGATGAGCCTATTCGTTGGCAGATATTATTGCTATTCTTTTGTTAATTCATTATTATATCCAGTGGGCAATTGTTTTGCTCACTCTTGCATATTTATAAATTCATTACAGCTAAAGTGGAGAAGGTAGATGAACCTTCAACTAGCAAAGGAAAGGGAAAATTGTACAAGTGATGTTGATTTGTACTTTTATTTTGATGATCTTAGACTTAATTTTAATGACACTATGTAATAATTTAATTCCGCATTTGAATGACGTTTAAAGGTTAGATAACCTGGGATGTTTTGAGTTTATTTATGTAACCCTATTTAAAGGGAGGATTTTATGGTTTAAATAATATTTATTTGGGTAAAAAGTATGAATGTTTGAATAGTGAGCACCAAATCTTGTGGGAATGAAGTACCTAGATTTGGGGGTGTCACAGGTTGGTATCAAAGCCTTAGGAAGTGCCTTAGGTTATGAACCTTAGGTGGGAGAAAAGCCTTAGGATGTAACCTTTGAAAAGATAGTGATGATAAACTCTTATCGAGTTTTAAGGAAGAAGTAATAAAAAACTTATGTGCTTATGTGTTTACAACTTATGTGCTCGTGAGTGTCGAGTAGTAATGATTAGTAATTAAAAACTTAAACTTTGGTTGACACGATGACTAATATAGGAGGATCCAGTCAAGCTAGAGAGGAGGAGCCTTGAGATATTCAGGTGATTTGGGAACAACTACTGCCACGGGAATCAGTTCCGTCGGTCACAGTAGTTGAGCAGGAGAGAGTACCTGATGAGGATGATGAGATAGAGACAGACGAGGAGGATCCCGTGGAGCTGCCACAGTCGGGGGATGAGGAGGACAAGGAGGAAGAGTTTCCACTTAGTTTGATAGCTGCATGTATGTACGACGAGGTGTATGACCGCAATGTGGAACTTCAAGATACCGTTGAGGAGTTATAGGAGAAGAACAACTGACCTCGATGGCACAGAAGGACGACGAGATCCAAGATCGAGAAGAACGACTGAACAACGTTGAAGAGAAGCTGATCCACACAGAAGGGGAAAACGAGCAACTGATAGAGAAGACTGCAGAACTAGAGAATAAGCTGAAAGAGGAATCTACTAAGAGGCCAAGGGCTGAAGATGCGTATAATGAAGCTTATCAACGGGCTGGAATAGCAGAGAGAGACGCACAAGCAAAGAGGAGGAAGATGGAAGAAATGAACAACGTATTCAACACCGTGATCAATCGAGCTCAAGATCGAGTCATGGGTTATCCGATTCAATTTGAGACGTTACCATCATACATATTGGATCGCCGAACAATGTTCCAAATTATGGAGGAGGAGCGTCGTAAGGCTACGCAGTATCTTAGTAGGACATCATTGTGATATGTAATTGACATGTGATTAGAAAATAAACAAAATGTAAGTCCCGGGTATGATATAACCAATGGGATAGATGATGATGATGTTGTCCTGCAACTATTATAGTTCAGGAAAGTAATTTAAATAGCAGTGATGCTATTGTTTTGATGTTTTTAAAAGATGATGAATGAATAAAAGTTATTATTTTATTCAAAGTGTTATGTGTTACATGATAAACTTTTATGATGTGCAACCTAAGTATATAATACTTAAAAAGGTTGAATAAAAGCTAATGGGTGTATTTTAACAGAGAATGGCTTCAATACGTCAACCACCATGGCGGAGAACCACTGAGGAAAACAACAATAATAATGTGGAAGGAAACCCAGTTCAACAGCTAGTGACGTTACTGACGGGTGCTTTGCAGAATCAACCTCAAAATCAAGGTACTATGTTTAAGGACTTCAAGGTGGTTGGACCACCAGAATTCTGTGGGTCCATGAATCTAGTTGAGGCTCAGACCTGGATTATGGAGATCGAGAAGGTTTTTGATGTTGCTAGGGTTGAGGATAACCAGAAGACTACTTTTGCGACATTCATGTTGAAAGCGGAGGCTAGCTATTGGTGGCAGGCCAACAAAACTCGGGAAGGACCAGGAGTGATGACTTGGGAAAGGTTCAAAGAGATGTTCTTTGAGATCTATTTTCCAGAAAGTTCAAATGGTCAGCTAGAAGTACAGTTTTTGGAATTGAAGCAGGGAACGATGTCGGTGTCTGAGTATGCTGCAAAATTCAACGAGTTGGCAAGATTTGCGCCATATCAAGTCAGCACGGATGAGCCTTAAGGAAAGAGAGTTTGAGCGAGTTGAAACCACTGGTTTGTACAATAGGGTTTCCCTGTTCCAATTGAAGGTGTTTGTAGCTGTGATGGAGAAGGCGATTCTCGCTGAGAGTGGAGGCGAGGCTGTAACAAAACACAATCAAGAGCAGAGGAAGAAGAAAAGTGAAGGTAAAACCAAAAATGGTGGTGGTGGTAACGGTGGAAATGGTAACAACAACCTAAAGATGAAGTGGAATGCGAATGGAGGAGCTGGAAATCAATATAGAAACCAGTAAAATAAGAAGTTCGAAGCATGTGCTACGTGCGAAAAGTTTCACAAGGGAGTGTGTTTACTGGGGAAACGAGTATGCTTTAATTGTGGTCAGGAGGGTCACATCGCCCCAAATTGCACTCAAGATAAGAAGAATGTGTGTTTCACGTACGGGTCCAAGGATCACTTTGCTCGTGAATGCCCTAAGAAGAGATTTGGTGAGATAAATGGGAGCAAGGGAAATGCTAGTGGAGGTGCGCTGGCTATTGCAGGACCAACGTCAACAAATAAGCCCACAGCCAGAACCTTTAACATGACGGTGCAGGATGCGGTGCAATCAAAAGATGTCGTGTCAGGTATTATCCCAATCAATGATATAGATGTATATGTATTATTTGATTCGGGTGCTACTTGTTCGTTTATATCTGATGATTTTGCTATGAAGTTAGAACTACCTTGTGAAGAGTTGAAATTCCCTTTAAACATAGAAATTGCGAATAGAGAAGTGATTCCTGTTAGGTTCGTATACAAGAACTGTAGGCTGAACACTAAGGGGAATGTTATGAAAGTAGATTTAATTCCGATAAAACTTGGAGAGTTAGATGTGATATTGTGAATGGATTGGCTATTCAATTATTGAGCGATAATTGACTGCCAAAAGAAGTGTGTAAACCTTATGATTCCGTCAAAGGTAGTTTTTCATGGTAGCAAATCGCCTAGACAAATGAAAGGTCTGACAATGATGCAGGCCAAAAAGTTATTGAGTCAGGGTTGTGTTGGGTATTTAGCTTACGTAGTCGATACTCAAAAGAAGAAGGGTATAAAATTGGAGGAAATGCCGGTAGTTAGGGAGTTCGTGGACGTGTTTTCGGAGGATTTTCCAAGACTTTCGCCTGACCGAGAAATCGAGTTCGTGATCGACTTAGCGCCAGGAATAGCTCCAATATCGAAGGCCCCGTACAGAATGGCCCCGGTGGAAATGAAGGAACTAATGGTGCAACTGCAAGAGCTGCTAGATAAAAAGTACATTCAACCAAGCGTGTCACCGTGGGGAGCACCGGTGTTATTCGTGAAGAAGAAGGATGGGTCAATGCGACTTTGCATTGATTATAGAGAATTAAACAAAGTCACTATTAAAAACAAATATTCATTGCCAAGAATAGATGACTTGTTTGATCAATTGAAGGATGCTAGATATTTCTCGAAAATAGACTTGAGAAGTGGATATCACCAATTGAAAGTGAGGAAAGAGGATGTACCGAAGATGGCATTCCGAACTCGGTATGGACATTATGAATTTTTAGTAATGTTATTTGGTTTGACAAACACCCCTGCAGCGTTCATGGATTTGATGAACAGGGTGTTTAAACCATTTTTGGACAAGTTTGTGGTGGTGTTTATTGATGATATTCTGGTGTACTCTAAAACTCAAGAGGAACACATGGAACACTTACGTCTGACGTTGGAGATGTTAAGAAAAGAAAAGTTGTACGCGAAATTCTCTAAATGTGAATTTTGGCTGGAACGTGTACAATTTCTTGGACACGTAATTGATAAGGATGAGATTTCCGTAGATCCATCAAAAGTTGAAGCTGTGATAAATTGGGAACAACTAAGAACTCCATCCGAAGTGAGAATTTTCTTGGGATTGGAAGGCTATTATAAACGATTTATTCAAGATTTTTCCAAGATTGCTACTCCGTTGACAAATTTGACAAGAAAATCTATAAAATTTGTTTGGACAGAAAAATGTGAAGAAAGTTTTCAAGAATTAAAGAAGAAGCTTTAGTGTGGCACCTGTGTTGTCATTACCGAATAATACAGGAAACTTTGTGGTGTATAGTGATGCTTCACATAAAAGATTGGGTTGTGTCCTTATGCAGAACGACAAAGTTATTGCGTATGCATCAAGGCAACTAAAAGACTACGAGAAAGGGTATCCGACTCATGATTTAGAGTTGGTGACAGTTGTGTTCGCACTGAAGATATGGAGACACTATCTCTACGGAGAGAAATGTGGGATCTACACAGACCATAAAAGTCTGAAGTATATTTTCACACATAAAGACCTGAACACGCGATAAAGAAGATGGATGGAATTGATAAAGGATTACGATTATGAGATCTTTTATCATCCAGGCAAAGCAAACGTGGTTGCAGATGCCTTGAGTAGGAAAGGCAGAGAAAAGTTGATGTTGTTAACAGATAAAGAGGAGCTTATTACAGAAATGGCAAGGTTAGGGCTGGAAATCAAATTTCCAGAAGAGTTCGATGAAAAATTATTCCAGATAGAAACTAGTCCAACTTTGGTGGACAAAGTGAAAAAAGCTCAGCTATAGGATGAAGGATGCAAGAAAATAAAGGAAAACGTGGGCGAGGGTAAAGAATCGAAGTACTAGGTCGATACTGCGGGAATGCTAAGATTCGAGGGACGAATTTGGGTTCCAGCAGTATAGGAAATTAAAGAAGACATATTGACGGAAGCTCATAGCTCAAGATATTCAATTTATCCGGGAAGTACGAAAATGTATCAAGATTTGCGGCGTCATTTTTGGTGGCCGAACATGAAAAGAGATGTTGCAGAGTGCGTTGCAAAGTGCTTGACATGTCAGAAAGTGAAGGTCGAGCATCAATGACCAAGCGGATTACTTCAACCGTTGGAGATACCAGAATGGAAGTGGGAGCGTATCACAATAGATTTTGTGGTAGGTCTTCCAATGACTCAGAAAGGATACGACCCAATATGGGTGATAGTGGACAGATTGACAAAATCTGCACACTTTTTGTTATCAAAGTTTAGATTTAATCTTGATCAGCTAGCAAAACTATACGTTAAAGAGATCGTCTCGAGACATGGAGTTCCAGTGTCAATTATGTCAGATAGAGATCCGAGGTTCACATCAAATTTCTGGAAGAGACTACAAGAATGCATGGGAACGCAATTGAAGATGAGCACAGCTTATCATCCGCAAACTGATGGACAAAGCGAAAGAACGATCCAGTCGCTTGAAGATATGCTCAGAGTGTGCATCATGGATTTCAAAGGAAATTGGGATGATCATCTACCATTGGTGGAATTTGCATACAACAACAGTTACCACGCAAACATTGGTATGCCACCGTACGAGGCGTTATACGGCAGAAAGTGCAGAACTCCACTATGTTGGGATGAAGTTGGAGAACGGCAATTGTTAGGCCCAGAATTGGTTCAGCAGACCACTGAAGTTGTCAAACTCATCAGAGCAAGATTGGTAGCTGCTCAAGATCGACAGAAAAAGTATGCTGATCAATATAGGCATAATCATGAATTTGAAGTAGGAAATTTTGTGTTTCTGAAAGTTTCTACTTGGAAGGGGAAGATTCGTTTCGGCAAGAAAGGAAAGCTCAGCCCAAGGTTTATTGGACCTTTCGAAATTTTATGCAGAGTGGGAGAGGTGGCTTACAAAATAGATTTACTTCCAGAATTAGAGCATGTGCACAATATTTTTCATGTGTCGGTGTTACGACCTTATAAACCCAATTACAAGCATGTGATTGAGTATGAACCGTTGCAGTTTAGTAAAGATTTGTCTTACAAAGAGATTCTTATCCAGATAGTCGACATGAAAGAACAAGTGCTTAGGAATAAAGTGATACCTTCTATGAAGGTGATATGGAGGAACCACAACGTCGAAGAGGCTACGTGGGAACTCGAAGCTGATATGATGAAGAATTATCCTGAGTTATTTATTAGTTTATGTCTTCGATTATGGGGACAAAATCTTTGTAAGTAGGGGAGAATGTGACGATTTGATTGTTTGAATTGTGATTCTGGGGACATAATCCTTGTAAGGAGGGAGGGATGTAACGATTCGAAATTTCAAAGTGTAATATTAAATATTTATTGAATAATATAAATATTTATCTGGTGTGTCTATTGTTGAATTGATGAATCTAAAGTTGTTAGAGAATTTTCTAAATTAAACTAATTTATAATTTAGAGAGCTGTAAAATAACATGAGATGTTATATTGTTGATTTAATAATTGAGATGGTATATTAAATTATTAAATAAAGTTATAATGAAAATTATAATTTTGTGATTTTGCTAAAAGTCTATATTTAATTAAAATATAGTATGTGATTAATTTAATGGGTTAATGTTGTATATGAAAATTCAAATAAATAGTATGTGATTATAATTATAAACTAAAGTGTTTATTAAAATAAATTAGAAAGGATTTAAATTAGGGTTTGCCAAACAAGCCTTAGGTTTTTGGAATTTCTAATTTTTGAAAATAAATAAAATAATAAATAAAATATATTTATATTATATATGTTAGTAACTGAATTGACATTTAGTAGTATTATTAAGGCCATATCAGTTTCTTTTGTTTACGCTTATTATTCAGTTGTTTATACGCATTCTTGTTTGCAAAGTTGAGAGTACTGAGTTTTGTGAGAGTAAAGAGAATTTGAGAAAGAAGGATTTCAGAGTATTTTGCAGTGTTATCAAAAAGGATTACAAGCAATTTGAAGGTATTTTTATACAACCTTAATATATATATATATATATATGTATATGTCTGCATATGTGAACTACGGCAAAGTTTTTCTATGCTCTGTGAATTCTATTTCTTCTGAATTGTTGTTATGTAACTAAGTATGGGGGTTATACATGCTTATAATGATTAGATATTGTGTTTAAACAATAATCGCATGCTAACAGTAGGAAGAAAATTTGTCAGTATATGTATTCTTTGTATGGCTTAGATAAGTACCAATTTGGATGGTCAATTCTTATGAAAAACTGTAAATTGAAGTTTGTATATGGTAGTTCATTGAGATACAAACGTAACGTAGTTTGAATGGAGTAATTTGGTCAACTAAAGAATTCACAGTGATGATTTCTAGAATGAGTATAAAAAATGGAGTTTTATATGAAAAACATGAATTTTGAGAAATTAATATAGTTTTAGTTGGTGTTAAATTGCTCTAATTGGTTGTAAATGTGAGAAATCATGTTTATGATAGTTGTATATTTATCTTACGTGTTATTTTCACTGTTTGGTGGGTGAAATTTGTGTTTGTTGGGCTAAAGTAGGCTATTGTTCATTAGCTAGCTCTCAAGATCTCTGTCAAATAACGTGGCAAATTGCTTTGCGTAAGAAAAGGCAAAAAACGACGTGGCGTCGTGCTGCATAAGTAGCAATTGCGTTCGGTCCTAAACCTTTGTAAAGGCACAAATTTGTGCCATACACTAGTTTGAGATTTTGATGTGCTGCTACTGCAGTCTTGAGTTAGCGTCATAACATGGTCTGAAATTATGTTAGCATGTTAAATGTATAATGTTAAGGTTAACATAGCATAGTGAATTGGGGTTAGTAAGTTCAAAGTTGCAAAAATGATTAGTAAGTCGAGAACGCGTTATGTGATAATTTAGTATACCTAATGAACATTAGATAAGTGTTGCGAAGTTAAACACTTAGAGTTTCTGAAATGTGTATAGTAATGAACATGTTTTGGTATGTTAGCATATCTAATAGATATTGTGGTTCTAAAATTATATGTAGGTGATCGTGAGTTTAACTTTATAGCTTACGCTCAAGGCAAGTTTTCTAACTCTATATTTACATTGAGCAAGTTTCTAAACTCTGTCTTTTACATTGAGAAAGTTTTTAGCTCTACACTTTCGTTGAGTTAGTTTTATTACTATATTGTGTAGCTTTAACCTTTTTATTGAGCAAGATTTTTATCTTAGCTATTGTTGACTAAATCATTTGGTCCTAAAGTTTATTGAAGTAAGCTTTAACTCTAATATTATTTGAAATTCTCATTTGGTTGATTCATTCTAACTTGTTTATAGTTAAGCAAGTTTCTTAATCTCTACTATTGTGAAATGAACATAACTTTTGAACTCTTGTCTCTATTTATTGGATTGTTTTAATTCCTTGTATGAGTTAATACCATGTTTAGCAAGTTTTTAGTTTCCAACTTGCTATCATTTCTTATTTATTATTTAAGTGAAGGTTTACCATTTTCTTCATTTTGTTAAATACTTATGCTCTATAGTTATTTCAAGCATGAGTTTAACATGTATAGTCAGTTCTTTTATGATTCTAAATTGTTCTATGTTATGTCGTTATTAAACATCTATTATGATTCTCAAACACTATTAATTCAACTAGTCCTCTAGTTGATGTTCGTTGAACTTCAGATTACCCTTGAAAGCTTATCCAAACCAAACTTTCTTTGGTGCGGACTTGTACTCTAAATACTGAGATGAACAACCCTATTATTATTAGGGGATAACTTGCGCGTAGCGTTAAATGTTTGTGCACAATACATGGTACGAAGGGCTGATCCCCCTAAGTACAAGGAGTCCTTATAGTCTTATGACTGTTAAATTTGGAGTTGAAAGATTACTCACAACTGTGGACATATTTCATGGTCTTATGACCCTCAGTTATGTATATTCCATATTTTAGATTTCAGTTCCTGATTATCATTGTTAGAGTACTATCCAATTTTTGATGAGCCTATTCGTTGGCAGATATTATTGCTATTCTTTTGTTGATTCATTATTATATCCAGTGGGCAATTGTTTTGCTCACTCTTGCATATTTATAAATTCATTGCAGCTAAATTGGAAAAGGTAGATGAACCTTTAACTAGCAAAGGAAAGGAAAAATTATACAAGTGATGTTGATTTGTACTTTTATTATGATGATCTTAGACTTAATTTTAATGACGCTATGTAATAATTTAATTCCACATTAGATTGACGTTTAAAGGTTAGATAACCTGGGATGTTTTGAGTTTATTTATGTAACCCTATTTAAAGGGAGGATTTTATGGTTTAAATAATATTTATTTGGGTAGAAAGTATGAATGTTTGAATAGTGAGCACCAAATCTTGTGGGAATGAAGTACCTAGATTTGGGGGTGTCACAATTAATAACTAATAAAAGCTACTAGCAAGTGCATACTGTGCATTCAACATGATTGTCAATTAGGAAACTCAACAAAGAAATGATAATTAATCCACCATAACATTCAATTGGAACTCTTTTTGATTGTTCAAGATCAACATCATTATCTTGAAAGGATGGTAAAGTAGAGTTTCTAGTTGCCTTAAGCTGGTACAAAAATTATAGTTATTTCACCAATTACTATACTGTTATTTATTTATTTATTTTGGTAATTTTAAGTCCTTACTATGCAAGGTGTTCAACGGGGGAGGGGGTTTGAACCCCAGACTATTGTTATGCATGGTCAAAAAGTCTCCAATTTACCACTTGTGGTTTTAAAAAAGTTGCAAGTTACCTCATTTCCATCAATTTAACGGAGAGTGATATTCACTCGCCCAAAAGCGAATGAAAGATCTGTCTAAGAGTAATATTCCATCTCTAAGTACTAAAATACCATAAAAAAAATTTCAAATTTAACAAGGCATGCCCCACCATCTCTCTCTCTCTCTCTCTCTCTCTATATATATATATATATATATATATATATATATATATATATATATGGACAATTGTGACGTCCCAAAATAGGTTCATACAACCCATTCTGAGTCGCCAAATACATGGTACATAATTCAAATACAAACTTCATTTATACAATTATTAACTGTCGTGTAAAATACAACAAAATGTTAGCTGTGAGTTTTAATACGAATATTGTCTCATAGAAAATATCCAAACTCAAATAAAGTCACCATTACAATTATTATCACACTATTTTATAAAATTGTGAGGACTACTATAACAACCATCTTGGACCATCACTCCATTCCCTGACTAGTCCCACCTATATTCTCATTTCCTGAAGAGAACAATGAAAGAAAAGGGTAAGCTCAACTAGCCCAGTAAAGAATATTATGACTAAGATAATGCAGAATAAATTATCATTAGTCCTCAACAGAGAAAAATCTGATAGAATACAATAGACAACAAGTGTTAGATCAACAACTACAACGGAAATAGCAATCCATTAGAAGAGTCAAGTAGAGCATGATGTCTACTATCTTCTATGATTTAAAAGTCCATCATCAATATTTTATCTCTGTAACACAACTCAATAAATATTTCACATCCACAAATTATTCATGCACTATGGGCCAAGGATATTCGTTAGTATCACCAATGGTCATAATCATGCCAAACAACTGTCCATCTATGCACACTACAAGAAAAAGGCCTAACAGCGACCAATACTATCAGCGAGCGCACATTCGGTCGCTGATATTAGTAATAGCGACCGATATCTGCGACTGTTATTTAATCTAGTCACTATATTCTATCAGCGACCGCATGCGGTCGCTAGCATAAATTGCCTCCCAAAATTTGGCAGGAAATGTTGGCGCGAAGGCTTTGTGCGACCACTTACAATCAGCAACCGCATGTGGTCGCTAATAAGTCCATGTCATTAAAAATTAGCAACTGATCAAATTTTATGTTACCAGTTTCAGTCTTTCGCTCGATACAGAGGCAAAGGAAAAAAAAAGAGGGAACAGAATAGAGAAAAGAAGGAGAAAGGGGGAGAGAGAAGAAGGAGAAGAAGGAGTCCTAACTCCTCTTGCCGCCACCGCCTCGCCCACTCCACCACCGCCTCACTCACTGCCTCGCTGTCGGAGGTACACCTCACCCTTTTTTTATTAGGTTAATTGCTGTAAAATACTTGGAGTGCGTACTTTAACTTAGGTTAATTGCTGGATTTTAAATGGATATTAACCCATTATTTGGGTTTGATTTGCATTTCTAGTTAGTGTAAACCATAATATGATATTTACTTAGCATTTCAAGTTATCAAATGTGTGGTAAGGAAACTGTATAAATTTGGAAAGTAATTTTCTGTTCATTAAAATATAATGAACTGTTCATTGAATTTGGAAAGTCTGCTATTGTAACGATCCGAAATTTTGAATTATAATTTAAATATTTATTGAGTGATATAAATATTATTTGAGGTGTTAAATATTTTATTGACGTGATGGTTGATGAATTTAAATGTATTAGAGAATTTTTCTAAATTAAATTAATTTATAATTTAGAGAGTCAGTAAAATAACATGAGATGTTATATTGTTGTTTTGATTTAATAATTTAAATGATATATTAAATTATTAAATAAAGTTATAATGAAAATTATAATTTTGGTAATATTTGCTAAAATGGTATATTTAATTAAAGTATAGTATGTGATTAATTTAATTGATTAATATTGGATATGGAGATCCAAATAAATAATATGTGAATATAATTTATAAACTAAAGTGTTTATTAAAATAAATTAAAAAGGGTTTAATTTAGTTTTTGCCAAACAAGGCTTAAAAGTATTTTAATTCTTTAAATTTAAAGGGTTTTTTCCAAACAAGCCTTATGACTTTTGGAATTTCTAATTTTTGAAAATAAATAATATAAATAAAATAAGTAAAATAATAAATATAATATATTTATATTATATACGTTAGTAACTGATTTTGCAATTAGTAGTGTTATTAAGGGTTATCAGTTTTATTCTTGTGCTTGAATACCAGTTATTTTTCTTATTACGCATTCTATTTTCCAAGCTTGAGAGTTCAGAGAATTGAGTGAGTTTGAGAGCTTCAGAGAAAATTGAGAGAGTCTTAAGAATTTTCACAGCAAATTTCAGTGAGTTTAGCAAGAATTTCTGTTAACTAACAAAAGTTATGTTCCATAATCTCTAAATTATAAGCATGTATATGTGTTTGACGGCAAAATTCTATATACTCTGTGAATCCAAATTCTCTTGGCTTGTTGTAAAAACTGAGTTGTTGCAATTTATGTGTAATTTATAATACTAGAGTTTATGGCTAAACCAGAATATGTATGCTAATTACAGTTAATAGTAGAAATTTTTTGTCAGTGTTTATGTTCTTCATGTAGCTATGTAAGTATCAATTTTAGTGGCCAATTCATGTGTGAAACTGTAAATTGACGCTTGTATATGGTAGTTCATTGAGATACAAACATAACGTAATTTGAATGAGATGATTTGGTCATGTATTGAAGTCACAGAGATGATTTTTATGATGAATGTCAAGAAAATTGAGTTTTTCATGAAAACATGAAAATTGAGAAATTAAAATAGTTTTAGTGGTTGTTAAATTGTGCTAAGTGGTTGTATATGTTAGCAATCATGTCTATGATAGTTATATATTTATTTTACGTGTTATTATCACTGTTTGGTGGGTAAAATTCGTGTTAGTTGGTGGTTTAAGAAAAGTGCCAAGAAGTGCATTTTGCAAAACCGAATTTCGTGAGTCGCGCGCTGATCACAGTAGCCCCTAAAGTGCTTGGTAAGAAGAACCTGCTGTGGTATGCCGTATCCCAATATAAAACTGGCGCGGCCGCGCCAGTGCCCATTTTCAGACACTGAAGTCTGCTAATTCTGTAGACTTTGGTCATTCTTTGTAGCTTAGCTTAAGGTTATGGTAATGTGTCCAACATGTAACAACAAGGCTAAAACAGAGTTGTGTTATGGGGTTAGTGAATTCAAAGTGGTAAAAATGATTAGTAAATTTCAAACGCATTATGTGATAACTTAGTATACACAATGAATGTTAGACAAGTGTTGCGAAGTAAACACTTAGAATTTCTGAAATGTAAATGGTAAAGAAAGACTTGTGCTAAAATGGTAAGTTTAGCTAGAAATGTACATGTTATGGTATGTTAGCATATCTAATAGATAATGTGGTTCTAAACCAATGTGTAGGTGAACGTGAGTTTAATATTGTAGCTTACGCTCGGGGCAAGTTTCTTAACCCTATCTTTTTACATTGAGAAAGTTTTCTAACTCTACTTTTTTGTTGAGTTAGTTCTATTACTATATTGTGTAACTTTATTCTTTTGATTGAGCAAGCTTATTATCTTAACTGTTATTGAATAAGTCAATTGTTCCTAAAATTCATTTAAGCAAACTTTAAGTTAATTGTTCTCAGTTGATTGATTCATTCTAACTTGTTTATAGTTAAGCAAGTTTCTTAAGTTCTATTATTGTATAATGAATGCAGTTTTTGAACTCTCATCTCTATTATTGAACTGTTTTATTTCTTTGCATGAGTTAATACCTTGTTGGGAAAGTTTTTAGTTTCCAACTTGCTATCAGTTAATGTACGTTCAATAATTTCAATTCTAATGTCATAAGACTCTAACCTTAGCTTATTTATTGTTCAAGCAAAGGTTAACCATTTTATTCATTTTATTGAATACTTATGCTCTATAGTTATTTCAAGCATGAGTTTAATATGTATAATCAGTTCATTTATTATTCTCAATTGCTCTATGTTATGTTGTTATTAAACATCTGTTGTGATTATCAAACACTATTGATTCAACTAGTCCTCTAGTTGATGTTCGTTAAACTTCAAATTACCCTTAAAAGCTTATCCAAACCAAACTCTCTTTGTTACGGACTTGTACTCAAAATACTGAGATGAACAACCCTATTATTATTAGGGGATAATTTACGCTTAGCGTTAAAATGTTTGTGCATAATACATTGTACGAAGGGCTGATCCCCCTAAGTACGAGGAGTCCTTATAGTCTTATGATTGTTAAAGTTGGAGCTGAAAGATTACTCGCAACTGTGGACATGGTTCATGGTCTTGTGACCCTCAGTTATGTATATTCCATATTTTTGATTCCAGTTCTGATTATCATTGTTAGAGTACTATTCAGTCTTAATGAGCTTATTGTTGGCAGTTATTATTATTATTCTCCTGTTGATTCATTGTTATATTCAGTGAGCAATTGTTTTGCTCACTCTTGTATATTTATAAACTCATTGCAGCTAAAGTGGAGAAGGTAGATGAACCTTCAACTAGCAAAGGCAAAGGAAAAATGTACAAGTGATGCAGACTTGTAATTCTTGTTTATTGTGATGATCATAGACTTTTTAATAATGATGTAATGTAATAACTTTATTTTCTGCATTTAAATGATGTTTAAAGGTTAGATAACCTGGGAGTGTTTGTGAATTTAATGATGTAACCCTATTTAAGGGAGGATTATGGCTTAAATATTATTTATTTGGGTAAGTAGTATGAATGTATATATAGTGAGCACCAAATCTTGTGGGAATGAAGTACCTAAATTTGGGGGTGTCACAGGTTGGTATCAAATCTTTAGGTTATGAACCTTAGGTGGGGGAAAGCCTTAGGAAGTAACCTTTGAAAATATAGTGATCATGATAAACTCTTATCGAGTTTTAGGAAAGAGAAAGTAATAAAACCCTTATGTGCTTATGTGATTACAACTTATGTGCTCGTGAGTGTCGAGTAGTAATGATTAGTAATTAAAACTTAAACTTTAGTTGACAGGATGGCTAATATAGGAGGATCCAGTTAGGCTAGAGAGTAGGGGCCTCGAGATATTCAGGTGATTTGAGAACAACTACTGCCACAGGAAACAGTTCCGTCGGTCACAATAGTTGAGCATGAGAGAGTACCTGATGAGGAGGATGAGATAGAGATGGACGAGGAGGATCTCGTGGAGCTGCCACAGTCGGGGGATGAGGAGGACGAGGAGGAAAAGCTTCCATTTAACTCAATAGATGTCCGTATGTATGACGAGGTGTATGACCGCAATGTGGAACTTCAAGACACCATCGAGGAGTTATAGGAGATAGTAGCTGAACAACAAACCTCGATGGCGCAGAAAGACGATGAGATCCAGGATTGAGTAGAATGACTAAACAACGTTGAAGAGAAACTGATCCACATTGAAGGAGAAAATGAGCGAATGATAGCAGAGATTGCAGAGTTGAAGAACAAGTTGAAAGAAGAATCTACAAAAAGGGCAAGAGCCAAAGATGTGTACAGTAAAGCTTATCAACGAGCCGGAATAGCAGAGATGGACGCACAAGCAAAGAGGAGGAAAATGGAAGAGATGAACAACGTATTCAACACCGTGATCAATCGAGCTCAAGATCGAGTCATGGGTTATCCGATTCAGTTCGAGACGCTACCATCATACATATTGGATCGCCGAACAATGTTCCGAATTATGGAGGAAGAGCGTCGTAAGGCTACGCAGTATGTGACGCCCCCAAAACAGGTATACATCACCCATCTTGAGTCACCAGATACATGGTACAAAATTCAAATACAACTTAATTATACAACAGTCGTGTAAAATACGACAAAACATAATCTAAGAGTTTTAATAAGAATATTGTCATTTAGACAATATCCACACTTAATGGAGTCCTCATTACATTTATTGTCACACTATTTAACAGAATAGTGAGGACTACTAATGCTATCATCTGGACCATCACTCAGTTCCCCGACTAGTCCCGGCTCCGTTCTCATTTCCTGAAAAGAACAGTGAAAGAAAGGGTGAGCTCAACTAGCCCAATAAGAAATATTATGACTAAGATAATGCAGAATAAATTATCATTAGCCATCAACAATGTTAAACTGATAGAATATAATAGACAACAAGTTTAACTGCAGCGGAATAAGCAATCCATTAGAAGAGTCAAGTAGAGCATAAAATCTACTATCTTCTATGATTTAAAAAGTTTTTCATCAACTTTATCATTTGAGACTCGATTTTAATAAATAAAATCGAATCATCAACGCATCACGGCGAGGATATTCATGTAATCATCAATGGTCATTGACTATATACCGAATAATCCCTAGTCATAATCACACCAACAATCATCCATCAATGAACTTTGGCCGATAGCGAATTTTACCACATCATTCGTCACATTACAGTCATGATTATAACGAATAATCCCTGGTCATAATCATACCAAGTCCATCTATACACGTAAGCCAAAGATGACTTTCATCACAATATAAGCATGAGGATGATGACAATGACATAATAATTTAATAAAACAAGTTCAAGGATAAATTTTAAAGATTTAAAATTTTAGTTTATTCAGAAATCAATAACGTCCAAATTGTCAACATGATACTTCTTTGTGGAGTAAAATTCAAGAATGCTCAGAAGAATATTTTCATGAAAAGATACTGGATGAAGCGCAAATATCAAGGATATTCCACAAATTTCATGGAGTATAGAAGCCAAAACTTTAACCGAGTATAATAGAATATATAAAATCGCAAATGGATTTTTGCCCGCTATGTGGTAATCCACGTAGACAGATCATTTTCACAATTTAATAAGGAATGAATACGAAGGATCATTCACCGTGCATCTGGTAATCACATAGACGAGTTATTCCATGCAGAATAATAAAGAATGGAATAATGAAGAATTCACGGTAAATGCGTAATCCGCAGCAGACAAGTTATTCAACGAATAATAAAGAATGGAACCGGTCAGCGTAACTGAATTGCAGACGAGGATATTCCAATGAGAATAATAAAGAATGG
Source organism: Panax quinquefolius (assembly GCA_020205615.1). NCBI lineage: Eukaryota > Viridiplantae > Streptophyta > Magnoliopsida > Apiales > Araliaceae > Panax > Panax quinquefolius. Next base: position 137,643,420 of record CM035152.1, read on the forward strand.
AACCGGTCATGCGTAATTACGCGCAGACGAGGATATTCAACGAGAATAATAACGAATGGAATAACAACGAGAATTCACCAAGGCATGCGATAGACCGCCTTGCAGACGAGTTATTCCAATGAGAATAATAAAGAATGGAATAACAGAAGAATTTCACCATGTATGCGGTACTTCGCATAGACAGGTTATTCCTAAGTAATAATAAAGAATGGAATAACAACCCTTACGAGTATTAAAAGAAAATAACTCTCTTCATGAATAAGAAAGAATAATACCCCTCACCTTAGAAGAAGACTGGATACTTGAATAGTGAGGTAGCAGACTTCTCTTCTTCTTTCTCTCTATAATTTCTCTCTATAATAATTGCTCTATAGCTTTAGTGAATTGGTGAGAAATGAAGGAAGAATGAGCTTCTATTTATAGGAAAATATAGTTTCGATAATTGCACATTTTGGGGCTCAAAATATTACAATATAATACCTTCCTCTTTTTCTTTATTTTTAATTTAGTCCTGCAAGTATTATCAAACTTGCTCCACCTCCCCTAATAGTAAATAATGTGAATCAATAGTTCAATCATGTGAATCAATAGTTATAATCATGTGAAAATATGAATTACAGTATAGTACCTCCATCTATACCTCCATTTTTAACTTAGTCATGCAAGTATTTTCAATCTTGCACCAACTCTCTTAATAGTACGAGAATGTGAATCAATAGTACACACATGTGAATAAATAGTTATAATCATGTGAATTAATAACAATTAATTGCTCATTTATCCAATTAATTACTCGGCTGGTCAGTAAAACTTCCAGACATCATTTAATATCGAAATAAATGTCGATTTCCACTAACACTAATAATTCCAACACAATGGAACTATCAATTTCATCTTTAATCAACACGAACTTATTCATCATTAATATTATAACTCACAATATTTAACAACTGTGTCGTTCCCGAGGAAAGGGGCTTTTAGATAAAATTTCTCCTTATTGGCACGCAATTAGATGACCAAACCTCTCCTTGATAGAACTTCTAGACATTGTAAATATTAAAATTTAATAATATGAATAACTTTGTCATCTCAATTATTGATTTAATAATATAACATATTATGCAGATGATATTGTGACAATAATTGAATCAATAATCTGAGAGATATGATGCAGCAATTACTATAGCAATAATTCAGTATAACTAGGTGACTTCTCATGTAAGCATCAATAATCAATACCGTGTGCTACTATGCAACCATTGCGTATGCATCAAGGCAACTGAAAGACTACGAAAAAGGGTGTCCAACTCATGATTTAGAGTTCGCGGCGGTTGTGTTCGCACTGAAGATACGGAGACACTATTTCTACAGAGAGAAATGTGAGATCTACACAAACCATAAAAGTCTGAAGTATATTTTCACACGAAAGACACGAACATGCGGCAAAGGAGATGGATGGAATTGATAATGGATTACGATTGTGAGATCTTTTATCATCCAGGCAAAGCAAACGTGGTTACAGATGCCTTGAGTAGGAAAGGTATAGAAAAGTTGATGTTCTTAACTAATAAGGAAGAGCTCATTTCAGCAATGGCAAGGCTAGAGCTGGAAATCAAATTTCCAGCAGAATCCGATAAAAAATTGTTCCAGATGGAAGCTAGTCCAACTTTGGTGGACAAAGTGAAAAACGCTCAGCTACAGGATGAAGAATGCAAGAAAATAAAGCAAAGTATAGTCGAGGGTAAAGAAGTGAAGTACAAGGTCGATACTGCGGGAATGCTAAGATTCGCGGGACGAATTTGGGTTCCAGCAGTTCAGGATATTAAAGAAGAAATCTTGACGGAAGCTCATAGCTCAAGATATTCGATTCATCCGGGAATTACGAAAATGTATCAAGATTTGCGGCGTCATTTTTGGTGGCCAAACATGAAAAGAGATGTTGCAGAATGCATTGCAAAGTGCTTGACATGTCAGAAAGTGAAGGTCGAGCATCAACGACCAAGCGGATTACTTCAACCGTTGGAGATACCAGAATGGAAGTGGGAGCATATCACAATGGATTTTGTGGTAGGTCTTCCAATGACTCAAAAATGATACGATGCGATATGGGTGATAGCGGATAGATTAACAAAATCTGCACACTTTTTGCCAATAAAGACTAGATTTAATCTTGATCAGCTAGCGAAGCTATACGTTAAGGAGATCGTCTTAAGACACAGAGATCCGAGGTTCACATCAAATTTCTGGAAGAGACTACAAGAATGCGTGAGAACACAAATGAAGATGAGCACAGCGTATCATCCGCAAACCGATGGGCAAAGCGAAAGAACGATCCAAATGCTTGAACATATGCTCAGAGCGTGCATCATGGATTTCAAAGGAAACTAGGATGATCATCTACCGTTGGTGGAATTTGCATACAATAACAGTTACCATGCAAGCATTGGTATACTGCCATACGAGGCGTTATACGACAGAAAGTGCAGAACTCCAATATGCTGGGATGAAGTTGGAGAACGACATAAATTATTAGGCCCAGAATCGGTTTAAGAAAGTTGAAGTTGTCAAACTCGTCGTAACAAAGACCGGTAAATTTGCTCAAGATTGTCGTAAAAAAAAAAGTATGCTGATCACCACAGGTAGAGTCATGAGTTTGAAGCAGGAAATTTTGTATTCCTAAAAGTTTCTCTTTGGAAGGGGAAGATTCATTTCGGCAAGAAAGGCAAGCTCAGCCCGAGGTTTATTGGACCTTTCAAAATATTGCGAAGAGTGGGAGAGGTGGCTTACGAAGTAGCTTTACCTCTAGAATTAGAACATGTGCACAATGTTTTTCATGTGTCGGTGTTGCGACCATATAAACCCGATTACAAGTATGTGATTGAGTATAAACGTTGCAATTCAGTAAAGATTTGTCTTATGAAGAGATTCCTATCCAGATAGTCGACAGGAAGGAACAAGTACTTAAGAATAAAGTAATACCTTCTGTGAAGGTGATATGGAGTAACCACAATGTCGAAGAGGCTACATGGGAACTCGAAGCTGATATGATGAAGAATTACCCTAAGTTATTTGTTTAGTCTATATCTTCGATTCTGGGGACAGAATCTTTGTAAGTAGGGGAGAATGTGACGATTTGATTGTTTGAATTGTGATTCTGGGGGACAGAATCCTTGTAAGGAGGGAAGGATGTAACGATCCGAAATTTCAAATTATAATTTAAATATTTATTGAGGTGTTAAATATTTTATTGACGTGATGGTTGATGAAACTAAATGTATTAGAGAATTTTTCTAAATTAAATTAATTTATAATTTAGACAGCTGTAAAATAATATAAGATGTTATACTATTGTTTTGATTTAATTATTTAAATGATATATTAAATTATTAAATAAAAATATAATAAAAATTATAATTTTGGTAATATTTGCTAAAATGGTATATTTAATTAAAGTATAGTATGTGATTAATTTAATTGATTAATATTGGATATGGAGATCCAAATAAATAATTTTTGATTATAATTTATAAACAAAAGTATTTATTAAAATAAATTAAAAAAGGGTTTAATTTAGTTTTTGCCAAACAAGGCTTAAAAGTATTTTAATTCTTTAAATTTAAAGGGTTTTTGCTAAACAATCCTTATAGCTTTTGGAATTTCTAATTTTTGAAAATAAATAATATAAATAAAATAAGTAAAATAATAAATATAATATATTTATATTATATACATTAGTAACTGATTTTGCAATTAGTAGTGTTATTAAGGGTTATCAGTTTTATTCTTGTGCTTGAATACCAGTTGATTTTCTTATTACGCATTCTATTTTCCAAGCTTGAGAGTTCAGAGAATTGAGTGAGTTTGAGAGATTCAGAGAAAATTGAGAGAGTCTTAAGAATTTTCACAGCAAATTAGTGAGTTTAGCAAGAATTTCAGTTAAGCAACAAAAGGTATGTTCCATAATCACTATATTATAAGCATGTATATGTGTTTGACGGCAAAATTCTATATACTCTGTGAATCCAAATTCTCTTAGCATGTTGTAGAAACTGAGTTGTTGCAATTTATGTGTAATTTATAATACTAGAGTTTATGGCTAAACCAGAATACGTATGCTAATTACAGTTAATAGTAGAAAAATTTTGTCAGTGTTTATGTTCTTCATGTAGCTATGTAAGTATCAATTTTAGTGGCCAATTCATGTGTGAAACTGTAAATTGACGCTTGTATATAGTAGTTCATTGAGATACGAACATAACGTAATTTGAATGAGATGATTTGGTCATGTATTGAAGTCACGGAAGATGATTTTAGGATGAATGTCAAGAAAATTGAGTTTTTCATGAAAACATGAAAATTGAGAAATTAAAATAGTTTTAGCGGTTGTTAAATTGTGCTAAGTGGTTGTATATGTTAGCAATCATGTCTATGATAGTTGTATATTTATTTTACGTGTTATTATCACTGTTTGGTGGGTGAAATTCGTGTTAGTTGGCTTAAGAAAAGTCTTTGAAGTTACGTTACGCAAAAAATGAATTACGTGAGTCGTATGTAACTGCAAATGCGGCCTTTAGTGCAAGCGCATCGCATCCCGAGATAAAATTAGCACAGTAGCGCCCGATGCCCATTTTCGTATTAATGAAGTCTACTAATTCTGTAGACTTTGGTCGTTCTTTGTAGCTTAGCTTAAGGTTATGGTAATGTGTCCAACATGTAACAACAAGGCTAAAACAGAGTTGTGTTATGGGGTTAGTGAATTCAAAGTGGTAAAAATGATTAGTAAATTTCAAACGCATTATGTGATAACTTAGTATACACAATGAATGTTAGGCAAGTGTTGCGAAGTAAATACTTAAAATTTCTGAAATGTAAATGGTAAAGAAAGACTTGTGCTAAAATGGTAAGTTTAGCTAGAAATGTACATGTTATGGTATGTTAGCATATCTAATAGATAATGTGGTTCTAGACCAATGTGTAGGTGAACGTGAGTTTAATATTGTAGCTTATGCTCGAGGCAAGTTTCTAAACCGTATCTTTTTACATTGAGAAAGTTTTCTAACTCTACACTTTCGTTGAGTTAGTTCTATTACTATAATGTGTAACTTTATTCTTTTGATTGAGCAAGCTTATTATCTTAACTATTATTAAATAAGTCAATTGTTCCTAAAATTCATTCGAGCAAACTTTAACTCTAATGTTATTTGAAATTCTCAGTTGATTGATTCATTCTAACTTGTTTATAGTTAAACAAGTTTCTTAAGTTCTATTATTGTATAATGAACGCAGTTTTTGAACTCTCGTCTCTATTGTTGAACTGTTTTATTTCTTTACATGAGTTAATACCTTGCTGGGCAAGTTTTTAGTTTCCAGCTTGCTATCAGTTAATGTACGTTCAGTAATTTCAATTCTAATATTATAAGACTCTAACCTTAGCTTATTTACTGTTTAAGCAAAGGTTAACCATTTTATTCATTTTATTGAATACTTATGCTCTATAATTATTTCAAGCATGAGTTTAATATGTATAATCAGTTCATTTATGATTCTCAATTGCTCTATGTTATGTTGTTATTAAACATCTGTTGTGATTATCAAACACTATTGATTCAACTAGTCCTCTAGTTGATGTTCGTTAAACTTCAAATTACCCATGAAAGCTTATCCAAACCAAATTCTCTTTGCTGCGGACTTGTACTCTAAATACTGAGATGAACAACCCTATTATTATTAGGGGATAATTTACGTTTAGCATTAAAATGTTTGTGCACAATACATTGTACAAAGGGGTGATCCCCCTAAGTACGAGTAGTCCTTATAGTCTTATGATTGTTAAAGTTGGAGTTGAAAGATTACTCGCAACTGTGGACATGGTTCATGGTCTTGTGACCCTCAGTTATATATATTCCATATTTTGGATTCCAGTTCTGATTATCATTATTAGAGTACTATTCAGTCTTGATGAGCCTATTGTTGGCAGTTATTATTATTATTCTCCTGTTAATTCATTATTATATTCAATGAGCAATTGTTTTGCTCACTCTTGCATATTTATAAACTCATTGCAGCTAAAGTGGAGAAGGTAGATGAACCTTCAACTAGCAAAGGCAAAGGAAAAATGTACAAGTGATGCAGACTTGTAATTCTTGTTTATTGTGATGATCATAGACTTTTTAATAATGATGTAATGTAATAACTTTATTTTCTGCACTTGAATGATGTTTAAAGGTTAGATAACCTGGGAGTGTTTGTGAATTTAATGATGTAACCCTATTTAAGGGAGGATTATGGCTTAAATATTATTTATTTGGGTAGATAGTATGAATGTATGTATAGTGAGCACCAAATCTTATGGGAATGAAGTACCTAGATTTGGGGGTGTCACAGCTATGTTCATCATTGGCAATCGTAGCTGTTCATTTAGTGTGCTATGTTCATCATTGGCAATCGTAACTGTATAAACATAATGAACTGTTCATTTAGTGTGCTTTGATAATATCTGAAGGTAGCACTTGTATGATATTTAGAACATAATAAAAAGGGTTAAAATCGGGATTTAAAAACTTTAATAAAGGGAAGGCAGGGCTGCTGCCCATTTTACAGCAACAGTCAACTGTAAAGATTGCTAGAGTGATTGACGTGAATAATTTTGTTTTCATAATGTGGTTTGAAAATCTAACCATAAGTTTGGTTTAAAATTTTCTAAATAAGCAAGTATATAGGATCTACATCACATTCATAATTCAAGGTAAATGAATGGATATGTAGGAACTATAATGAATTAACAAATTATAAAATTAAGCTATCAAACTGAAATGTGTAAAGGATAAGGGCGGTTAGGCTAGGTTTGGGGCCGCGAGGCCAATTGTGGCCACACCAAGCTTAGACAAGCCTCATGGGACCAAGACAAGCTTGACTGCCGGCGTAAATAGACGACGAAGGGACTGTTTTGGCATTATGAAAGAAAAATAAGAATATTTAATACTTTAGTATACAAAAATAAAACTACAAAGTATTATGAGAACTATAAGTTTTCCAAGCAAGTTGTGATTACCTCGAAACACGAAACACACTAGTAATTTCTCTAGTACATTAGTATTTAAGTTGTTAGTACCTTAAAGAGTTACTAATACTACAAGAGGACTACTTCAACTCTTATGATAAAGTTTTACCAAGCAAATAGGAAACTAAAGTTTTACCCTTATGATAAACAATCATACATAATACATGAAATACCTTACGTATTGTGTAAGACCCCAACTTTTATGAATAAAGAATAATTTTCTCGAAATATATTTTTGAATATTATGGTGTGGATTTGATATAATGTTATAGTTATGGGTAATATTTACAAATTTTGCAAAGTAAACAAGTGGTTATATAATATGCGATTGGTCGGGGAATATTCATTTTAATAGGAATATTAAAGACGACAAGACAATCATTAGTGGACCCCCTAACGGAAGTATTGTCGTAGTTAGAAAACGCATGTAATTATCATTTATAAAAATAACTACGAAAGTGTTACCATTAAAACCGTTGAACTACCCGGTAGTAAAAGTACGATGTCTGGCGTGGTTGCGCATAAGTAGCACACAAGATTGATTATTGATGCTTACGTGAGAAGTCACTCGGTTATACTCAATTATTGCTACTGAGAATTGCAAAGACCATATCTCTCATATTATTGATTCAATTATTGTCACAGTATCATCTGCATAATATGTTATATTATTAAATCAATAATTGAGACGACAAATTTATTCATATTATTAAATTGCAATATTTACAATGTCTAGAAGTTCTATCAAAGAGAGGTTTGGTCATTTAATTGCGCGCCAATAAGGAGAAATCCTTATCGGAAAGCCTCCTCTTTTCTGGGAATGACCTGGTTGTTAAATATTGTGAGTTATAATATTAATGATGAATAAGTTCGTGTTGATTAAAGATGAAATTGATAGTTCCATTGTGTTGGAATTATTAGTGTTAGTGTAAATCGACATTTATTTCGATATTAATTGATGTCTGGAAGTTTTACTGACCAGACGTGTAATTAATCGGATAAATGAGCAATTAATTGTTATTAATTCACATGATTATAACTATTTGTTCACATGTGTGTACTATTGATTCACATTCTTGTACTATTATGGGAGTTGGTGCAAGATTGATAACACTTGCATGCCTAATTTAAAAATGAAGGTATAGATGGAGGTACTATACTGTAATTTGTATTTTTACATGATTATAACTATTAATTCACATGATTGAACTATTGATTCACATTATTTACTATTAGGGGAGGTAGTGCAAGTTTGATAATACTTGTAGGACTAAATTAAAAATGAAGAAAAAGAGGAAGGTATTATATTGTAATATTTTGAGCCCAAAAACGTGCAATTATCGAAACTATATTTTCCTATAATTAGAAGCTCATTCTTCCTTCATTTCTCATCAATTCACTAAAGCTATAGAGCAATTATTATAGAGAGAAATTATAGAGAGAAAGAAGAAGAAAATTTTGTTACCTCACTATTCCAATATCCATTCTTCTTCTAAGGTAAGGGGTATTATTCTTTCCTATTCATGAAGAGAGTTATTTTCTTTCAATACTCGTAAGGGTTGTTATTCCATTCTTTATTATTACTTTGGAATAACTTGTCTATGCGAAGTACCGCATACATGGTGAAATTCTTCTGTTATTCCATTCTTTATTATTTTGTTGGAATAACTTGTCTGTGCGGTCTATCGCATGCCTGGTGAATTCTATTGTTATTCCATTCGTTATTATTCTGTTAGAATATCCTGTTTGTGCGGATTACGCATGACCTGGTTCCATTCTTTATTATTCTGTTGGAATATCTTGTCTGGGCGTGTTACGCATGACCTGGTTCCATTCTTTATTATTCTGTTGGAATAACCTGTCTATGTGGATTACCGCATGCATGGTGAATGATCCTTCGTATTCATTCCTTATTAAATTGTGGAAATGATCTGTCTACGTGGATTACCGCATGGCGGGTAAAAATCCATTTGCAATTTCATATATTCTATTATACTCAGTGGGTTAAAATTTTGGTTTCTATACTCCATGAAATTAGTGGAATATCCTTGATATTTGCGCTTCATCCAGTATCTTTTCATGGAAATATTCTTCTGAGCATTCTTGAATTTTACTCCACAAAGAAGTATCATGTTAACAATTTGGACGTTATTGATTTTTGGTTAAACTAAAATTTTAAATCTTTAAAATTTATCCTTGAACTTGTTTTATTAAATTATTATGTCATTGTCATCATCATCATGCCTATATTGTGATGAAAGTCATCTTTAACTTACGTGCATAGAGGACTTGGTATGATTATGACCAGGGATTATTCGGTATAATCATGACCATAATGTGACGAATGATGTGGTAAAATTCCTCATTGGCCTGTAGTTCATTGATGGACAGTTGTTGGTGTGATTATGACCAGGGATTATTCGGTATAGTCATGACCATTGATGATTACATGAATATCCTTGGTCGTGATGCAGGGATGATTCAATTTTATTTATTAAGTTGAGTCTCAGCGATAAAGTTGATGAAAAACTTTTTAAATCATAGAAGATAGTAGATTTTATGCTCTACTTGACTCTTCTAATGGATTGCTTGTTCCGCTGCAGTTAAACTTGTTGTCTATTATATTCTATCAGTTTAACATTGTTGATGGCTAATGATAATTTATTCTGCATTATCTTAGTCATAATATTTCTTATTGGGCTAGTTGAGCTCACCCTTTTTTTCACTGTTCTTTTCAGGAAATGAGAGCGGAGCCGGGACTAGTCGGGGAACTAAGTGACGGTCCAGATGATAGCATTAGTAGTCTTCACTATTCTATTAAATAGTGTGACAATAAATGTAATGAGGACTCCATTGAGTGTGGATATTGTCTAAATGACAATATTCTTATTAAAACTCTTAGATTATGTTTTGTCATATTTTACACGACTGTTGTATAATTAAGTTGTATTTGAATTTTGTACCATGTATCTGGCGACTCAAGATGGGTGATGTATACCTGTTTTGGGGGCGTCACATATTGTATCATGTCACCACTTTTGTGGACTCTTTAACTCTTGGCGTGAAGCCTTAGATGGTAGTAGTTTTCTTAAGAAGAAACATTTCAATGCATCTGAATACCTCTGTATGAGTAGAATAGAACCAATAAAACTAAGCAACACTAATCTTCCAAAAATAGTTGTATATGTAACAACTAAATATGCAGTTTATAAGAGTACGTAGTCAATCAAAGAAAGAAAAAAAGAGAGTTGAAATTAAGATCCAAGTAAAGCATCAACAATAATACAAATCAATAGAAAAAGTTTGTAACAACAAACTAAGCATCATTAAAATAAAATAACATGATATAATACAACTATTAAACTAAGTAGTATTTACTTAGTTTCTCATACTAAATTTAATATCATTTAAAGTTTCTCATACTGCTTTAATTTGCATACATTCGTTATTGTTTTGGTCTTATTATATTGGAAATTTGTATATTTCTCTTTGTTTGTGTCTTGGGTGCCTAGAAATGACCATATATGCATGCCGTCGTGCATGTGGCTAGTCCATATTATAGGGGAGACTCTGGCGAAAATATTTTGTTGGTCGGGTAGTTTCGAACATTTATAATATTAACAAGCTAATCATATGCTTACAAGTATGCTCAATTTATATGTTTACTAGCTAGTATGCTCAAGTCATATGGTTACAAGTATGCTCTTAAGTCATATGCTTACAAGTATTCTTAAATGTTAATCATATGATTATGTCGAAGCTCAAGTCATATGCTTACAAGTATGCTCAAGGAGTATTCTTACAAGTATGCTTAAATATTAATCTTATACTTACAAGTATGCTCAAGTCATATGGTTACAAGTATGCTCAAGTCATATGGTTACAAGTATGCTCAAGTCATATGTTAACATTTATAATGTTGTCTGTACTAGGTACCGTGGTATCATGGACCTCTATTCAGACCATAGTTGGATGGCACGATGAAAGTCAAGTGCCCAGATAGGTGCTACAACTGAATTTAGAGCTGGTTGCCAAGTGTTTATGGAGTATGCATATAGTCACCCGGAATGTATGAATGGTCAATCGCAGATATGATGTCCATGTTTGAAGTGTAAGAATGTAAATTATATGGACAGAGACGTGGTAAACTATCATTTACTTGTTTCTGGGTTCATGAAAAATTACGAAGAATGTTGGTGAGCACATGGGCAGAGAAGAGATGGTGGCATCACAGAAGTACATAATTCGGGCAGTAGTACTCATCGTATGAATGAAATGGTTCATGATATTGCAGGGCTAGATTTTGATTAGGAACAAGGCAGAGAACAACCTATGAATTCTAATGCCAAAGATTTCTTTAAGTTGTTAGACGAGGGTAGCAAGCCATTATGGCATGGTTGCACCAAACACACTACATTGTCTGCAGTGGCGACATTACTTAACATCAAGGCTGATCACAACATGAGTCATGAGTGTTTTGAGTCGCTCTTGAAGGCCATTAAGAGTATGTTGCCTGATGGTGAGAAATTTACCTGATAACTATTACTTTTGTAAGAAAATGGTGAAGAAGTTGGGTCTTGGATACCAAAAGATCGATGCATGTCCCAACGATTGCATGTTGTTTTATAAGGAAAATGAACAGATGACAAGGTGCACGTTTTGCAGTCGGTTTAGGCCTAATAAAGAGGGTGTGACTAAAAAAAATCAAGTATACCATTTAAGATTCTAAGGTATTTTCCAATAACACATCGACTAAAAAGACTGTACAAGTCTTCAAGAACAGCTGAACATATGAGTTGGCATGCGAAATCTCCAGCTAAAGATGGAGAACTAAATCATCCCGCGGATGGGTAGGCTTGGAAAGATTTCAACTTAGCACATCCTGGGTTTGCATTGGAACCTAGAAATGTGAGGCTTGGATTGTCTACCGATGGTTTCAATTCGTTTGGCCACACAAATTACTCACTCATGTTGGCTTTGTGATTGTTACTCCGTAACTTGCCTCCTTGGATGTGTATGAAACAGCCATACTTGTTTCTTTCACTTGTGGTTCCTGGTCCTAAGAGTCCTGAAAAGAACTTAGATGTTTACTTGAGACCTCTTATAGACGAGTTGAAGGTATTGTAAGAGGATGGAGCATGACTTGGGATGTTGCAACAAAACAAATTTCAACCTTAGGCGTTGGTTATGTGGACTATAAGTGACTTGACTTAGGGTATGTTAATTTGGATGGAGTACACACGAGAAGTTGGCTTGTCCGTATTGTATGGAGCATACAAAGTCTTTCAATCTATCAAAAGGTCGAAAGCCTTGCTGGTTTGACTGTCATCGTCGGTTCTTGCCGGTAGATCACCCGTTTCCAAGAAATAGAGAACACTTCAGCCTTCAGGAAAGGGAAAGTAGACAATAATATGCCTACACAGCGATTGTCGGGAACGGAGATGCGAGATCGTGTGATGATATTGCCAGTAATCCCATTTGGTAAGATTGATGCCACAGACATAATCAATGGGTTTGGAGAATCTCATAACTGGGTTCGGAGAAGCATCTTTTGGGAACTGCCTTACTGGTCTACAAATTTGATTCGTTATAATCTAGATGTGATGCATATTGAGAAGAATGTGTTCGACAATGTGTTTAACACCGTGATGAATGTTACGGGGAAGACAAAGGATAATGATAAGGCACGTTTGGACATGAAAGATATTTGTAAGTGTCCTAGATTAGAACTTTATGAATCTCCTAATGATAAGATTATCAAACCGTATGCAAGGTACACATTGTCCAAAAAGCAATTTGAAGATGTGTGCACATGGGTTAAGTCTCTGAAACTACCAGATGGATATGCGTCAAACATTGCAAGGTGTGTTACGGGTGGGAAATTGCAAGGGATGAAGAGTCATGAATGTCATGTGTTCATGGAGAGACTCGTACTATAGCATTTCGGGATCGCGCTGATAAACCAATATGGGATGCTTTGACGGATCTTAGTTATTTCTTCAAAGACTTATGTTCAAAAACATTAAATGAGAAGGACATGTCTATACTTAAGAAGAACATCATAGAGATCACGTGTAAACTGGAAAAAATATTCCCACCTGGTTTTTTTAACTACATGGAGCATTTGCAAATCCATCTTCCCTATGAAGCTCGTGTTGGGGGTCCAGTTCAATATAGATGGATGTAACCTTTAGAGAGGGTGATGGGAAACCTTAAGAGGAAGCTGAAGAATAGAGCTTATGTCGAGGGGTCGATATGTGAGGCATACAGTTTCGATGAGATATCTACATTTGTCTCAGACTATTTTCATGACGAAGTCTTGACAAAGGCCAATCAAGTATCGAGACATGATGATGGGGGAAATGTTGAACTAAATGGTCGGCTCTCAGTATTTGGTCTATCCGGCCGCACTTATGGAAAAGTGGAAGCGATATTCTCTCTCGAGCAAGAATTACATGTCACATACTTACATTATTCTCAATTGCGAGGAGATGATTTAATTTGTGAGGTACACATGTAAACTTGATAATTTATCTCTTACCTTAAAAATTTATTCCAATATGTTAATGTTTATAACATTGTATAGATTGTCGATGTGAGTTAAAAGTGAAGCATCCCAAAGATAAGCGATAAAGATATTCAAATCAATCGTGATAAAAATTTGCACTTTGGCTAAAGGACAAAGTAAGTTCAATTCTTAAGCATGACATATATATATATATATATATATATATATATATATATATATATACTCTATATCAACTATGACTTCATTTAATAAGATGGAGTTTTTGTAGGCTTTTGGTGAGGGATCAACGATTCCTAGGCTAATGTACAAGTCCTAGCTATGGGACGCATAAAGAACCAAGTCACCAAGAATGGTTACAAAATAAATGGTTGTGAATTTCATACAAAGGCTGTAAGGTTTGTAATATTCATGTGCGCAATCAAATTGCACAAATTAAGCGGAAGCGTGAAAATTCAGAGTTTAAAAATTTTTACAAACCATATACCCGGATCACCCTTTATGCACAATTATTAATTAAACGAAAAGATAAAGAATAAAATCATACCCTTGAAGATCGAGCTTCCTCAGGTACAAGTTCACCTCCAAATCCTTTCGCGTTCAACTTGAATTCACCGGGTTTGGTTCCTTCCTTTGATCAACATTAGCCACCCAAGTGTTTGGCCTCTAGAGGTGATCCACCAAGGAATAATAAGAATTCAAGAAGATGGGTATTTTGCTCAAACCCTAGTTTTCTATCTCTATAGAAAAGGAACGTACTCTCCCAACTATTGGAATTATTACGTATGTTGTAAAAGTCAACAACCACATCACCCATAATAAGACTCCTCTTATTTATAGATGTGGGCAACCCACCTTAACAATTAAGAAATTGGGTTTTATTTAATTAATTAAATTCTTTTAATTAATTAAGCTCCCTAATCTTATTAGGGATAATTAATTAAACTCCTTTAACTAATTTTTCTTCCTAATCCAATTAGGAATAAATGAGAGTACTTATATTAAATTAATTCCTAAACTCTTTTAGAAATTAAAATAATAATAATAATTGTAATAATATTAATAAGACTCCTCTTATTAATTTATATTTAATATTTCAAAAAATATTAAATAATAAATATTAAGCTATATAATTTATTCTATCACCATAGATTAAATTAAATATACATAACATATTATTACGATTATGCCATTAACTTCTTAAATAATTATTCTTCCTTTTATGGTGTGACCCTTTAGGTTCTCCATATTAAACCAGGTTGTGAATAAATCAATTAGAACAATTCTAATCTTATTTAAATAAATAAATTAAACAATTAATTTATTTAAATAAATAATATTTATTCTACAATAGGGATAAGCCTCCCTAGCGATCAACGACTTTCCAGATAATATAGATTTCAACATTAATCATAAAAGAACCTTTGAGTAAATAGTTACCGTACAATTCAATCCTTCCACCATACAATGTCCCAATTAAATATAAGACATGGAATTTATCGTCAAGTCTTATTTTATTTAATTATATGTATTTCGATCCTTAAATGCACAACTCTAAATAATGCAAATTAGAAACTCCTTTCTAATTTCATTCTCGCCGCCAAGGACTCTTGAGTTGTCATTTATCGAATCACATAGGACATTTCTCTTCTTTATTAGAAGTGGTAGATTCTTTATTGATCATACATTATCTCCATGTACAACTTATTATACCCAAGTATACCCTTTGATATACCCTAAGGGTCTTAAGGAATAAGTCAAAGTATAACTCATCATACACAAGATACTATGATGATCTCAAGTCCAAGGATTACTTGATTACTATCACTACAGAATTCCTATTGGCGACAGCAAGTAAAACTCCATTAGGTATTCTTAGCGAGCCACGTTCAGTGAACTTATTCTCTAATAAGCACCTACATACTTGCTTTAGTGTCTCCACACAAATGATCATGAGATCAATCATCCTCATCCAATGAGTAAGCAACGTATGTACCAATCTATCCGGATTCACTAATCCCCAATTTAGTAATCCAACGATTGGGGAACTATTTTAGTTTTAAGCTTTCAAAGAATTTAGATCTCATTAGAATGATCATCATCATTATTCTAAAAGCATTGCTTAAAACTATGGGTTTATCACATATTATAAAACAAAGATCATGTAGATAATTAAAAGCCTTTAATAAATTAATACTTTTATTAATAAATGAATAAGATTGTTTCAAAGTATATGCTTTATCATCAAACATGATTGGCTTGTGTGCATACTACTTTCAATCTCCCACTTGCACTAAAGCCAATCGCCATCAGATCTTATACTCTTCTTCTCTAAGTGACAATTATCCTCTTTGTTGGATAAGCTTTAGTTAATGGATATGTAATGTTGTTCTTGAGAGTCCACCATCTCTATAGTGATTTCCCATCTTTCAATGATTCTAATAATCAAATGAAAGTGCCACAACACATGTTTAGATCCAAGATGAGACTTAGGAACTATTCCTAGTTACGTAATGAACTTTCAATCCAAACAACCAACTTGCAGCTTCATTTATAGCTATATACTTTGTCTTTATCACTAAACCAACAACTCTTTCTTTGTTTGGAACCTTTCCATTTTATCGCACCACTTTTCAAGGTAACCCTTTACCTTAAAGTGGATTTTTTCGTCGTCTTGGTGCGTCTCGAAAAACTTGAGTGCTGTTAAGCCCTCTAGTTTTAATTTAGACCCACCATGAATATGATCACATCCTTAGTGCCGGTTAAGCACTTTAAGATGTTTTTCAACGACTCATAGTGAACTTCTCCATAATACGATGGTGATCAACATCAGGTCTCGTACATTTCATTGCATACATGATTGTCACTTATGCGACCTCTCTTTTCAGGAGTCTGTGGGGACTATTAAGAGAGATACACTCCATAGCTCATCGACATGAGACATTTCTTGGAGTTTGCCATGCTAAACGACTTTAGCATCAAATAAATATACGTTCCTTGGGTTAAGTCGAGCATCCTCTTAAATCTATCTATATAGATTTATATCCCCAATTAAGATACTCTTCCAAATCATTCATGGAGGAATGTTTAGATAACTTTATCTTTACTGATTGTAGCATTGGTATGTCATTCCTTATCCGTAGTATATCAACATATAGTACTAGGAATGTCACGATGCTCCAATCGACCCTTTTGTACACACTAGGTTCATTCTTATTTTGATAAAATCAAACTCTTTTGATTGCCTCATCAAAATGAATGTTCCATATTTGAGAAACTTGCTTCAATCCATTTCTCCGAGTGTTCACAACACTTACCTCATCGTATGTATTTGGATCATCATCTTCATGATGTGTACCTCATCATCATCATCTATGATGAATCCATACCTCCGGTATCTTCTAGACTATTCGATTTACGATTGGTTGTGGTATAATAGAATTACATCTACTGAGTTCCTCTTATTTGACTTATAGTATTTTGTGGTTCTTGAACTCTTCAAGATCTATTATCCTCCCACTAGCCCTTTTAATGAATGATACTTTTTTATCTTAGAAGGCAACGTGTTTCGTAACAAACACCTTTTGCTAAGTAGAATTATAGAACATATACCCTAAACTTACTTTAGGATGTCCCACAAATCTGTACATGTCAAATCTTGTCCTAAGCTTATCCTTCGAAACCTTTTCACATAAGTTGGACAACCCCTTATCTTAACATACTTAAGATTAGGAATCCTCCACATCCATAACTTTTATGGAGTCTTGAATAGGATTTTGAGGTTACCTTTTTGTAGATATCTGACCATTTCTAGGACATTGCCGAAGAAGGATACTAGAATGTCGGTAAAATCATTATGGACCGCACCATGTCCAACAAGGTACGATTTTTCCATTCAGATACATCAATCAATTATTGCGTATCAGGATGTGTCCATTATGAGAAAACTATTTGAGATGATCTAGAAACTTATTGCACAAGTATTTATTCCTTGATCTAATCAAAGAATCTTAATACTTTGTCAATTTGTTTTAATTCAATTCTTTGAACCTTTCAAATAATTCACACTTGTATTCAAAGCAAATACATATATTCAACTCTTTGAATGATCATCTCCTTTTCTTATACTAGTTTGTTCAATATGCAAAATTATTTTCATGTAAGTCAGTACACAAAATCCATTAAGTAATATTCCGGTTCTATACAAAACATTATTATTATAAATAGAACAACAATTGTTCTTAATTATAATACCAAAAATCTTATTGTCCAACAATAAAATGGAAATAATGTTTTCAATGAGAACTAAAATACAATAACAACTTATTGACTTAATAGATTTGCCCGTAGGCATTGCTAAACAATAAGTTTCTATGGCTAATATGGCAACCTTTGCTACATTTCCATACATAGGATTACTTATATTTGTTTAGCTTTCTCTACCGCTTGGTCCCTTCATAAATCTATATTTATAATAACCAAATTAGGTATCAATACCAAAGTAGAACCTTGACTAAAAAGAAAATTTATTTCAATCATGAACAAAAGCGTATTATGAAGAAACTTCACTAAGCTTCTTTGGTTAGCCTCTGCAAGATGCTTCTCATGATTTCTTTCCGGTGTTCGGGCTTATTGCGGTGGAAGCAAACTCCTTTACTATCCATATCAGTTTTGTTCTTATTATCCTTTGTTTATGCCTTTCTATATACCTTCTTTGAATCGTTCTTCTTTTCAGAAGATCCTTTGGCCCCTACCAATAAGACTTGATCTTTCTTGGTTGGAAAGTGACTCTCAACATTTTTCAATATGTTAAGCAAATCAGCGAGACTGATATCTAGCTTGTTTATATGAAAAATTCACAACAATTGTAAAAGGAGTCCAGGAGTGAGTGCAAGATCAAATCTTGGCTCAACTCTCCATCCATGACAAAACCGGTTGTCCTAATTGATCAATCAAATTGATTATGTTAAGAACTTTTTATGCATTACTATAGTGCCATTGGCCATTCTAGATCGGAAGAGCTCCTTAGATATCTCGATATCTATCGGCCCTACTTTCCTCACCATCAACTACTTGATGTGCGAGGAATATAAGTAGGAGTATCCATAGTTTCGGTATTGTTGAAGCTTGTTACTCATGGATCTGAGCATGATGCATCGAGCTAATCTGTTCATCATCTTGCCACTTTCTAAAAGTAGCAAGCTCTTCCTAAGAGGCATTATCTGCAACCATTGCAGGGATAGGCATATTAAGGATATAAGATAGCTTTTTAGCCGTGAGAACTATTCTCAATTTCCTTAACCAATCCGTTTAATTCGGTCCGATTAAATAGCATCTAATATGCTTCGCAGTGATGATAGTAATTTAGACATTGTAAAATTTACGTAAATGAATTTATAAGTAACAACATTTTAACATACATTCTTTTATTAATTACCAAAATAAATTAGGTCTTGTTTTAAATTGGTATCTCCCACTATTTTCTTCAAACTATATTACCCTCACTTATATAGTTCGACAAAATCTAATTAAAGATTTTCTAGTGAGAATAAGGATCCCATTTCAAATGTATATAGCCTTGTGGTGACACAACAAACTATATATAAATAAATAGGTAGACAACTTTTGTCAATTACATCAACTATGCAACTCCTTTTCTTTTGCCTCTTAGATTATTTTGATCAAGTGGTGGCACATCCGAATCAAAATTATCCAAGTTAAGTCGAGACCTAGCACTCCATATATTCAAAAAGAAAAATATCATCCTTGTGGTGACACAACAAAACAATATTGTTCAATTTTCTTTATAAGCATCAAATGTGATAAATTAACATCTTAAATACTTAATACTTGCCTTGTGGTGACACAACAAACTCATATTAAATATTTAATACTCTATTAATTTTATCATGCTAGAAGGAATGACGTTCGATATTCCAAATATCTTTGAGCGCTTAGGACTTAATATAAAAAAAAAAATTTGAGGGGTTTTTATTAATTTGTCTCATCTTGTTTTAGCATACATATATATATATATAAAATACGCTATTATATTAATGAACATGCAAGCATGTTTGCATAATATATAATATATATAGTATAAGCATACACATATAGAATACTATATTCTACCCGGATTGATTATGAACTTTTATTCTAGTTTGGTTCACTAGAGCCACCAAGTGAACCAAAAGGTCAAACCCCAAGGGGTGCAAGAAATAATATTTAAATATAATTATTACATTTAAACCCGGGCTCCATTACAAAGCGGGTCTTCAAGCTCTCCTTGCTCCTTGATCTCCAATTTTCAAAAATTAATTCTAACTATTCCTATTACAAAACTATTTAAAATAAATAGAAACCTTGATCGTGATCGAGGGAAGTACATAGGAGAGAGATAGATTTTACATTAAGAAAAATTTAGAAGGCAGGCATGCAGACCCCATTTAATAAAACCCATACATTTATGCATCCAACTAAAATAAAATCCAATCACATTGGTCAATAGTCCATAATCATCCCATTTATTATCATACACATCACCATACGTCAATAAATAACATTCATCTTATGAATAATAAACATTTAATATATATATTGATATCATTTAATGGGCAAATTTAGTTAGTATAAAATCTATTTTTGAATCAAAATAAACTCCTTTATTTTAATCCAAATTTAAATCAAAATAAAACTATTTTATTTTAATTTATCCAATTTTGAATAAAATAAACTATTTTATTTTAATCAAAATCTTTAATCAAAATAAACTCCTTTATTTTAATTAATTATGGAATCCAATTCCATGTTAAAAATAAATAAATAAATAACTCCTTTATTAAAGTAAACACGGATACTCTTTCCTATTCACAAATAAACTTTTTATTTTGAATAATATGAAATCTAATTTCATATCTAAATAAACTCCTTTACTTAAGGAAAGATCTGATTCTTTTTCCTATTCACAAATAAACTCTTTTATTTTGAAAAATATGAAATCTTATTTTATATCTAAATAAACTCCTTTATTTAAGGAAAAATAGAATTCAATTTCAACTCCAATTAGTTATCATGGAATCCAATTCCAACTCTAATTAGTTAGCATGAAATCCAATTTTAAAATTAAAATAAATCTTTTATTTTAAGATTAAAATAAACTTTTATTTTAAAATTAAAATAACTTTTTATTTTAATAATAAAATTATTAAAATATATATATTATATATATAATATATATTACGATAATATATATATATATATATATATATATATATAAGCCGTCCGTGCATGTGCTACTTTTTTTTTTATATATAACATGCTCATGATTACTTTAATCATTACATGCTAATGATTACGATAATCATTACAAGCTAATGTTTATTGTAATCATTAATGTTTATATCATGTT
The DNA here is from genome assembly GCA_020205615.1 of Panax quinquefolius. Taxonomy (NCBI): domain Eukaryota; kingdom Viridiplantae; phylum Streptophyta; class Magnoliopsida; order Apiales; family Araliaceae; genus Panax; species Panax quinquefolius. The sequence continues at coordinate 137,664,414 of CM035152.1, forward strand.
AATCATTAATTTTTATGGATTCACGTATATGTTCCTTTAGAATTAACTAAGTCACCTGGCCACGTTGGACAATAATATATATATGTAATCCGTTCCCTTTTTTCCGTGAATCATAGCGGAAAAAAAAAATATCAGTCCGCGGTATTTTTTATTTTTTTTTAATAAATTTTATACAACAAATTATGCCCAATTAAAATGTTCTAAACACATATCAATGTACATATCAAATTAAAACAATTAATAATTCGCATAAAGGTTTGGCTCTGATGCCACTGTAAGGTTTGTAATATTCATGTGCGCAATCAAATTGCACAAATTAAGCGGAAGCGTGAAAATTCAGAGTTTAAAAATTTTTACAAACCATATACCCGGATCACCCTTTATGCACAATTATTAATTAAACGAAAAGATAAAGAATAAAATCATACCCTTGAAGATCGAGCTTCCTCAGGTACAAGTTCACCTCCAAATCCTTTCACGTTCAACTTGAATTCACCGGGTTTGGTTCCTTCCTTTGATCAACGTTAGCCACCCAAGTGTTTGGCCTCTAGAGGTGATCCACCAAGGAATAATAAGAATTCAAGAAGATGGGTATTTTGCTCAAACCCTAGTTTTCTATCTCTATAGAAAAGGCATACTCTCCCAACTATTGGAATTATTACGTATGTTCAAAAGTCAACAACCACATCACCCATAATAAGACTCCTCTTATTTATAGATGTGGGCAACCCACCTTAACAATTGAGAAATTGGGTTTTATTTAATTAATTAAATTCTTTTAATTAATTAAGCTCCCTAATCTTATTAGGGATAATTAATTAAACTCCTTTAACTAATTTTCCTTCCTAATCCAATTAGGAATAAATGAGAGTACTTATATTAAATTAATTCCTAAACTCTTTTAGAAATTAAAATAATAATAATAATTGTAATAATATTAATAAGACTCCTCTTATTAATTTATATTTAATATTTCAAAAATATTAAATAATAAATATTAAGCTATATAATTTATTCTATCACCATAGATTAAATTAAATATACATAACATATTATTACGATTATGCCATTAACTTCTTAAATAATTATTCTTCCTTTTATGGTGTGACCCTTTAGGTTCTCCATATTAAACCGGTTGTGAATAAATCAATTAGAACAATTCTAATCTTATTTAAATAAATAAATTAAATAATTAATTTATTTAAATAAATAATATTTATTCTACAATAGGATAAGCCTCCCTAGCGATCAACAACTTTCCGGATAATATAGATTTCAACATTAATCATAAAAGAACCTTTGAGTAAATAGTTCTTACTGCATAATTCAATCCTTCCACCATACAATGTCCCAATTAAATATAAGACATGGAATTCTTTGTCAAGTCTTATTTTATTTAATTATATGTATTTCGATCCTTAAATGCACAACTCAAATAATGCAAATTAGAAACTCCTTTCTAATTTCATTACGCCTTGCCAAGGACTCTTGGGTTGTCATTTATCGAATCACATAGGACATTTCTCTTTTATTAGAAGTGGTAGATTCTTTATTGATCATACATTATCTCCATGCATACAACTTATTATACCCAAGCATACCTTTGATATACCCTAAGGGTCTTAAGGAATAAGTCAAAGTATAACTCATCATACACAAGATACTATGATGATCTCAAGTCCAAGGATTACTTGTCTTACTATCACTACAGAATTCCTATTGACAAGCAAGTAAAACTCCATTAGGTATTCTTAGCGAGCCACGTTCAATTGAACTTATTTCTCTAATAAGCACACTACATACTTGCTTTAGTGTCTCCACATAAATGATCATGAGATCAATCATCCCTATCCAATGAGTAAGCAACGTATGTACTAATCTATCCGGATTCACTAATCCCCAATTTAGTAATCCAACGATTGGGAACTATTTTAGTTTTAAGCTTTCAAAGAATTTAGATCTCATTAGAATGATCATCATCATTATTCTAAAAGCATTGCTTAAAACTATGGGTTTATCACATATTATAAAATAGCATCATGTAGATAATTAAAAGCCTTTAATAAATTAATACTTTTTATTAATAAATGAATAAGATTGTTTCAAAGTATATGCTTTATTATCAAACATGATTGGCTTGTGTGCATACTACTTTCAAAGGCATATGGGCGCAGTAAAAGAACAACGAACTCTAGAGTGTGTTTCCAAGGAGATTGTTACAATGAGCTTGGTCGTGCCTTTTATGGGGAGTTGGAGGAAATCGTAGAGTTATCATACAAGGGCACGTACGGGGGTCATATTAACTTGTTCAAGTGTAGTTGGTTTGATTCAGAAAAAGGGATACATGTTGACAAACATGGAATCGTCGATATTAACCTCCATAGGTCTGCGTACTCCAACGAACCGTTTGTTTTACCAACTCAAACAGTACAAGTATACTACACTCTTAGTCCTGTTAAGAAAAGGGATAGACCGCCTACAGATTGGCAAGTTGTAATTCATACTCCCACACGCAGTCGTGTAGAAGTAGTTGATGGGGAGATTTACCAAGAGCAGATGCTTCATAGTTAAACTATAATAAATGTGGAAGATGACAATGAAGTAATCCAGTTAGATGGTGGAGATGAACCACATGAATTAGATCCTGAGTTAATATTTGTGTCAGATCATATTGATACTGAGGAGGAAGAGTTATTAACTGAATCTGAAGCAGATGATGGTTATGAATCTGCAATACGTATATAAGTTGATTCTGAATCAGACATTAACACTTGAACAAATGAAATGTATGTTTAGAATTACATAATTTTTATATCATTGTCATGTTTATGTACTTAACTATTTAAATACAATTTTCTATCATTATTGTCATTTTATATTCATATATATATATATATATATACATGTAATCAAATATAACTCATACCAACATCTTTATATCACTGTCATGTTTATGTACTTTACTATTTAAATGCAATTTCATGTCATTATTGTCATTTTATATTCATATATACATGTAATCAAATATAACATCTTGAAATTTGTAATATATAGATGGCTTCTGAAGCAGCGCGGCTTGGGTAGGGGGCCTAATCATGTGCCCAAGGCCCCTATTAATCTAGATGATCGGATTCTTATTCAGATTTGTCCTCCTCCGAATAGCATGTACGTCCCGCATCATTTATATATAAGCATTTTAGATTCTATTTATACAAGATATATAGAAATTAGATGTAAATTGCTTTAATATATCTACTTATCGTTGATATAAATTGTTGTATATTATAATGATTTTTTAGATAATAAGATCGTCAAGTGCTTATCACAGTTATGCTTACAGAATTGGCATACACCTGTGATTACGTGGGCGAGCACACCTATCACCCACAAAGATGCAGTTTGGGCTGAATTTCAAGTATGTTTTTTTTAATTATGACAGATAATATAATATTCTACGGATATCTGTTTAGTAGTGTTGGATTATATGTTAAAAGTACCGTTTTAATATTATTATTGTTATTTTATTTGCAGAAAAGATATAGATGGGAGGACGCGCAGGCTTCCGTGATACAGACATTATTCTGGCAGAAGTGTGTCATCCGCACCAAAGACAATTTGAACAAAGAACAATGAAAATCCCTTCACAATGCATCGATCGACTATCCAGGCCAGGGAGAGGATTACATGCACGAGCATAGCCTCTGGTGGTGCACCCAGTCCATATGGCTGAGATGTGTGCCCAATGGAGAGCTGGGTAAAAAGACGAAAGACTGCCGCCACCAACAGATCCTCGAGTGTACCCGATGGCTAAAAGGCTAAAGGAACATACAAGGGCAACAATATTTCACAGTTGCAGCATATCACTATTAAGGTACGTATTTACAAGTTTTAATATGTTTACAATCATGAATTGTAGAATATATATCACATTTTTACTTAGTAATATTGTAATATTTTTGTATAGGAGTCTTAGTCTCAAGGTCAGCCTATCCATTGGCTGGATGTGTACGTGGCCACCCGTGATGGTCTGCTTGATGCTATCTAGATAGCGGTAATAATTTTTTACAACTTGATCTTGTTTATCAATGCTTACAGAATTTATTTTTAACTATTTCATTGTTAACATTATGACAAGATACTTATAAGCGTTTATTGAATGAGCGCTATCCTAAAGGCACTCCACGTCCGCCAATTGATCAAGAGTTGTGGGAGAGGGTGTCTGTTGTGAAGAAGAACTACATTAAAGGTCATGGACAACGACGACGCCCATCCTTCAGTGGCTCAAGCAGCTCTGCTACCCAGTCTTCATAGTCATCGAGTCATCCAGTTGTTCATACTCCTGCTGACTGTGTGAGAGCTATATGTCGAGATTGCGATCTTCTCAAGATACTGGGTGGGCATCTAGCGACTCTAAGTCCTGATGAGTTAGCTAATGCAGTGGTGGCAGCAGCAGCAGCAGCACAGCATGGGGATGGCGACGAGGTAATCAATTTGTTGTATATTATCGTAATATATACCAGTATCAACATAGTTACTATATTTGTAACTTGTTTTATTATTTTGTTAATTCTGAGGTGATCGAGGAGAAGTTTACTCAAGACAATGATGCTTGATGACCGATTTAGTGTTGTTTTGTAGTTATTTGATAAGCTTGTACTTTTATATTTATTCTTTGGATGTCTGTTTATTACTTAAACATTAGATATGTGGTTATTTATTCAATTCATATTGGTTTTTAAAGGTTTATATAGTTTATATACTAGTTTGGTGTATGTGTCGGTATATATATGGATGATGGATGTTTATATTGTTGTGCACATTGTTGATATTGTTGTGTATGTGTGTTGGGTTAAAATAGGTACAAAACAGGTACAGTTTTTTGGGAATTCTGCAAAATAGAAAAAAGCTGGTTTTCAGTTTTTTTTTTAACATCAGCGACTGGAAATCATTTGAGGGTATCAGCGACCGCACGCGATCGCTGATAGTGGTTGCTGACACGTGGCCCACGTCAGACTTTTTTGTGAACCATGCTAACTCAGCTTAGCGATGAATTCGGTCGTTACTATCAGTAGCAGATACGTCGGTCGCTAATAGTGGTCACTGATGTGCATTTCAGCGACCAGATTTTATGCGACGCCTATCAGCGACCGCAGTCGGTTGTTGATAAGGATCCGCTAATCGCATGCGGTCGCTGATAGGCGGTTGCAGATAGGCCTTTTTCTTGTAGTGGCACTACGGGCCAAAGATAACTTTCACCACATCATTTGTCTGTATCATTACAGGTCATGATTATACCAATACACAATTCATGGTTATAATCATATCAATCAACAGTCCATCTTTGCACTACGGGCCAAAGATGACTTTCCCTGCAATATAAGCATGAGGATGATAACAATGATATAAGAAATCAATCAAGTGAGATCAAGGATAAATATTAAAGATTTATAATTCAATTTATTCAGAGTTTAAGAATGTCCAAATTATCAATATGATAATTAATTGTGGAGTAAAATTCAAGAACGATATTTATGTATCAAAAATAATTTGAACAGAAAAGAAACCAATTTTGTCGTGAATAGTACCCCGTGAATAGTGTTAGAGTTTATGCCCTAGAAGCCAATTATTTGATATAATTGCTTAGCGTTTTGATATTATATTTGATTGAATAAATGAATGATTTTATTATGGTTTTATTTATTGCGTTATATAAATGTTAACATAATAAGAATCCATAGAATAGTGATACAAATTATATAGTTTCAAGTATGTGACTTGAACATGAGATTATATAATTATAATTAGTATCATTGTTCTTAAATGTCCTTAGTTGAGTATCATTGTTGATGGGACAACAATGATGCATTGAGACCAGTATGTGGATTGACTGATGACCAAATCTCATTGGTCATAAATATATGAGATATTAAGTCAATGCATAGGTACATGTTAGAGAACGATGTATTGGGATGGACCCACCATGAGAATTCTCATTGGAACATTATGCAAAAGTGTTATTAGCGATTCTCATAGTGACAATGATGTAATGGTCCTCCGACACGAAATCACTATATTACTACCTTTGGAGATTTATGTACTTTGATATCATCAAATGTCACCTTTAATAGGGTGGACTATAAAGGTGATTATTGAGTACATCATGAATCGTGTGAGGAATATGAGTGATCTAGATAGAATTTAACCCTCCTATATATTAGGGGTGATATCCATAGGCCTCTTGATTGAGTAGGACTATGAAATGCATGGCCATGCTCAAATAGTGATTTGTTTCATATAGTCTACTCATTGATCAAAAAAACTCAGATTAAATTATGAAGAGTATGACACATTCCATGACTCGAGTTTAATCTAGGATATTAAGGTTAAAAGGATTAAATTACATTGAAACATTGGTCACGAAAAGGTTGCATCGAATTGTCGATCTTATTATTACTTGGGTAGCAGTGATGCATTACTAGATGCCGCTCACTGTTTATAATTTTATAATATGATTTTAAAATTATTTCCAACGTAATAATAACCTATAGGGTCACACAATAGAACGTAATTAAAAGGGAATTAATTTCAATTGTAAAGATTTAAATATGTCAATATAATTGATACTATTTAAATTACGAATTTAAATTAATAGGATAATTTATATATAGGTGTATTAATTAAGTAAGACTTAATTAAGATATATATATATATAAATTCAGATTTTATTAAATTATGTTTTGAATAATTCCTTTTAATCGCTATATATATGATATTTAGCAACCATTTAGGTATTATTCATTAACCAAAACCCTAGCCGCTCTTAGAGAGAGACCTGAGAGAAAGCGATTCTGAAATCCTCATCATCATTGGTGGCTAGTATGATTTCTTTTACTACTAGATCGCATTTACGGTTTGCATAGGCGTCGTGTGGATACCGTAGAGGCGTGATTCATTTGGATTGCATTGGAGATTCGAGCACATCAATTTTAGTTTCATAATCGGTATAATTTCTAACCACTGAGTTAATTGATTTTCGCATGGATCCTGTTTTAGGGTTTCAGAAATTGCTTTGATTATTTTATATTTTCGCTGCATTTTTGTGTCGAAACCCAACAGTGGTATCAGAGCTACTTGTGAAAATGATTAATTCAGATTACGTGTTTTATTGTATTCGATATATATGATATATGATGATGCATGTTTACCGATCTGAAATTAAATATATGATATTCCGTTGTATGCATATTCTATAATTATGAATTGTATCTGTATTATATATGCATATATATGATGATTCTGTTAATCGTATCTTAGAAGGTGGAATAACAATATAACTGTTCTAATCGGATTAGAAGCGTGAAGAATAGTTTTAATATGATTAATCGAAACTGGACATATATGATATATTATGGGTGTACTGTCATTTGTTTTAATATGATTAATCGAAACTGGACATATATGATTTGTTATTATGGGTGTTTTGGTGGATTAAAATATATGATTCTGAAACTATTTCAGAGATTCGTATGGAAAAATTCTACAATACAGATTGTAGTTCGGGGTTTTTTCTGTGGGCGCGCTTCTACCCCGTCATTTAATTTGGCCACCGGACCACCGCCAAGGAGGAGACCCCCCCTTGGACCCCCCGTCGTAGCGCACGATGGTCGTGACCCCAATATGTTATATATAGTTTTCTTTAATTATATATAAATTGTTATGTGCTTATTGTGATATGCATGGTGCACAGTTATGGCCTTTTGACCCATAGGTTAGTGGTTTTGGTTTTGAAATACGGCTTGCATGTCGTGCCTTTCTATAAATTCTGATGTAACATTCTCTTCTCATCTAAATCCCCTCGAATATAACTCGAGGTTTCTTTATGTCATGTAATAATCTGTAATCGCTGAAGATGCCAAGATGGAGAACACGATGGAAAGATGATGATGGAGAAGAGGCACATGTATGAGGAAGATCCAAGGAAGCTACTATTTTGAGATCTTTTACCACCTTAGATTGACCTTCAATCTTTTATTAGGTTGAAAAGATTGATAGTGGATTGGGCCATAACTGTGACACATTTAATTTTGCACTTTATTTATGCTTGTATGCGATATAATATGATAAATAATGTGCATGCTTAATAAGATTAAAATTGGTGAGATCTAAATTTATTAATTAAATCCCTCATTAAATTATTAAGTTTAAATCAGATGCCTTCTAATGAATAACACTCATCAAGACCTTAATCAATAGATGTAGGTTTGTCAAAGAAAAGTACCCTATTTATCTAGGTAAGATGCGATAGGATAATTGTGATATCCAAACTGTTAAAATTATTGGGCCCGACTTAACTAAGTTATCTCAATAGAATTGTGAACTTAGAGGCATAGAGTTTGGTAGGTACTATTAGATGGACTAGAAACAATTGTTGTTTACCAAACTATCCAAGAGTTATATACGATATAATTGACAAAAGGGTTGTTTACCTAAATAATTGTGTTTTAAGAGATTAGCCAAAGCTAACTTAAGTCATAATGAAATATGGATCTTGGCTCACTAGAAAGATTTAATAGAAAATGCTTTTCGAATTAATGGTGAGGGCTATTAATTTGAATAAAATAGTAGGAGGTATATTTTGAATGTACTATTATCAATTACATAATATCAACTCTGCAATTTGACTTATTATTTTGGCACTTATAAATTGTAGATATCAATGGCAAACAATAACAACATAAGTAGTCTTTCACTACGATCAGTCCTTGAGAAGGACAAGTTGAGTGGAATTAATTTCCTTGACTGACACGGGAACTTGAGGATTGTCCTCAAATAAGAGCACAAGCTATATGTTCTTAATAGGCCCATTCCTGCTGCACCAGCTGTCACTGCAGCACGTGAGGAGCATAATGCTTACAAGAAGCATCAAGATGATGCTCTTGACGTGAGTTGTCTCATGCTAGCAACCATGAACGCTGAGCTTCAGAAGCAACATGAGTTGATGGATGCTTATGAGATGATCGAGCATCTCAAGAAATTGTTCGAAGGGTATGCTCGACAGGAGAGGTATGATACAAGCAAGGCGTTATATCACTGCAAGATGGGTGAACTTGATCCAATTGGTCCACATGTGCTGATAATGATTGGGTATATTGAGTACCTTGATAGGTTGGGTTTTCCAATCACTACGGAAGCCCAAATTGATCTTGTTTTGCAATCCTTGAACAACAGCTACTCTCAATTTGTTATGAATTATCTTATGAATGAAATTGAGAAACCCCTTACTGAGTTGTTGAGCATGTTAAGAACTACCGAGAACAACATGAAAAAGGCAGGACCCGCTCCCATAATGATGGTGCAAAAGGGGAATGCTAAGGGAAATTGGATAGGCAAGAAGAAGATAGGATCTAAATTTGGTGCCAAACCCAATTCCAAAACCAAACAGGCTTTAAAGCCTAAAGGCTGGGTGACTAAAGAAGGCGATTGTCACTTCTATGGAAAACCTGGACACTGGAAGAAGAATTGTCATGCTTATTTGGAAGAAGTGAAGAAAAAGAAAGGAAGTGTGACTTCTGATTCAGGTATATATGTTATAGAAGTCAACTTGTCTACTTCTACATCATGGGTATTGGATACTGGATGTGGTTCTCATATTTGTGTTAATGTGCAAGAACTTCGAAGGAGTAGGACTTTGGAAAAAGGATAGGTTGACCTACGAGTTGGGAATGGAGCAAAAGTTGTTGCACTGGCCGTAGGAACTTATCATTTATCTTTGCCCACTGGGCGAGTATTAGAATTAAAGGATTGTTATTATGTGCTTGCTATAAGCAAAAACATTATTTCTGTTTCTTGTTTGGACAAGAAAGGTTTTTCATTTATAATTAAGAACAATTGTTGTTCGTTTTACTTAAATGATATTTGCTATGGTGTTGCACAATTATTTAACGGTCTTTATATTCTTGATTTAGAAATGCCTATCTATAACATAAATACAAAACGATTTAAATCAAATGATTCAAATCTGACATATCTCCGCTTCGTCGTTTGGGCATATATAAATGAGAAACGCGTATCAAAACTCCATAAAGATGGATTTTTGGATTCATTTGATTTTGAATCATATGAAAAATGCGAATCTTGTTTATTAGGCAAGATGGCTAAAGCCCCTTTCACTGGACACGGTGAACGAGCTAGCGATATATTGGGACTTATACATAGTGATGTATGTGGACCCATGAGTTCATTAGCAAGAGGTAGGTTTTATTACTTTATTACATTTACTGACGACTTCAATAGATATGGATATGTGTATCTTATGAGACACAAATCCGAATCCTTTGAAAAGTTCAAGGAATTCAAGAATGAAGTTCAAAACCAATTTGGCAAAAGCATAAAAGCCCTTCAATCCGATCGAGGAGGTGAATACTTAAGCCAAGACTTTGATGACCTTCTAAAGAAGTGTGGTATTATATCACAACTCACTCCACCTAGAACACCACAATGGAATGGTGTATCTGAGAGGAGAAATCACACCTTGTTGGATATGGTACGATCAATGATGAGTCATGCAGATCTTCCAATAAGCTTCTGGGGTCATGCCCTAGAGACCGCATTTGCATTCACACTTAACCGTGTTCCTACAAAGACGGTTCAGAAGACACCATATGAGATGTGGACTGGGAAACGTCCTAGTATGTCGTTCATGAAGATTTGGGGTTACGAGGCGTTTATAAAACGTTTGGATTTTGACAAGCTCGGACCCAAATTTGATAAATGTACTTTTGTGGGATATCCAAAGGAAACAAAAGGGTATTATTTCTACAAACCTTTTAAGAACAAAGTGTTTGTTGCTCAAACTGGTATTTTTCTAGAAAGAGAATTTGTCTCTAAAGGAAACAGTGGGAGGAAAGTAAAACTCGAAGAAATTCGAGAACCACAAAATATCATTGAACCAGAGTTGGAACGTGAGTAGGAACCACAAGAAATTGTGGAAAGTGAACCTGCTCAAATTACACAAGGAATTCGTAGATCTGGTAGGACACGACAAGAGCCCGAGAGATATTATGGATATCTTGTGACTCAAAACGGCGATGTGATGCTCATAGATCAAGATGAGCCTGCTTCCTACCAAGAAGCTACGAATGGACCAGATTCTGAGAGATGGCTTGAAGCCATGAGATCTGAAATGGACTCCATGTATACTAACCAAGTATGGACTTTGGTTGATCCACCCGAAGGGGTAAAACCAATCAGGTGCAAGTGGGTTTTCAAGAAGAAAATTGACATGGATGGTAATGTACAAACCTACAAAGGCCGACTAGTAGAAAAAGGTTACAAGAAAGTTCAAGGTGTTGACTATGATGAAACCTTCTCTCCAGTGGCAATGATTAAATCCATAAAGATCTTACTTGCTATTCCAGCTTTTTATGATTACGAAATCTGGCTGATGGATGTCAAAACTGCTTTCCTTAACGGAAATCTCCTTGAGGATGTTTACATGACACAACCTGAGGGTTTTGTCAATCCAAAGGATGCTGGAAAGGTATGTAAGCTGCAGCAATCCATTTATGGATTGAAGCAAGCATCTCGGAGTTTGAATCTTCGATTTGATGAAGCAGTTAAAGAGTTTGGCATTATTAAAAATGAAGATGAACCTTGTGTATATAAGAAGGTTAGTGGGAGTCACATTGTATTCCTAGTATTATATGTTGACGACATATTAATTATTGGGAATGACATTCCTTCATTATAGGCTGTAAAAATATGGCTAAAAAAATGTTTCTCCATGAAACATTTAGGCGATGCAACCTACATTTTAGGTATCAGGATCTATCGAGATAGATCGAGAAAAATGCTTGGTCTAAGTCAGAGTAAACATATTGATAAAGTGTTGAAATGGTTCAGCATGCAAGAGGCAAAAAGAGGACACTTACCCATGACTCATGGTGTAAAGATCTCTAAGGCCCAATGTCCTAAATCACAAGATGATGAGAAGCGTATGAGAAAGATCCCTTATGCTTCGGCAATTGGATCTATCATGTATGCAATGATATGTACTCATCTGGATGTCTCATATGCTTTGAGCATGATGAGCAGATACCAGTCGAATCCAGGTGAAGGTTACTAGACAGCAGTCAAGAATATCCTCAAGTACCTAAAAATGACTAAGGATTCATTCTTGGTATATGGAGGTGAAGACGAACTGACATTAAAGGGTTACACAGATGCTAGTTTCCAGACTGACAATGACGACTATAGGTCTTAGTCAGGTTTTGTGTTTTACCTTAATGGTGGTGCTGTTAGCTGGAAGAGTTCGAAGCAAGAGACAGTAGCCGATTCTACAACAGAGGCTGAGTATATTACTGCTTCTAGTGCGGCTAAGGAGGCTGTTTGGATTAAAAAGTTCGTCACTGAACTTGGTGTTGTTCCAACCATTGTTGATCCGATTAAGCTATATTGTGATAATAATGGAGCCATTGCACAGGCTAAGGAACCCAGATCTCACCAACGATCTAAGCATATACTTAGGCGGTACCATCTCATTCGTGAAATCATTGATAGAGGAGATGTACATATAGGAAGAGTGCCAACAAATGATAATGTTGCAGATCCACTGACCAAGGCTTTGTCGCAGCAGAAGCACGAAGGTCACAATAATTCCATGGGTATTAGATACATGAGTGATTGGCTCTAGTGCAAGTGGGAGACTGTTAGAGTTTATACCCTAGAGGCCAATTATTTGATATAATTGCTTAACGTTTTGATATTATATTTGATTGAATAAATAAATGATTTTATTATGGTTTTATTTACTACGTTATATAAATGTTAACATAATAAAAATCCTTAGAATAGTGATACAAATTATATAGTTTTAAGTATGTGACTTGAACATAAGATTATATAATTACAATTAGTATCATTGTTCTTAAATGTCCATGTGGGCCCAAGTGCAAATTAGGGTTCATGTACGACCTAAAGAATTAAATGACGAATAGAAAAGTCGAAATAAATATGTGAGACCTGAGAGAAGTCTCCACGTGTCCCGAGGAAGAAGACTCATGGAGGCGACTCATTTTGGGAATTGATTGAGGGATTGGATTGGTGGCTAGAAGGGCAGGACTATCTGGGCATTACTCTAATGACTAAGGGTAAATTTGGAATTTCTCCGACATGACCATTCTCCAGAAAACCCTATAAATACCCCTTCCACTCCATTGGGAAGGGGACCTCTCTTCAGACACAAGACTTGGACTCTTGGAAGATCGAAGGACCTGAGCATTCTTTCTCAACACTCAAGAAGACTCTTGGAATCCCAATAACCCTAACAAGGTTTCTGGATTCTAGGAGTGTGGAAGGACTCAAGAAGAAGGCTCTTGGAATCCCTGCTACCCTAACACGCTTCCCAAATTCTAGGAGTTCTACCATGCGTTGTTGGAGTAATCGCTCATCTGTTCTTCTCCCCTCTTCAATCAATCAATCAATTTCATGCTCTTCGTGGATTTCTCTCCTCCTTAGTCAACACGAAACCCTAATCCTAGCAAGGTACGATTTCCTTGCCCACATTTCTTTGGCAACTCTGCTGGGGAAGGTGTAGAATTCATGAAGGGTATGCCCACAACTTGAAGTGGGAGAATTACAGGAAGAGCTTCACCAACAAATAGCATTACCTCACCGGATCCAATTCCAAGGCAAGCAAATCAAGCTTTTTAAGGCGTGAATCTAGATCTCGATCCACCCATCCTAGAAGACACCTCAGGAGGAAGTTCAACATCACCATACATGGCTGATCAACAACTAACGAATGTCAGGCAGACAAGCGCGGAGAGGCAAGGTGAGGAAGAAAATGGAGAGCATGCAAATGTTGTGCAACTGGAGATGCTCAAGGCGGTGAAGGAAGCACGGGAAGGACAAGGGATGATAATGGCTATGATGTTAGAGTTGTAGAGGAAGCAAGAGGAAATGGGAAATTTCCGCCAACAGTTGATGTAGATCCCCGCTTTCAAGGCCATGTTCCCAGATAATTCACAGGAAAAACAAGCAGGAGTGGAGGACAACAACAACGATAGCAACAATAAGGAGAATCAGACTGCACCTCCATTGACGGAGAATCAGTCCATTCCAATCATCCATTTTGAACCTCAAAACAGTGGTGACGTGCCACAACCCAGACTGGAAGTCAGCCAGCCTCAGACAAATGTCATTCTGACTACCATCCCCTCATTTTCACAAGTGTAGATACCAACCATTCCAAGTCTCGTCCAACAAACCTGCCCACAAGCACAATCGATACCAAATTTTCATGATGCTAGTGTACGTCAACCAATTTCTGTACCATACACATTGCTGATGACGCCATACATCATAACACCACAGCAAGTCCATACCACGAGCCAATATGTGACAATGGATGATATGATCGATGTGAGCAATCAACTTCACAGGTAGCCATCCAGACCTTCAGAGTTAGACTTTACTCCACCTTACCCGACACATATTCGAAGACAACCTTACCCGACAGGGTATATCGAGCATCCCCCGCAATTTCTAAAATACAATGGGGAGAAAGGAAATGCTAAGGAACACATTGCCAGGTTCGTGGAGTCGATGTCTCCATGCTTAGGATATGATGAAATGAACGATCACAATTTGTTGATGAGGGAATTCAACAAGATTTTGACGGATAATGCCTTCAGTTGGTACTACAACTTGGAGAAGAGATCAGTCCATGATTGGGATGATCTAAAATTGCAATTTTTTAAAAAAAATTTCTATGTGCAGAAACAGGTAACCATCGTAGAACTTATGCGATTCAAGCAAAAAGCAAACGAAGAGCTGTCAAATTATGTGGATAGGTTCAGGGCCCAAGCACAGAAGTGGGCAGAGCCAATTGAAGAAAAGAACTTGGTTAGCATATGCAACAATGGTGCTTTAGACGCCTTCAAGCCCCACCTCATTACCAAAGCTTGTGATTCATTTGCGACCCTCTCATCTTTTGCGCAAGACTTGGGAGGAATCATAACATTGCCCACCAGCCATACGATGGTTATATGGAAGGGCAAGAGGACAACAACTGTGGCTTTGGCGGATTCTCAATCAAAACCACAAGGGGGCAAGAGAGAGAAAAATGAGAAATTTAAGCGAAGCAGAGAAAAGCATGGGGACAAGTATACCAGAATGCCAGTTTCGAATCGAGGCTATCACATGTAATGAAAAGGCATTCAGGAGCCTGTATGAACAATGGGTCGAGCACGGAGTGGTGAAACCTCCAAGGCCCCGGTTGGTTATGACTGAAGAGATGAAAAGAAGACCAGACTTTTGTGTATACCACCAATACGCATGGCATTTCACTATGGACTATTACAGTCTGCAGAGGATATACCATGAGAAACTGGCAACCGGGGAGATTGAACTAGGAGAAGAAACGTGCAACACTATAACCCATGGTCCAGTCCCGACAGTCAAGAACCCAAATACTGGCTCTACCATCGAAAGAACTCTGAACTACAGATGAATTAAAAATCCACCCAAGAGGTGGTTCACCAAAAATGGTGGTTCAAGTCCTCAGGAATATCCCTTGCCAAGTAATTGGATGACCAAGGGAGGAGGCATAAGAATTGACGAATTAAAAAAAATACCTAAGATGGTGGTCCACTCTAAATGGTGGTCAAGTCCTCGTAAACTGCACTTGCCAAGAAATTGGACGACCCAAGTGATGAGGCACCCGAGTGTTACACTTTATCATCAAAAGTGAATGAGGCACCTAACTATAAGTCCTCGTAAGTTATACTTTCAACTTCAAAAGTAATCGAGGCACCTGACTATAAGTCCTCGGAAGTTACACTTTCAACTTTAAAAGTGATTGAGGCACTTGAGTATAAGCCCTCAACCCCAAAAAAAAAGTTACACTTTATCTCTAAAAGTGGTGAACGTTATGCTTTTTCCGACAAAAGCAAGATTTGTTATATAAAATGTTATGCTTTTCATTAAAAGCAATCTGATTATCAATAAATTTGTCAAACTTTCACTTATACTTGAATATTTTTTCTGATTTATTAAAAAGAAAAGTATAGATTCGAGTGTTGGTTTGCATAAAATAAAAAATATATGTTTTCTCTTTAACAAAATTTATGAGGCCTATTGTTGTCTTGGAGTATTAATTTGAAAATCTTAAGATCCAATGTTAGATATTAACTTTTAAGGAATCATTCAAATTAAAAACAATCAATAAGGATAAAGAAACCACAATTTTATGAATAAAATATATGTAAATGAATTTTCTGATGTAGGAAATGGGAAAACTACAAAAAGACTTGATCTAATGGCCATGCCATATCAAGCTGAAGAGAAGGCATGACTAAAACATCTAAGTCAACAATGGTGGTCACATGAATCTTAAGATTTACCGCTCTCAGCTCCCTGACCTCTTGGGTAGTTGACTCTAAGTCCCATCGCTGGCACTCTACAGCCCGAAGCTTAGACTCTAGATCCTGAGACTTGGCCTCTAATTTTCTTACGGCTTTGTCAAGATCTGAGAGTTGTACTGAAAAGCAGTCATCCTTACATTTACAAATAGCATCCTCCGAACGAAGTGCAACAATATAAAAATTTGACTTGACAAGATCCAGCCTAGCACGAAAAGGAGACATATCAACACCAATAACTGCAAGGTCGTCTACATCGCTAAATTGCTTCAAGTCCTCGACTCGCAAAGAGCCCAATGGAAACATCATCATCATCTTCATTAGCATTGGCCTTCTCGATGATTTCTTGATTCTAAAGAAGCGAGAAATTTCAAGAGATAAGAAGAAGGATCAAATTAAAGATTTTCTAAAATATCCAGGAAGAGCTTCTCTAGAGCTTGTCCTCCTAGGATTTTCCTCCTAGAGGTTCCCTCTCTTATAGACTTTCGTTTTCTAGACTTGCAAAAAAAAAATAAGCTCCAAAAATTATTTAGAAACTTGAATCAAGACTTCAACACTTTAAACATTTTGCACGATCATCCCACCAAAGGCATGACTCACGTGCAAGGGGCAAATGTGGGCCCAAGTGCAAATTAGGGTTGTAAAACCCCAAATTTTACGAATATAGATTTAATTTTCTCAAAATATTTTTTTGAATATTATGGTGTGGATTTGAGATAATGTTATAGTTGTGGGTAGTATTTATAAATTTTGCAAAGTATGCAAGTTGTTATATAATATTCGATTGGTTGGGGAATATTCTTTTTGTCGGGGAATATCTGTACGATGGTACAATCATTGGTGGACCCCATAACGGAATTATTGTCGGATTGAGAAAATGACAAAAATATTTTATGAAAATAACGGCGGAAGTTTTACCGTTAAAACTGTTGAACTACTTGGTAGTAAAAATACAGTAATACACACTCAAGATTACTGGTGGGAATCTGTAAAACGTACCCAGCCTGACGCACTCAAGATGTCTTGGGAGAAGTTCCAAAAGCTGTTCAACGACAAGTACTTTCCCGAAAGTATTCGTCACATGTAGGAGGTGGAGTTTATCAAGTTGGAGTAAAACAATATGACCGTGTCGCAATACGAGGCTAAATTTGTGGAGTTATCCCGATTTACATCCCATTTGGTTAAATAATGAGAAGCGAATGACGCGAATGTTTTTAAGAGGTTTGAAACCCGAGATACGTCAATACCTTATCTCTCATAAACTTTGTTTATATTCAGATGTTGTGAATAGGGCTCAGTTATTGGAACGCGATAATGAGTCAGCACAACCAAAAGGTAACGACCAACAACACGATAATAATCGTACCGGTGGCAACGGCCATCGGAACAATGATAACCATCGTGGGGGAAATTATCATGCCAAGAATGGTGACCATTTCGGTGGTAATCATGGCCAAGATAATAGAGATGGAAATTTCAAGAAGAGAAGGTTCAATAATAATGGAAAGACAGCAGCACCAGCACCCGTTTCAAAGGAAGGAGAACGACCACCGGTCGTATGTTTTAAATGTGGAGGGGAGGGACATATCAGTCCAAAGTGTGTGATGCAGTCCAAAGCATGTTACAATTATGGAAAAGAAGGTCACCTAGCCCAATTTTGCCATGCACCAAAGTCAAGTCCAGCTGGGACGGTGGCACCAAAGGCGGATACGGACAAAACAAAGTCGGTTGTTTCAGGAAGAGCATTTTTCGTGACTTCTCAAAAAGCGAGTAACCCGAACGAAGTTAGCACGGGTTAGTTAATTATAAATTTTTGTGAAGTCTATACCTTATTAGATACCGGTTCTACCCATTCTTTTATCTCTCTTGCTTGTGTTCAACGTTAAATTTGACCCCAGAGAAGTTAGACTTTGACTTATCGGTTGAAGCTCCGTTAGGAGAAACCTTCATTACATGTCCTATCCAAGTCTAGGATGAGAGTCACAGTTTTGAATGATATTTCTATTGTTAATAATTTCCTAACATATTCTTGAAGACTTCTTAGCCTACTTAGAGCGTGAAATCGAATTTTGTATTGACCACAGTACAAAACCCATTTCTAAAGTCCTCAAATATTTTTCTTCACCTACAACAAACGTAACGTGTGCCAAAGACGTTGGCTCGAGCTGTTGAAGATTATGATCATACCATTCAATATCATCGTGGAAGAGAGAACGTGGTAGCTGACTTGTTAAGTAGAAGATAGTATGCATTTATGAGTGCGAATATACGAAACTACGTGAAGATAACGAATATACGATTAGAATTGACTTTAATCGATATAGTTAAAGCTGCTCAAGCTACATACTCAGAGCTGATGAATGTGAAGAAGAAGGTTCAAGAGAGCGTTATTCTAGAAGCAAGAATCGACGAAGAGAGGAAATCTCAACCCTCAATTTTATTGGCCCATTTGAAATCCTTGATATAGTAGGAACTGTGGCCTATAGACTCGTTTTACCGCAAAGTATGTCGCGTGTTCATAAAGTTTTTAACGTATCGATGTTACGTAAATATGTGGACGACCCGAACCACATTATTGAATTAGAACTAGACGAGATAGCAGAAGATTTAACGTATGAGGAGATACGTGTTAAAATCTTGGATAAGAAGGATCATATTCAACACTCAAAGGTTATACCTCAAGAGTTAGAATCTGAAATGAAGTCAAGGTATCCTCACCTCTCTAAGATACCAGAAAACGTATGTAAATTTCGAGGGCAAAATTTTATAAGGAGGGGAGATTGTAAAACCCCAAATTTTACGAATAAAGATTTAATTTTCTCAAAATATTTTTTAAAATATTATGGTGTGGATTTGAGATAATGTTATAGTTGTGGGTAGTATTTATAAATTTTGCAAAGTATGCAAGTTGTTATATAATATTTGATTGGTGGGAATATTCTTTTTGTCGTGGAATATTAAATGACGACAGCACAATCATTGGTGGATCCCACAACGGAATTATTGTCGGATTGAGAAAACGACAAAAATATTTTATGAAAATAACGACGGAAGTTTTACCGTTAAAACTGTTGAACTACTCGGTAGTAAAAGTATAAAGAATCGCTGCGGTGGTTGCATAAGTAACACACCAGTATTGATTATTGATGCTTACGTGAGAAGTCACTCGCTTTTGTTCAATTATTGCTACATGAATTGATGCATAAGTATCTCACGTTATTTGATTCAATTATTGTCGATATTTTTTTATAATATTAAATCAATAATTGAGACGACGAAGTTATTAATATTATTATTTGCAATATTAACGATGTCTAGAAGTTCTGTCAATGAGAGATTTGGTCACCTAATTGCACGTCAATAGGGAAAAATTCTTATTGGAAAGCCCCCTCTTTCCTGGGAACGACCTGGTCAATTAATATTGTGAATTATAATAATGATGATAAATGTTGTTAAATATATTGAGGTGTCTTTTTATGAAGTCACGGAAGTTATATATATATATATATATATATATATATATATATATTGTTTTATTAGTATTATTAATGTAATAAAATGTAAAAACTTTTTATATAAAATGTAATACTTTTATAAAGTTAAATTTTTATTAGATTTTAAATAATATATATATATATATATATATATATATTTTTATCAGATAGTATTCTTTCTATTTTCCTATAAATAGATGCTTAGTTAGAATTGAAATCACACCAGAAGTTCAGAGAATTCTTCTTCTATAATCTTGAGCGTATTCTTTAGAGTTTAAGAAAGCTTTGAGCGTAGTGCAAGTTTTCTTCGAGTATATCCTCGCCTCTACCAAATTTAATAATCTTCTTTCTAAGGTAAGGGGTATTATTTCTTTCGTATTCATGAAGAGAACTTTTGTTATTTCATTCCTTATTATTCTGTTGGAATAACATGTATATGCGAAGTACCGCATACATGGTGAAATTCTTCTATTATTCCATTCCTTATTATTCTGTTGGAATAACCTGTATATGTGAAGTACCGCATACATGGTAAAATTCTTCTGTTATTCCATTCTTTATTATTACGTTGAATAACTCGTCTCATGCGCACCGCATACATGGTGAAATTCTTCCGTTATTCCATTCTTTATCATTTCGTTGAATATCATGTATGTAATGCGTTTACGCACGATTCGTTCCATTATTTATTATCCCGTTGAATAACTCATGCATGCGGTCTATCGCATGCATGGTGAATCCTTTCGTTATTCCATTCTTTATTATTCGTTGAAATAACTCATCTCGTGTGGATTACCACATGCATGGTGAATGATCCTTTGTATTCATTTCTTATTAAATTATGGAAATGATCGCTACGTGGATTCCGTGACAATGCGGCGAAAATCCATTCATAGTTTCATATATTCTATTATACACAAATTGGTTAAAGCTTTGGCTTCTATATTCCTTGAAATTAGTAGAATATCCTCGGATATTTGCGCTTCATCCAAAGATCTTTTCGTGAAAATATTCTTTCGAGCATTCTTGAATTTTTCTCCACAAAGCAAAGATTATGTCGACAATTTGGACATTATTGAGTTCGGATAAATTAACTTATAAATCTTTAAAATTTATTCTTGAACTTGTTTAATTGAATTATTATGTCATTGTCATGATGAGTTATGTTGGTTATTATGTGAAAACATGAAAGTTTCTTAGAAATCACAAGTGTTGAAAATCAGATTTTGGTGAAAATGAAATATGAAATTCAATTAACCATATCTCCTATTATATTTCGAATTTTTGAGTGTGGTCAAGTTCTAGAGTTAAATCTATGAGTTTTCTAACTTATCCAAGTGGAATCACTAGAAAAGGTGTTGTAGATTTTCGTGTGGACTGATTTTGGCAAAGGAGTCAAAAACTGCAAAGTACCAAAAAGGCTACTGTCCTGAAATTTAAAAGGGCATTTTCGGCCACTTAATATATGAGAAACATTCTGGCCTTTTGGTACATGGAAATATATGGTATAAAGTACCTCTTGTCCAAAACTGAGTTCATTCCAACTTAAAATGAACAAGTTATGACTATTTCAATATTTAGGTTTTTCCGACAAAAAATGCTATAACCGGAGTTCTATAACTCCGATGACCATGAAATTTAAACTGGAAGCTCACGTTAACATGTGTAAGATCCTGCTAAGATTTGGAAATTTCTGGAGTTAAACTTGAGGTAGCTAATTTCTTAAGAAATTAATTAGAAATTGATTTTTGAAAAATACTTAAGGGAGTTGAAAAATTATAAAAAAAATACTTGTTGTGTATGAAATATATGTATATATGTTTGGGCAAAGGATAGAAAAATAAAGTTGATTTGGTAATTTTTCATGAAAATGGATTAGTTACGAACATATGAGTTAAATATGTTATGTGAAGTTGAAAAATTAGTAAATAGGATTTTATGGCTTGGGAATCCTATATAATGTATATGCTGATTTTGATAAAGGATTTGATCATTGGTGATGAAATCTTATGAGTATTTACATTTTGAATGATTAAATGCATTATTTAGTAAAGTATAAACAATTGAAATAAATTGTTTATAAGTTTAAGAAGTGATTAAAATATTGTTATAATATTAATAATATTAGATTATGAGTTTATTAAGTGATTGATAATATTTGGATAAATTTAAAGTCTTTAATATTTATCCTTGTTTTCGTTGATTAATGCTTATATCATTGTCATCATTCTCATGTTTATATTGTGATAAAAGTTATCTTTGGCTTACGTGCATAGATGGACTTGGTGTGATTATGACTGAGGATTATTCGGTAGATAGTCATGATCATAATGTGACTGGATGATGTGGTAAAAATCCTCAATTGGCCCTGTGAGTGCATTGATGGGACGTTTTTGGTATGATTATGGCTGAGGATTATTCATTATAGTCATGACCATTGATGATTTAATGAATATCCTTGGCCCAGTAAGTGTGGATGATTCGATGATGTGGTTTATTTATATTGTCGAGTCTCAAACGATTAAGTTGATGAAAAAATTTAAAATCATAGAAGATAGTAGATTTTATTCTCTACTTGACTCTTTTAACGGATTGCTTGTTTCGCTGCAGTTAAACTTGATGTCTTTTTGTATTTTATCAGTTTAACATTGTTGAAGGCTAATGATAATTTATTCTGCATTATCTTAGTCATAATATTTCTTACCGGGCTAGTTGAGCTCACCCTTTCTTTCACCGCTTTCTTCGTGAAATGAGAATATAGCTTGGACGAGTCGGGGAACGGAGTGACGGTCTAGATGATAGCATTAGTAGTCCTCACTATTCTGTTAAATAGTGTGACAATAAATGTAATGAGGAATCCTTTGAGTGTGGATATTGTCTAGATGACAATATTCTTATTAAAACTCTCAGCTATGTTTTGTCGTATTTTTACACGATGTTTCAATAATTAAGTTGTATTTGTATTTTGTACCATGTATCTGGCGACTCAAGATAGTTGATGTATACCTATTTTTGGGGGCATCACAAGGGTTCACGTACGACTTAAAGAATTAAATGACGAACAGAAAAGTCAGAATAAATATGCGAGACCCGAGAGAAGTCTCCATGTGTCTCGAGGCAGAAGACCCATGGAGGCGACTCATTTTGGGAATTGATTGAGGAATTGGATTGGTGGCTAGAAGGGCAAGACTATTTGGGCATTACTCTAATGTCTAAGGGTAAATTTGGAATTTCTCCGAGGTCATGTGCCTAGCACATGACCACTCTCCAGAAAACCCTATAAATACCCCTTCCACTCCATTAGGAAGGGGACCTCTCTTTAGACACAAGACTTGGATTCTTGGAAGATCGAAGGACCTAGGCATTCTCTCTCAACACTCAAGAAGACTCTTGGAATCCCAATAACCCTCACAAGGTTTTCGAATTCTAGGAGTGGAATGACTCAAGAAGAAGGCTCTTGGAATCCCTTCTACCCTAAAACGGTTCCCGGATTCTAGGAGTTCTGCCACGCGTCGTTGGAGTAATCGCTCACCTGTTCTTCTCCCCTCTTCAATCAATCAATCAATTCCGTGCTCTTCGTGGATTTCTCTCCTCCTCAGTCAACACGAAACCCTAATCCTAGCAAGGTACGATTTCCTTGCCCACAGTCCCTAGTCGAGTATCATTGTTGATGGGACAACAATGATGCATTGAGACCAGTATGTGGATTGACTGATGACCAAATCTCATTGGTCATAAATATATGAGATATTAAGTTAATGCATAGGTACATGTTAGAGAACGATGTACTGGACAGACCCACCATGAGAATTCTACGTGGAACATTATGCAAAGTGTCATTAGTGATTCTCATAGTGACAATGATGTAATGGTCCTCCGACCTGAAATCACTATATTACTACACGGGAATTTATGTACTTTGATATCATCAAATGTCACCTTTAATAGGGTGGACTATAAAGGTGATTATTGGGTACATCATGAATCGTGTGAGGAATATGAGTGATCTAGATGGAATTTAACCCTCCTATATATTAGGGGTGATATCCATAGGCCTCTTGATTGAGTAGGACTATGAAATGCATAGCCATGCTCAAATAGTGATTTGTTTCATATAGTCTACTCATTGATCAAGAAAACTCAGATTAAATTATGAAGAGTATGACACATTCCATGACTCGAGTTTAATCTAGGATATTAAGGTTAAAAGGATTAAATTACATTGAAACATTGGTCACGAAAAGGTTGCATCGAATCATCAATCTTATTATTACTTGGGTAGCAGTGATGCATTACTAGATGTCGCTCATTGTTTATAATTTTATAATATGATTTTAAAATTATTACCAACGTAATAATAACCTATATGGTCACACACATAGAACATAATTAAAAGGGAATTAATTTCAATTGTAAAGATTTAAATATGTCAATATGATTGATAGTATTTAAATTACGAATTTAAATTAATAGGATAATTTATATATAGGTATATTAATTAAGTAACACTTAATTAAGATATATATATATATATATATATATAAATTCGGATTTTATTAAATTAGGTTTTGAATAATTCCTTTTAATCGCTATATATATGATATATAGTAGCCATTTAGGTATTATTCATTAACCAAAACCCTAGCTGCTCTTAGAGAGAGACTAGATAGAAACAGTTCAAAAATCCTCATCCTTGGTGGCTAGTACCTCAGTTCCTTTTACTGCAGATCGTACGACGGTTCGCTGGGCGTTCGTGTGGATACGTAGAGGCGCGATTCGTTTGGATTGTATTGGAGATTCGAGCGCATCAATTTTAGTTTCATAATCGGTATAATTTATAACCACTGAGTTAATTGATTTTCGCATGGATCCTGTTTTAGGGTTTCAAAAATTACTTTGATTATTTTATATTTCCGCTGCGTTTTTGTGTCAAAACCCAACAAATAGTACCCCGGGTGAATAGTAACTGAGTGAATAGTACCCCGACATGCACTACAAAAAAATGGGCCTTTAGCAACGATTTTTCGAGCAATGACTTTATAAGTCATTGCTAAAAGTATATGTTTAGCAACGAAATTTGTCCTTCGTTGTAGATTATGTCAGACTTTCACTTTTTGCAACGAAATTCATAAGTTGCTGCAAAATTGTGTTGCTAATTCATTGGCGGGAAAAAATTTCATTAGAAATTGTTGCAAAATTTTTGGCCACTTGATTTCCGTCCATAACGTGGGCAACAAAAGTTTTTTTGTTGCTAAAATGGGGCTTTAACAACGATTTTTCAGGCAACGACTTTATAAGTCGTTGCTAAAAGTGTATGTTTAGCAACGAAACTTGTCCTTCGTTGCAGATTGAGTCAGGCTTTCATTTTTTGCAATGAAATTCATAAGTAGTTGCAAAATTTGGAAATAAAATTCGTTGCAAAATTTCTAACCACTGATTTCTCCTCATCGTAAGGCAACAAAAGTTTTTTGCAAGAAAATTTTATTTTCATCAGATATTTTATACAACTTTTTACAACATTATTAACATGTCATTTTAAATTAAATTAAGATAATAATAATAATAATAATAATAATAATAATAATAATAATAATAATAATAATAATAATAATAATAATAATAATAACAATAAAAGTAATAATAATAATAATAATAATGAGTAGTAATAATAATAATAATAATAATAATAATAATAATAATAATAATAATAATAATAATAATAATAATAATAATAAATAATAATAATATTATTATTATTATAATAATAATTATAATAATAATAATAATAGTATTGTTGTTATTATTATTAGTACTATTATTATTATAAATGTTATTATTATTATTATTATTATTATTATTATTATTATCATCATCATCACGCAATTAGTTATGTACATTTATGTATGTACATAACAAATCTAAGGAAAGGGGATCTTTTTTATCTCGAGAAAAATGATTTATTCAGTTATAAATATTAATCCTTGCAAAATAATAGCTACTAGAACCATGTGCTTGGGTGGTCATTGGATCAATATTCCAACCTGGAGGTCTTTGGTTCAAATTTGTGCATCAACATATTTTTTGGGATGAAGTTCAATATTACACGCGTCGATCATCACGTGTAAAATAAAATAAAAATGCCCACGCAGATTCATCACGCGTCAGCACGTAGCGCCTACACGCACGCAGTCAACGCATACGTGTGGCGCTCGAGGCTCAAGTCCAAATTTTTTAATAGAAAGGGGTTCAATTTGCGTTGACCAATAGAAAATGTCTCAATACCCAAAAACTCCTAAAGTTCAGTGATCAACTTTGTATTTTACCCTTATAATATATTGTGTAACTCTTCAAAAAGTCTACGGAATGAAAATTTTAATTAATTTAACTACAGATTAATATTTTTAGTACTATTATCATAATAATAATAATTATAATAGTACTAATAAAAAAATAATACTAATTTGACAACCGGTGAATATTTTTAGTACTATTATTATAATAATTATAATTATAATAATAATAATAATAATTCATAATAATAATAGTAATTATAATATTAGTAATAACACTAACAACTCATCATCAGCATATAAAATTGCCAGCTCCCACTTGTAGTTAGCTTAGTGGATTTCTAATTGAATAACTTATGGCCACGTCATGCTTACATAACCTTTATCATTTATCTCTATGTATATCAATACTTACACATACATTACATTAATATATTATTTATATAATACCTCCTCCACACATAATATATATTGTATATATATAACAAATGCATATTCACATCAACAAATAATTTATTATACTTAAATAGTTTTATAATAATAATGTACAATATTGACCTTTAAATTGATCTTTAACGTTAACATATAAATTATTTACTTCATCAAATAAATAGTTTGATTTTTATTTATTTGATTTATTTATATATATCATGCCAATAAATACATATATAATACCATTTCCCCTATAATTAAATAATTGCTTATTTACCTATTTAAATATTAAGTTATTTAATAAACTTAATATTTTCCTTATAAAACAATTAACCAATACAAATTAATTAATTAATCTTATTTTCATTTATTTTTATTTTAAATAATTCATAACATCATTATTGCTATATATCACAGTTATAGTTATATTAAATTATCATATATTTGAAATAAAATTTTATTTTATTCACAAATATACATTGTACAATATTATCGGGTCTCACGGTTTTAGATCGTACCTTAATGGTGGAGGATCGAAAAGGACATCAGATATGTATATGTATAAGAAAGATGAAGGAATTCTCTCTCCAAATACTTTGGTGGAAAGACGTCTGATCGAGTGGTCCTGGATGTGTCTAGAGGTACATGTTATTCTAGAAACCAATATGTTTTAACAAAACTGTTCATCGAACCGAACAAGTTATCAGATTGGATTAACTAGTTGTCACACATACATTATATTTCGCAATATCCATAAACATAATGAAATAAAATATTTTTTTTATAACTATGTAATCTATGTATTGAGGTTAAATAATAAATAAAATTCCTCATAAACATATTATTAAAGTTTTAATCAAATATTTGAGAAAAAATAATTAAATATTCATTATAAACTTTTGAATCTATTATAGATTATAAATATTCAAACACATTACAACATTACTCCACACACATAAAATAAATATCTTCTTATTAATGAACATTCATTTTGAAATTTAGAATTTTAAAAATGATGAAAACTTATTTGAATTTTAATTTAGAACATTATTTAATTTATTTATTAAAATAAATAAATTAACATACATTTATTAATGAACTATACTTTAAACTTTAGTATTTATTTTTTCTTATTCTAATTATAGTTATAATTAGAGCATTCATTTTGAAATTTAAATTTAAAATTTTGAAAATGATAAAACTTATTTGAATTGTAATTTAGAGTATTGATTATTATATTTATTAAAAATGAATAAATTAGCATTCATTCATTAATAAATTATACTTTAAAATTCTTTTTTTTATTCTAGTTATAATCGTAATTAGAGCATTCATTTTAAAATTTAAATGATAAAATCTTATTTGAATTTTTAATCCTCTTTATTTACATCGAAACAAATAGAAAAAATAAATTTAATATAACATCTATCGGGTTTAAGCCGGTCCTCTCTCCTCACTTCCTCCTCTTGGCGAAGCCCCTGGATCTCGTCCTGTTTGTAGATAGGTTGAAATCGTCTATTGAGCTTCTTGTATACACATCGGATCGTTTCTACTTTCATGTTTTCTCTCAGAATCAGTTATTTGTAAAGGTTAATGAATCTTAAACCTAGTTTTTTTATAAGAATTCGGTCTTTATTTGTTTTTGATTGTCACCGCCTCTGTATTAGTTTTGCTTGTATTTTACTGAACTTTATGTGATACTTTATGGTACCTTAGTTCAGATATTACAGAGTTTTGGTTCTGATGAATTAATTTTGAATCTTATGTTCTATATACGTCTGTGATACGTTGATTTTGAATTCAATGGTTATTTTCTTACTTGATTTTGCTTATATATGGTGTTTGATATATCTGGGCTTCCAGCTACATTTCTTCTAAGTCTAAGGTTGATGGAACCGTAGATCTGTTTTTCCTTGTCTGCGCTGTTGTTAGCCCAAAAAAGGAAATAATGTCTCCCCACATTATTTGTTCTTATTTAATTGCTTTAGTCGTACATCTACACATGCTAGAAAATACTTTGGTGAGCTGCAACAGGTAAATAAGTGTCTTGTTTTGACATGTATCAATTCTGTTTGCACATGTACATATAATATGAAAATTGATTCTAGTAGGAAGAACTAATAAGTAAACCATCTATATAATAAATCAGGACCAATTTTGAATCTTTACATTTGAGAAACCACAACAACGTCCCAGATTTGATCTCACTTAATCTAAAGGCTCATGTTTCATTCTACACTAAAAAAAATCCCGCCCAAACTCACCCTTACATCATACGCTACCCCTCCCTAATCTTTTCTTCTCTATCCCGCCCAAATCTTTGCTTCTGTCTCTTCTCTCTCTGAAATTTGGCAAAATTTCTCAAATCTTTCCTTCTCTCTCTTCTATCTCTGCATAACGAAATTTGGGGAAATGAATAGCGAGATCACTTCCGTCGGAGGAGGGAGAGGTCGGTCATGGCCGTCGACAACATCCATAACGTCAGCTCCCGATTCCTCTGTTGCCCCCTGGTTTGTTTATTCCATTTTATGAAGAGGGTTATTCAAGTTTATTCAATTTTATAACACTCACCTTCATAAGACACCTCGAAGCGTGCGGGAGGCATTTGAAGGTGTTCTCTCTTTGGGCTTTGTGGAGGTTTTGGTCTATAACACCTACCACTCCCCCATTTCATCTTCATCGTCTTCTACAAGTGTTCCGTTGTTCAAGTACTTCACCAACATTTCCCTCGATTCGTTCCAGAAATCCCTCGCAGTTTCCTCCTTAGACGCTTTCCTTTGCGCCCAACAGGTAAGCTACTTCTTAATTCTTTCAACTAATTAATAGAGACGAAATTAAATATTGGGTTTGGGTTTGAATTACCTACTGAAGGTATTGCCGGGAATGGTGGAGAGGGGAAGAGGGACGATTCTATTCACCGGCTGTTCTGCTTCTCTAAATGGCATATCTGGTTACTCTGATTTCTGTATGTATTATTAGCTTCATTACTGATGATTATGATTTGATTAGATTAATACTCCCAGGCTGTTTATCTATATATGAATAAGTTGGTGAATGTAAGTACAGGTTGTGGGAAGTTTGCTCTGAGGGGATTATCACAATGTCTTGCGAGGGAGTTTCATCCTCTGGGAGTTCACGTTGCTCACGTTATCATCCACGACATCCTCGCCCCACCAAGGTTATTTAATTTAATTACCCACTACCCCCCATTCCTTGAGTTTTTTGTTTCTTTATTTTTAATCCCAATTCTAATATACTCCTTTGGGTTTTAAAATTATAGATGCATTTTGTTTTTCTTTTCTGTATGTTATAAACTAATATAAATTTAAAGTTTTTAGATTATACTACTATAATCTTCACTACTTCTAATCTTAGTTACATGTGTATTATTAAGTTTTAAAAAATAAAAATTATTCTTAATAATCATCTTTTTATAAATTAATCTTTAATTATAAAAGGGATGGAGTACCCGTAATAAGTGCCTAGCTAGATAATATCAATGGGTCCAGAATCTAACTTTTAAATTAAAGGAATCAGAATCTGACTTTTAAATGAAAGGAAGACGGGCAGAGATCGACAGGCATCTTTCTCTTTGTTTCTCTACCATATTTAGGCCATGTGCGTGCGGTAAAATTAGACAGGTACTTATTTTAGAACAAACAAAAATTAGAATCAATTTTTCTCTTGGCAAAGGTGATTCTCAAAACAAAGTTTAGTTAGTTAGGTAGTTGATAAAGGGATGGATGTTTTTAATTAGGGCACCTCAATTTGACATTTGCTAGCACCAAAATTCTGGGATGCCAGTTGCAGAACTTAACATGTCTCTTTCTTTCATAATTTATGCCTACCACGGAACATAGCTCACCGCCCCTTGAACAACCAACCATCAGCTCACATACTTTCTGTCTAATGATTATTTAAAAAATACAATTGATTTAGTCTTTCCATTTTTTTGAACAGAGCTCACCGCCCCTTGATTTTATTTGTAAATTTATATATTTTAGTCTCGCCATTTTTTTAGATTTCTTTCTTTTTCTACATTATTCATGTTTATTGACCTTTCTTTTTCTGCTCATTAGTGTAGCCTGAGTTAGTAGAAGGTAAAAGTATATATTAGTGCAGCCTGAGTTAGAAAGTTTCATGTATATATTGTTTTGCAAATGAGTAAGGTTGGTAAGTTGGGTTAGTCTTAAAATCAATTGGTGTATTATATTAGGAAGTTTCATGGTCATATTATATGTTGGAGTTATGATTGATTGTGATAGTTGGTTGCTATGGACCAGAAATAGAATGGCAATGGTACGAAGCACTATTTTGACATAGTGCTTGACAAAATTACGCAATGGAGAATCAAAAGTTAATATATTGAGCCACTATGAAGCACTATTTTGTGCAAATGTTTCATAAACCATGATCTTCATTTATAATCCTTTGTTTTGTTGGTTGAAGATACTCCATTCTTTTTTAAATTGTAGATATACTCCATTCTAAGAAACGTGCACCCTTTTTACTATATATATTGCCTTTTTTTTTACAAAAAAAGATGCATATCTTTTAAGACTATTAAATGACATGGTATTCTTTATTTGTCCCTACTTTTTACTATTATTTTTATCATTACATAATTATTTTAGAGATGCATTCTATTAAAATTAAAATTAAAAAAACTTGATTTTGGAACAAAAGGATATGTGACGAGACTTATTTTATTCTAGCAACAATTATCAAATTAACATTGTGTTTGTGTTATTTACCCAAAATTCAGTGTAAATGGGCTAATATATTACAAGTTATAAATTGGTGAAATAAGAAGGTCAGAAAAGAAGCTACTGCCCAATTGCAGCAGCAAGTAGCAATCATCAGTAGCAGCTTTGGCTGTGTTGATGAGCCATTTTGGCTTTATAATTTAATTGATAGTTACCCATAAGGTTTAGGTTTAGGTTACCCATAAGTACATGAGAGGGCATCTAACTTTGGGGTTGTTAAGCTAACTTTGGGGCAGTTAAGATAAGTAAGGGGCTGTTACTGTTTTGACATCATTTTGAGTCACGATAGTATTTAACGCAATAGTTTATAAAATTCCAAATAATTTTGAAAATTTCAAGGCCAAGCACACCATCATATTAGTAAGGAAATTTAGTCGAATCAATGGGAGGAGGAGGAGGAGGAGAGAGGGACACTGTGTGGCTAGCAAGTGGTAGCAATCGCAAGACCATTTATTTTACATTAATCCATTGATTAATGTGGTTAATTAGCTATGGCAAGTGCATAGAGCCAAACCCATGTCAAAGAAGCATGCATAGAAGCTTTGTAGCAAACTGGACCAACCATATAATTAAACAACAATTTGTTAAAAGATAATTGTCACAAAAATAGTTAGAGAAACCCCAATCGCACTAAAAAAACCCACAATTTGTTGCCTACAAAGAACTACCTCTCAGTACAACCTTTCGAGAGGGTCATGTGTGCCAGTATAACAAACACCACTGATTGTGCAATTAAAACTGTACCAATTTGCATAAGAAATATTTATGCTTCCATTATTGACCTTTTTAATTAATCATGTTTTCAGGATGTGTGAAAATTTCTTTAATTGTTATTCTTTAGTTTGTGGTGGTTTATATTATGGTTTATTATGTCGATTAATGAAGGCGTAATTGAAAAGTTTTGGGTGTTTTAAATTTGGGTGTTTAGATTTGTTTTAAATTTGTGTTCTCACACACTCTCTCTCCCTCTCTCTCTTTCACAGCAATAGCACACACACACAACAACACACATTTGGGTGTCTTTTAATTTGGCTGTTTTTATTTTTATTATGAAAAATAGGTTGAAGTTTTATTATGCATGTTAGAATGGATGTTGAGTTAGTTATTATTGAGTGTTCATTTTGTGAAATTTGTAGGCTAATTTAGGTTGTCCTTTTCCTTAATTTTGGTTCTGGAAATTAGATGTGTATATACTTTTGTGCATGTATTATGTTTGATTAAATGCATGTTAATTGTATGAAATTTATTGTGTAGCTACAACAGTTTCAACTGCACAATCATCGACCAATGGATGATGTTATATTTGGTAGTGTAAGTTTATCATCTGATTAACTTATCTAAATATATCTTATTGATTTTTTTAATAACTTAATTGTTTTAATTTATTTTCATTAATGTCGTGACAAATGGATGGCGACTTAAAAAATACCGTATGATAAGTTTTTTTTACTCATCATTTTCTTATCTTTTATCTAATCTTTTTACTCACTTATTTACTATTCATTATTATTTTGTCTACAGGTTCGAAGATTTCGTCATAATAATGTAGGAGTCGTAATTCGTAACGAGTATGAACTAAATTGTCTCCGTATACGTGAGGTAGTGTATCCTCACACCTAATTCTCATTCATTTTTTCTTATTTCTTTTTTCTTTTTTTCCTTTTAAGTAGCGTTTTGTTACACAAAAGGAGAAAAAAAGATCTGATACTTTGTCGAATGCCAAATTTAAGGAGAAAGAAAAAGCAACCTCTTCTAGCCAAGGAACAAAAAATAAAGATTGCCAACTGGTATCACTTTTAATCCTATTCTTCTCTCTGTTTTTACAATGAATTTGGATATTGAATTTAAAAAATTTTAAGTTTTGTTTTATGTAAAACGTTTGCTTTGTCAATATGTTTTTGGTTTGCCTCATTTATAGATAATCTTTTTTATCGTGTTATTCTGTGTATACCAGTTTTGTAGCCTTTAAGCTTTTGTTATGACATAGATGTTGTTGGGTCCCATTTTTTTAAACTCAAAATTCTTTTAAACATTCCATAATTTGAAGCATCGATCAATAGTGAAACCTCAACCTTATTTATAGCATACCTTTCAAGCTGTTAAATTCAATATGCTATTGATCGAGTATATTACTATAGAACATTAGTAAACAATATGTTGGATACAACTGTGGCTATGTTGTTTTATTTTTTGCATCAAACAAAAATTTTATTATAATTATAATGTTCATAGATGGTTAAGTAGATAGTTTTGTTAATGCAACACTTTATTGTCATGTTACCTCGTATTCAAAATCAACCAAATGTCAATTAGGACAACTTGCACGTTAAATCAGCAAAATAATAATTACTTTTTTATGAGTTTGTGGTTTAGGCACCAAACTATAATGTTATATCAAAATCAACATCGCCAAGAATGTGCAAGGCTTCACTTTGCACAAATGCGTAATGTTGGAAAAGAAAATATGTGCTCCAAACGCCAATTGGGACAACTTCAGACGCCACTTAAAGAGAGCGATCAAAACATTGTGTCCCCGTTCAGCCTAGATTTTTTCCTTCTTTACCACCGAGTCGTCGTCGCCGAGTATGCTTAGAACGAGAATCAAATAAAAGGTCCCGTCTTCAACCAATGACTTTGACTTCCAAAATTTCTCATCCTATAACGGACAGTATAGTGACAACAAATGTTCTAGAGTCATCGTCAACCACCTTCCTTCAAAATCTTAATGAAGACACTACAACAGATGTTTCACGGTGGGTGTCTGTGGCCATCATGAATCTAGAAAATCCTCCTCAAAATCGTGAAGAAGGCACACCAACAAATATCTCAAGGGTGTCGCCTGTGACTACCATGCTCCAAGACTTACCTCAACAACAGTCTTGGAACCATTCTCCACATGTTCCCCAGTGGCATCATATAATTCGAATGAAGACACCAGGTGTTTGCTATAAGTTTTAAATTTGTATTCAATTTATATATAATCAAATTGTATGACATCTATAATTTTATCTGTAGTGCCTACAGAGTAGGTGTAATTATGGATGTTGCACTTAATCCTCGAAACCATGAAATTCCAAATCGTCATTTCCTCGGCTTGATGAATCGAACATGTCCTCATTATTCTGCCTTACACTAGCTTGCTGAAAAATTAACAAAATCATCTGTATCAAATCCTCTCTTTGGTAAATGTTGTTTACAAGGAAAAAATTAGATTACCTCCACTTATTGCACCTCCTTTAATGCTTAAAGCATTGTATGAAGACAATGATGAAAAGTCAAAATCGTTTCGTCAGCACACACGAGAATATAATGCAACTAATGCATTTACGAGTCTTGTTGTTACTTTGGATGACAAATTAATTGTTGGGTGGGGGCCTAGAACATTCACCATCCATGGAGAATTACGCCATCGAACAGGATCGCTTATGTCTGAAGGTGAAATGTCTGAAGGTGATGTGCTTGATCATAC
This sequence comes from Panax quinquefolius, assembly GCA_020205615.1. NCBI lineage: Eukaryota > Viridiplantae > Streptophyta > Magnoliopsida > Apiales > Araliaceae > Panax > Panax quinquefolius. The sequence goes on from CM035152.1 coordinate 137,699,286, forward strand.
CATTAGGAATCAATATCCTAATGAGTACTTAAACTCGCTAAATCCTTCAGGGTTGCCACCGTTTAAATTGGAGTTGAAAGTTGGATGCCCAATAATGTTGTTACGAAATATTGCACCGAAAGATGGACTTTGTAATGGCACGCGATTGATGGTTGTTAGATGTGCCTCAAGGGTAATCCAAGCTCGGATATTAAATGGAGATAAAATTGGCAATTTAGTATTCATTCCGAGAATATCATTAACACCAACATCTTTGGACTTTGCTTTTCGAATGATAAGACGTCAGTTTCCTATCCGATTAACTTATGCTATGACAATCAATAAATCCCAAGGACAATCTGTCAAGTTCGTTGGGATTGATTTGCGAACACCTGTTTTTAGTCATGGACACCTTTATGTGGCACTATCTAGATGCACATCTTTGGATTGTATTACTGTCCTCCTTCCGGAAGATGGGTCAAATTGCACCACAAATATTGTTTACCCAGAAGTTTTGTTATGATATTTTTACGACAAGTAAATGGTATAATTTAAACAAGTTTATTTCTACTGAATTATGTAATCTTTTCAACATTTCAACATTTAATTTTATAATGAAGTTCATTCTTTGTAGGATTGGAGTGAATTTGTCAACGAGAACAATAGAGTATATACAATGGACCACTGACCAATGATATGCAATCCAATACTGACAATGATATGCAATCCAGTACTGACAATGACCAATGGAGTGAATTTGTCAACGAGAATAATTTGTCAATTAGAACAATGATATGCAATCCAGTACTGACATGTCCACCACTGACCAAACAATTGTCTAGGTGTAAAAGTCTCTCTTACTAAGACTATATTTCTCTACTTCTCATGCAGACACACAACACACATAACTGTAACCAATCAAACACTCGCAAATCAAACTCACACACCATTATACTGCCACCAATACATATTTATGGTACTAAGAAAACTTTATTATAACTTTATTATAATCTCTCTAAATTCTTACTTATATCAATCTAAATCATCTCCCCCCCCCCCCCCACTACATACAAATATGTGTGCTTATTTGTTTTTTAGATATTTCAGGGTAAAGTAAGGGGTCTTATGTTTCGGATTTACAATTATTTTATTTTGACTCACATATTTTGATAAATTTTAAATTTCAAATATTTTCAGGTATATATTGAAGGATGCTTGGTGTAAGCTGTAAAGAATATACTTGGTGTAACCTGTAAAGTAAAGGGTTATGCTCAACATGTTGTTTCTCTATTTTTGGCATGTATGTATTTTTGTGTTCCGTCTTTTGTAAAGTTAGTTAATTATACTTTGTTATGATGATTTTGGGTATGGAATGATGGTTTTTTTGGTGGTTTGGATATGTATGAATGATTGTAAGTTTCTTAAACAGGTTTAAATTTTTCTGGATATTTATTTTTAAAGGAAATTCTGTCGAAATTTCTTGAAATTAGTAGCGACTAGCTTGATGTTTTGGTGGTTAGATGTGTTAATGATTGAGTATGTATTAATTTCTGCATGTATGTATTTTTTGTGTTCCGTATTTTGTAAAGTTAACTAATTATACATGGTTATGTTGATTTTGGGTATGAAATGGTGGTTTTTTTGGTGGTTTGGATATATATGGATGATGGTAAGTTTTGTAGACAAGTTTATATTTGTCTGGATATCTATTTTTAAATGAAGCTCTGTCAAAAAATTTTAAAATTAGTAGCGACTAGCTTGATGTTTTGGTGGTTAGATGTGTTGATAATTATGTATAATTTCTACATGTGTGTATTTTTTGTGTTTCATATTTTGTAAAGTTAACTAATTATAAATGGTTATGATGATTTTAGGTATGAAATGATGGTTGTTTTGGTGGTTTTGTAGACAAGTTTAGATTTTTTTTAGAAATCTGTTTTCGAAGATATCTATTTTTGATGTTTTGGTGGTTGGATGTGTTGAGGATTGAGTATGTATTAATTATTGTGGTGGTATGGTGAATTATGATAATTTTTATGTCTGATTGTAAGTTATTTTAGGTTGCAAAGATGTATTATTCTTTGAATTTTAATTTAATTTTTCGTTACATCGTGCCTTCAGGCACGGGCAATTACTAGTAAATAAATACAGTGAGTCATTTTCAAGAATAAACTCAATTATATGGTGTAAATTTTAAATGATTTCGATTTTATTGTATGATAATGATAGTTTAGGGACAATTGCAAACCAATTTCTATAGCCAAAAAATGCAGGACTAGTTGTTAAAAATTTGTTTGGCGTGGGTGCATCAGCTTGGTGTAATTTGGTTGGGCAGTCTGCACCAGATTGCTAGGGTGATATGCCTTCTATTTCTGAAATGAGTAAATGAAAATAAAATTAGACTGACCCTTTATGCTTTTAATTGATTATAAAATACCTTATTTGTTAGCATTCTGGTTGGAAGGCGTATGATGATAAAATTGTTTATGTTCATAGGGGTCAAAGCTAAAGCTAATCCTAATATTACTGGTTTTCATTTCTTATTACTTGCAGTCTTGTTTATTTGTTAGCATTCTAATTTGCAGTCTTCACCCTAGCCTAGTACCAATTTTCCTATTTTTTTCAATTATTTTCTGCAATTCAAGCTTTCAAAATCATGTCCTGCATCAAAATGTTTTTCATGGATGCTAGATTCTTCCGTTGCTCTTTTCTATAATTTTTTATGTTAGTTGAATTGTTGTGATCAATTTTTAGATGGAGGAGCCATGAATGAACTATTAGAGAGACAAGACTATAGGGGAAAATGGCAGAAGAAGTTAACTGTTGACTTCAATACCTGGGTAGCTGGCAAATGTAAATGGCAGCTTTTCTAGTGGTCCCTCGAACAAGAAAAATGTATTGAAGAACTACTGTCCTATAGCAACAATTTTTTAAAATTTTAAAAAATAAATTATATTCCATTAGCAGGTCTTTATTTGGTCATTTATGATAAAATTTGGGGGTTCCCTGGGTGTTGGAATGTGTAAGTGGGTTATTGGGCTTCCTTGACAAAGTATATATCCACCTCCATTCCGATTACAAGTTACAAACTATTCTTACCCATTATGTCCCAATCCCTTCTGGTTCTTCTTGTTGCTTGACTTTCTATTTCCAAAAACCACAACAAGCAGAATGATCATAGGAAATGAAACCTTACATATAACTCTTACTTGGCTGCCCTAACCTGTGAGGGAGATACTTTTGTTCCTAAATTCAGGAAAAAGAAATAAAAAAATTTATTTTAAAGTGCCGTATTTTATTGAAGTCTAACAACAAGATTTATGAAGGGGTTAGTGATTAGCAAAACTATAAGTTGTATTATGTTATTATTCTCATATTAGCATGCCCTCCAGAAAATTAAGTTAAATCATGAGCCTACTGCAATAGTGACCCTTTAATACCACATGCTTCATCTACTCTTTCAATATATCTAATACATATTCTTGAAATGATACTAGAACATATATTAGAAGAAACTCACAATAGACAAATCAACATGCTTGATATCTTCGGCTGAGTAGTCCTTTGTAATGCCACCACCATTAAAATCCACCATCTCAACCCTGAAAACCTCCCCAACTTTTACCTCTGCAACCGGCGGTATATCGGGGTGCCACCTGTTGTGAAGGGGCTGTTCTTGTTCCCATGGCTTCTTCTTTACATCTATGGGCACAATAAGCCTGGGACCATGTTGAGCCATTTACTCACTTTGTGTTAAGCAAACTTGATGTAGCTTACCAAAGCCAAGGAAAAGATAACTGAGTTCAAAATCCTTCTCTGTTTACAAGATTGACATTATTGACAGACCAAAATAGGTTTGGATATTTTTTCTCTCCTTACTGGATGCACGACTTACACACCTTGACTGTTCTCACAATCAACTTTCTTGATTGAAGGCATCAACAGTGATTGGACATATTATTACTTTGTGTGTTACTAATATATATAACTATTATATAGATGGTAAAAATAAAGCTTCTTTTATATATGCAATGTTCTTTTTGAGTAAGCACTGTTATCAGTTTGTGAAATTTATAATCTATTGTATGTGTTTTATCTTATTAATATTCCACGGTATGCTTTTCACTTGCTCTAATTATCCATGCAGAGCCTTCATTTTCAAATGTTTCACTCAATCATCAGACCTGGCCTATATTATGTTTGTTGCTTTTTCTTTTTTTTCCTCGGACATAATTGCTGTGCTCCACCATCAATAACCATAAAAGGTCAAGTTTCTTCCTTGTTTTGTTAATTATTTTAACTGGGTGTATCATGTTGCATATGTTTTATTGGGAATTTAATGTTGCTGGTTATATAGCAAGTTGTGGTTCACATCAACAACATTTATCCTTCGTGACAGTTACATGTAGCTCTGCTTGAAATGTGGGTTATAATAAATTCCTTTTCTTTGTTAAAGGTTGGGGTTTAGGTCCAATTTAATAATCTCTGTGAAAATCACTTTACTGTTTTCAAAACTCTAATCAAACTATAAGGTTATGATATAAAAGCTTCCATGTCGAAAAGATGTATGTTATTGGTTTGATATGTTGCTACTGCTTCTGTTATTATTTGGTCATTAGTTTGCTGATGGAACTCTTTTTGTTTTGTCTAGTTTGAGGACTCGAAATGTAATTTTCAACTACAGGTACTACAACAATAAATTGCAAAGGACTGGAGGTATTAGATTGTTTTTCTTCTTTCTGCTGGTTTCTATACATTTTTCCTACATATTCAGTCAAAGCTAGACGTGTAGAAAATGGCTTGCAGCTAGTGCCTAGTGTTACATATGATGCTTAGATATTTACTTCTATGTTTGTAAATTGTGGTTTAGTCAGTGCCTGGATGTCAAAAATGTGCTCATATTACCTCTATAAACCTTTATATGAAGTCAAATTGTTAGATTTAGAAAGTATTTGATCATAGTTTCTCCGCATTTTTTAAATTACTGGATTTTTTTTTTTACTTTACTCACAATTGTGATGTCATGCACTTCAATGAACCACAACAATAATCATATCACTATAAGATAGATGTAATTTTCAATTTTATTAAGTACTCACTTTGTGCCAGTTTGAATGACCCTACCCTTTAAATTGTTCTTGGAACGGAGTTTGGAAATAAACCAAAAAGTATACAAGTATTATGTTGTTGATATATTTATATTTTCATCATGTTATGTTATATTATATTTTCAATTATATAAAAACATAACTTATATATGTAACACTCTAGTCCCGCATCAAAAGATATGAGAAAAATTTATCTTTGTATAAGTAATTGAATTACTAACAACAGTACCTTCAAGTTATGATCTTTTTGACTAAGTTTGTGGTGAAATTAAGATAACTGAAGAATCTTATTATATATCGGCCAATGGTTTAAGGTTTTGTTTGGATGAATTTAATTTGATTCAGACTTCAGATTTGACTCGAGATTTGTTACTATTAAAATGTTCAGTTTAATACTCCCTTTGGAACAAATATAAGATTATTGACTTCTTGAAGTCAATTTGAGACATTTTTTTCATACTCGGGTAAATTTATTTAATTTTTGTCAGTACAATGATGAATATTGTAAACTAGTTTAAAAGGTACTACTAATTATAATATTTGTATTTTCATAAATTTTAATGAATCTTATCATTTGAGTTTAAAAATATCTCAAATTGATTTTTAAAAGTCAATAATAATTTGGAAATGGAAGGAGTATTTATCGATGTGTGGTTAGTAACGTCATGGACTACTGAGCTCCTATATTCTTCATGGTGGTTATTTAGTCCTAAAAAATCTTATGGCATAAAAGGGTCAATCTGCTATGAACTTTTGAAAAACTGATAATATATATTTTTGGCAAGTATTGAAGAATTGGTAATTTGTTATCCCAGAATGCTGATTGTGTTGAAGTCCCTTGTTACTTTATTAGTCCTCTTTCATGCATGATGTTCCAAATTCCAATTTGTTCATTATATAGTACATAGGAGACTAAAACCTATTTTAGTCCCAGAAAAACAAACTCTTTAATTGTAGGCCTAAAAATAATAATTATGTCAAAATTTAACTAATCTGTATTCACATGTGGACCACTTCAAAACTTGCTTGAGCCAACTAAAATATTCTTTATTCTCAGTCATTAGTGAGAGAACATGGTATGCCTTCTTATGATATTGTGATTGCCTATTTGTCTTTTTCTGCTTATGAGCAATATGGTGTACATTGGTATCACGTAGCAATTCTATTGTCTTTTTGTATTGATTTTGACACTAAGTGCCTCTGGTGACCTATTTACTTCATTTTTCTGACTTGCTATTATTTTTAAATATGTGCAGGAAGAGTGCTTCTACGACCTGCCTTACAATACTGGGTATTAAATTTTCATACTACGTTTACGGAAGACAAGGGATGAAATTATGAAGTGTACTCTCTCTATATATGTAAATATATACTTTGATTGAAGAACTGTGGTAGCTTTAGATGGTTAATTGTAAAGATAATGAATGATTATGTAGTGGATGATTTTATTAAGTTAATAATATTTTAGTTTTTTTTATTTTTGCCATTATTTGCTATGGGGACATTGAGCTAGCCAGGTACACAAAAAGAATGTCAAATTTTGATTTAGCAACAATATAATTCGTTACCAAAGCATTTAACAAGTTTTAATATAGCAACAATTTTTTATACATTTAGCAACAAATTTTCGTTGCTAATGGCATTAAAAATATAATATTTGGCAACGAAAAATTAACCTAATAACAACGGAGATGATATTGTTGCTAATACTAAAATAAAAGGCAATATTTTTTATCGTTGCAAATAATATCAACTTTCGTTGCACATATAAAGAAACGACAACATATAATGTCGTTGCTAATCGATGAATTTTCGTTCTTTATTGAAAAATAATCAACAACAAACATTTTTCGTTCTTCGATTCAAAGATAATGTAGTTGCCAAATAATATATTCGAAAGAACAAAAATCGTTGCTAAAAAGTCAGATTCGCAGCGAAAGCAAGCTTAGGCAACAATTTTCATAATTTACTACAACGAAAAATGTTGTTGCAAAATGGTGTCAATTGCAACGAAAATGCATGGTCGTTGCAAAAAAAAAAGAGTTCATTTCGTTGCCAATTATAAGGCTTTTGCAACGAAATGGTCTTTTTAGCAACGAAATTTTACTTATTCTGCAACAATACATTTTGTTGCTAAAGGATTGGTATCTCTGTACAAAAGTCAAATTTCGTTGCAAAATGTATTACTTTTGGTAACGAAAAAAATACGTTCGTTGCGGAACAATTAGCAACGCCTATCGTTCAAGAACAAAAGACGCAACGATAGTAAAGTCATTGCCAAAACCCTTTTGCAACGAAATTTGGCACCTTTAGCAACGAAAATCAGTTGTTGCTGAAGCCCCATTTTTTTGTAGTGATGAAAAGATTAAAATTTAATAAGAAAGTTCAGAAAAATATTTCAGTGAAATGATACTAGATGAAGCGTAAAATTCAAGGATATTCTACTAATTTCAGAGAGTATAGAAGCAATACTTATCAAAATGAGTGTAGATTTAGGAATATTAAACGAAATAATATTACTTACATACTACAAAGTATGGAAGAAAATAATATTTCTTACGAATATTGAACGAAAATAATATCCCTTACGAATATTAAACGAAAATAATATTCCTTACGAATATTGAACGAAGATAATATCCCTTACGAATATCAAAAGAAAATAATATTTCTTACGAATACGAAAATAATATCTCTTACGAATATGAAATAAATAATACCTCTTACCTTAGAAGGAGACTAATTCTGATTGGTATAGCGGAAATATTCTTGAAGAAAACTTGCACTATTTGCTACACTCAAAGTATCCTTATATTAGAAAGAAATACGCACAATATTATAAAAGAAGAATTCTCTGATTCTGGTGAGATTTTCATTTTTTAACTAAGCATTCTATTTATAGGAGAATGACAACATACAACTGTTTAGAAAACTCACGGACGAAACAATTAAAAAATTCATGGACGAATTTATTCAAATTCACAGACGTCTGAATTTCAAAATAAGAATATAATATTCAAATAAAACAAATAACTTTATATATAATATAATATATTTTATTTATAATCTAATAAAAGGAATAACTTTATATATAATATAAAAAGTATTTTGTTTTATATAAAAAGTTTTCTGTTTTATTACATTATAATAATAATAAAATAAAACTGAGATAACTTTCTACCGGCGATTTTGAAAAATGAGTAAGTGGTGGTCCGTGTAATAAGCCAAACTTACAACAAATACTTCATGAAAAACCCCTCTATTCATATCAAAAATTGAATAAATATTTACCACAAATCACTTATCTTTAATAAATATATTTTTTAATCTTTCAACAATTATTCATCATTAATATTATAACTCACAATATTGACAACCAGATCATTCCCACGAAAGAGGGGTTTTTCGATAAGGACTTCTCCTTATTGGCTTGCAATTAAATAACATAACCCCTTTCCTCGACAGAATTTTTTAGACATTGGCAATAATGCAAATAATAATATGAATAATTGTGTCGTCTCAATTATTGATTTAATAATATAAAATATTGTGCAGATGATATTGTGACAATAATTGAATCAATAATATGTGATATTACGCAAAGAACTCATCGCGTGATAATAATTGAATAAAACCGAAAGTGACTTCTTACGTAAAGCATCAATAATCGAGATACCTTATAATACCAGGTATTGTACATCGCAAGCAATCATCAGACATCGCATTCTTTTATAATTGGGTATTTCAACGGTTTAACTAAGAAAAGACTTTGCCGTTATTTTATGAAAAGGTTATTTATGCCGCTTTTATATCCAAATAATTATTTCGTTATGTGGGTCCACTAACGATATTTGTGTTGCATCGATCGGATATTTTCTGACAAAAAAGAATATTCTCTAACCACACGAATATTTTATAGAAACTTGTTTAATTTGCAAAATTTACATAAATATCATCCATAACTATACCATTATATCAAATCATACCTTATTATTCAAAATAATATTTAAAGAAAATTAAATCTTTATTCATAAAAAGTTGGGGTCTTACAATAATGATCCATATCATGTATTTACTATGGATCAAAAATTGAGCAAATATCATTTCTACCTTTCATTACAATTATGAAGGGATGATATTAAAAAAATTGAGCTCGCCGTCCGCTAGAATAACTAGCAGACTGGATTAATATAATTTTTGGACTATTATACCCATAATTTCTAGCAGCATGTGGGACCCCATTGTTTTCTCCAACATCAGATTATGACCTTTGATGCAATCAGCCGCTGCACAGCCCACGTGGGTAGACAAAGCCAGCTGAAAACAGGGGACATCAACTTTGGAAAGGGAAAACCACTCACAAAACCAACCTAAGACAGTCCCCCAAGAAATTCGGCAATGAAGTCACCGGAAACACATGTGTTTCAGCAGAAAAGCACTGCAATAAATCACCATAACAATAAACCAAAACAATTCTCGTCTATGGCTGAAGTCAAGAATCCCAAATCTGAATGTTAGAAGGATAATCAATAAACATAAAATGATGCCTAGAACACGAAGCACACAGGTCTAATTTTCATCGAAAAACAAAGGGCCCATTACTAGTAGATCATTCTCTGGCGAAATAAAAATCATCCCTGATTCAGACGGATATGAAAACGGCAGATCCCAACCCATCCCAAATCGAGTGAAACTTAATCGGCGATATGTTTGAATGTTCGGGTGAGTGGGGGTATAACCAAACCGACGTTGTAATCAATGAGTTTGTTTTTGACTGTTCGGGTGAGTGAGGGTATAAGTGTCCTAGTTATTCAATCCGTTAGAATTTCTAGCGGACGAATTTAAATTATTTTTAATCAAGGCCATTGATCATTGCAAAGGAAGATAAAAATAGTATTTGCCGATTTTTAATCCATATCAAATACACAAAACCATAATATGAATGAAAGGCCCACTACACACCCTTCTTTCCTGTTTTGTTTGACTGTTGGCCTTCGAATTGAAACTCAATAAACATGTATGTACTTTTGTTCCAACTAGAATCTTCCATAGGACTCGCTATGTTATACGAACTCTTTACTTCGCTCTAAAGTACCTGTCCGACTCTCGACACTTGAAAAGGTATAGTAAATGAAGTGTAAAAAAATTAGCAAAATTAAGCAATACTTGTGTCAGACTCTTCAAAATATTTTGTCCAACCAGATACTCCATTGCAACGTAGACAACTCATTTTAACTACTACGATGTTAGTTGTAATGATATCTTTTTGAACTTGTACTTATTCATGCATTTTTGTACGAAAGGTGAGAGCTATCTCACGCTATTGCATGACGTATCTCTTAACAATGTTTATTTTGGGAAATTATAAAAATACTCTTTTGCACATAATATGGAAAAATATATTCAATTATGCAAATAGAAGCCGTTTTGAGGGCTGCTTCACGCTCCTCACCTTTTTCGACTTCAGCTTATTTAGTCCATTTTACAATGCAAAGTTGTATTCCTTTGAGAAAGAGGGGGAAAAACACATCTAGGATATGGGAATCAAATTGGGTAGTGATATTTTCACCCCTGATCAGGGCAATGTTTGTTGAGTGGGCTTGTACATTGCTCTAAAGGGGTTGTACATTTACTTTGTTCATAACATTTTCACAGCCGGAAATATCACTGTCCATTAAATTGTCCGAGTACTTTGACTGTTGGAAACAATTGTAATAATTATTACTAGGTACTACAAATTCTTTTGAAAACAATCATATTCATATTCTTAAAATAACATCACGATATACATATAAACATTTTTGGCAAAATTAACGTTTTAGCTGCTGTACTTGGATCATTTTGTGCAATAGACTATTAAACTTATAAAATAATATAAGGATTCTTGGTAGGTCAAATAGTTTCTAAAGATAAGATTATGCATATGAAACCGTAGAAAAAAGCCCAAATTCGTATCAACAATTCTTGCTGCAGCAGTTCGTTGCTTCAATATAGAAACGTGAAGGAAACAAATATTTTGAAAATTAAAAGGAAGATTGATAAAGAATAAAAAATTATTTGTACTTAATGTTTCGATTTATTTATATTTTTTGTCCAGCCATGTAAGAAAAAAAAATAAAATTAAACTTTTGTTAGTTTAATTTGACAGAGTGGCCCAATTTCACAATTTTAATTTGTTTAGTTTGGTAATGAATTTGTATTTTCAATGTACTAGTAGATAAAATTCCATAATTAATTAAGAAAATCTTTCTCATTTAGAAATATAGCAAACTCAATCTATATGAAATTTACTATACGACAAAAATATAAAACTATCTTTTGTGTTTGTATCTGTGTGATATTTACAATTGCTAATAACAAGTTTGTACTTTATTGGTGATAATTGAATATAAAACCTAAACATCTCAAGATCGAACCACGATTTTAATAATATCTCTCACAATGACCCAAAATTATTATGAAACTACGAACATAGAAGGTATTCGATATTATCTCTCTTTAACTTTGATAGCACCTAAACAAGTTGACCTAAGCAAGCTTAGATTACGTCTCAAAGAATCATTAGATTAGTCAAAATAAACAAAAATATTCATAATAATAATGATAAAAAGAATTAATCTTTGTCTATCTAAATTAAGGTTCATATCCATTTACTAATAACATCACAAGCCCTTTCCAGCATTTTTATACATAATATTTTGAGTAAAATATAGTGACATCGCCTATAGATAATCATAATAACACTCACATTTTCTATAGTGATTACAGTGATTACAGTGATTGAGTATGTTGATAATTTAGTTTTTGGTGTTTAACAATAAAAGCTATTATTAGTTTCATATTATGATTTTTATATTTTAAATTCTCTTGAGTATATGTCAAAATTTGGGATGTTTATAATTTTGATTATATTTTTTAGTATCTGATTAGTGTTATTTTTGTGCATTATGTTGAATAAAAGAAAATATAATAATATTTATTACTACCTCTATCTTGTAAAAAAATTCTTTTAATATATTTTTTCTTCTTTGAGTAACAACATTTGTTTTTTTATTGTAAATAATTATGTCCAAGTGTGACTTATGTTTAGTTTAATATTTGAGAAAATAATTAATATAATTTTTAATACTTTTTATATGAATAAAAGATTAGATTCGTAATAATAAGTTTGTTTTACGTAAATTTTAATATTTGAGAAAAAATAATTTAAATTTTTGCGTTAATTTGTACTTTTATGGGTATTAAAATTTTACTTTTAATTACACAAAATATATTTGAATGTATATTACGTAAATTTTAATCTTTGACAATTTTAATTAGCAAAAAGTATATGAATTTATTTCTTGATAAAATGAATATTTATTATTTTTTGACATTTATGTTATTTATTACACAAGTTCATAATTTAATTAATTGGATCAAGTTAAGTAAAAATTATAATGCGAGGACCCCAAAATAGGTATACATCACCCATTCTGAGTCGTCAAATACATTGTACATAATTTAAATACAAACTTCATTTATACAATACGACAAAAGCGTAGCTGAGAGTTTTCACATGAATATTGTCTTATAGACAATATCAAAACTCAAATGGAGTCCTCATTACATTTATTATCACACTATTTCATAGAATAGTGAAGAGTACTACAACCACTATCTCGGACTGTCACTCTGTTCCCTGACTAGTCCCGACTACGTTCTCATTTCCTGAAGAGAAAAATGAAAGCAAAAGGGTGAGCTCAACTAGCCTAGTAAGAAATATTATGACTAAGATAATGCAGAATAAATTATCGTTAGCCTTCAACAGTGTTAAACTGATAGAATACAATAAACAACAAGTTTAACTGCAGCGGAACAAGTAATCCGTTAGAAGAGTCAAGTAGAGCATGATATCTACTATCTTTTATGATTTAAAAAGTTTATCATCAATTTTACTGCTGAGACTCAGCTCAATAAATAATCTACATCATTGAATTATCCATGCATTATGGGCCAATGATATTAATTAGTATCACATCCATGAATTATCCATGCACTATGGGCCAAGGATATTCGTGTTATCACCAATGGTCATGATCATGCCAACAAGTGTCCATCAATACACTACGGGCCAATGAGGACTTTTACCACATCATTTGTAATATTACAGGTCATGATTATACCGAATAATCCCTGGTAATAATTGTTGGGTCTCTAACTTTTAGGTTTATTTTGATGATAACAATAATTAGTAAATAAATTAATTAAAAAGGGTAAAATCCTCTCCATAGAATTTTTTATTATAATTGTTTTAATTATCTTATTTACTTTGACCAAAAATATTTTCTAAATATTATTTAATTAATTTTCTTGATCTTGATATTTTAATATGTTAAATCAATTGGGTCATGTATTGTGAGACAAAAATCATATGTTGATCATCAAATACTTGTTTGACCAAATTTGGAAAGAAGATGGAGATTTTGATTAAATCATTTTTGACATATGAGCATTTTTATATTTATTCTCAAATTAATTTTATTATTTAAAGATTTCAAAAATTATTTTAAGTTATTTTAAAATTGAGCAAAATTATTTTATTGCTTATATAAATATTATAAGTTATATATATATATATATATATATATATATATATATAAAGTGTATATATATCTATATATATAAGCGGTTTATATTATATATATTAATCAGTATAATCTATGCATGCATTAATAAATATACAAGTTGGCAACTTTAAAATATAGTATATATATAAAGAATACATGCATGCTAATATCATATTACATCCATGCATACCAATGTGAATGTATTAAATTTATAATAGTATAAAATGGGATATATATATATATATATATATATATATATATTATATGTACTTGAAAATATATATATATATATATATATACATATATATATATATATATACATGAATTGGCAATTTACTTTTACAAACCAACATGTGGTCAAATTGAACAATTAATGCAAAGTTGATGATTTTTGGCCTAGGCGAAAATAAGAAAACTTCCGCGTAAAATCAGCTCTCATCTGGACTGTTAATTTCAAAAATTAATCATCTGAACCGTTCATTCAAAATCAGATTTTCTAAATTACCATTTTACCTCTGATGTGACGCCCCCAAAATAGGTATACATCACTCATTTTGAGTTGTCAATGCATGGTACAGAAACAACTACAACTTTATTATTACAACATATAAACTGTGAGTTTAAATACAAATATTATCTTCTAGACAATATCTATACTCAAATAAATTCTCATCACATTTATTGATACTTTATTTTACAAAAATGGTGAGGACTACTAAACAACTCTCTCTAGAACCTTCATTCCATACCCAGGCTGCGTACTTTTTATATTCTCGCCTCACGAGAAGAAAAATGGAACAAAAGGAAAAGGGTGAGCTCAACTAGCCCGAAGTAAAGAATATTATGACTAAGATAATATACAAACAAATTATCATTAGTCTTCAAGAGGAAAAATCTAATAGAATACAATAGACAACAAATTTTTAAATCAATATTCGCAATGAAATAATAATTCATTAGAAGAGTTAAGTAGAGAATGCAAACTACTATCTTCTATGTATGAATTTAAAAGTTCATCGTCTATCTTTTATCCTCTGTAACATCAATCGATATACATACGGAATCAAATATTCATCTTTGCACTAGTGCCAAAGATATTCATCGATTGGTCATGTTCATCTAAACACTGTTCATCTTTGCACTACTACGGCCAAAGATATTCATCGAAATCATTCATCTTTGCATTCTGAGCCAAAGATATTCAATAATATCATCATTTAAGACCGAGGATGATGAAAATATTTTTAAAGAAAGCGAATCCAGGTGAAACAAAATGACAAAGATTAAGGATTAAGGATTAGTACTTTGTTTTATCCATGTCCAAAATACCTCAAAAATAATCACAAGGTGTAAAATTCAAGAATGATCAAAACATGGATACAATCAAAGCTAGTATCCACAATAGATATTTTTAGGCGAAAAAGAAAAATTTTTATTTTTCGATGAATAGTGTCGTGATTCGTGAATAGATCAGAGTATCGTGAATAAAGGCAGTATCGTGAATAATAAACTCAGGACACCAAAAGTTCTAAATTTGATAAAACTTGAGATCAATATTTCAAAGATAATGATATTGAAGAAATAATATCATTACGAAAATAATAATATCCCTTACCTCGAAAGATCAGATTTTTAACCTGAAACACAGGATATAAAGGCTATGACTTGAACTTGCACCATATAGCAATACTCAAAATATACTCAAAATACTCACAAGAATACGCCGATATATATAGAGAGAAAACTTGATTTACGGTGTGATTTTCAATTCTAACCTAAGCACCCTATTTATAGGAAAATGCTTAGAACACCAAAGGTAAAATTTATTAAAATATTAATTTATTAATTTTTATTCTACGCATTACATTTAGAGATCTGAATTCAACCACTTCTAACACATGCAAGACCCATAATAATGACAAAAAACATTTTTGTCATTTTAAATATTTTATACTTCCAAAAATCAATTATTTGAAGCTTGAAATTTCAATAATTCACAATAAATAGCCCTTTTGTCGGAAAATTCAAACTCATGACTTTTTATAGGAAATTCAATTCTCTACAACTTTGCGAGAAGAAATTCACAAAAATTGACCAAAATCCACAAACCAGGCGATTTTACAGCTATAATCAAATTTGATTCAATAAATGGGGTCCAATTGACATATTTAACATGTATTAAACATTTATTGCAACAAAAATACTCTTCCTCCTCGTATACTCATATATCCCACATTCGTTGTAAAAATATCACCATTATTATATTATTAAAATATAATAATATATTTAAATAAATTATTTTATCGAGAAAAGATAAAATTTCAATTTTCAACAATTGTCACATTAAAAATTTTCTCCATCTATATCCACATAAAATTAATATTTTCCTTGTCATATATGAATCAATAATTAATTATTCACAAAATATTATTACGAATCACAATATCGACAACCAGGCGGTTCCTGGGAAATAGGGGCTTTCCAATAAGAATTTCTCCTTCATGGCAGCAATTAGGTGACCAAACCTCTCCTTAGATGAGAACTTTCTAGACATTGCCAATAATGTTATCTAATAATATTATTTAGGATAATATGAATTATTGCCGATAATGAAAAATCACGTGCTGATGACAATTATTCAAACAACAAAGAATTATTAAATCAATAAAATATTGAAGCAAGAATTACTATAACCATTATTGAGTAGTGCCTTCTTACATAAGAATCAATAATTGGTGCAATACTGCAAGTATCTCTTGTGTTTTAACCATTAGAAGTATTTTAACAAGATTATTGGTAAATAACTACGCCTAGTTATTTTTAAACAACTTATATTTTGCGTTTTCTTCATCCAATCGCTTTAGTTATGGGGCCCACAAAAAGATCAATAGTCATACGAATATTCCCGACAATGAAGAATATTCCACGACCAAACAAATATTCCCCGACAACAATGAATATTTTATAACCACTTGCTTATTTTGAAATATTTGCGTATTTTACCCATAACTATCCACATTAATCAAATCAACCTTTACTATTTCAAAATAATAAATAGAGAAAATTAAATTTCATTAATAATAAGTTGGGGTCTTACATCTGACCTCAAAAATTTATAAATAGGAGGCTTTCCTTTCATTTCCAATTTGCCAATTCACTTTCAAGAAAAGCTTATTTCTCTCCTACATACTCTCTCTCTCTAAAAAGCTTTTTCTCTCTCTTCTTATAAAAGTTCTGATTATTTGAGAAGTGAAAATTGGTCTAAGCATATTGAGATAAGTTGTTTGATTTATTTTATTTGAATTATCTCTTGCTTATTTATATTTATAGATATACGAATATAAACTATTATACACAGTTCTATATATCTATATTTCATCTATTTATTAAATAAAAGGATACTTAGGCGCCGCAAGGCTACGGAAATACACCTCTACGGAGAGGAATTCGAACCGTAGGATTCCTTATAGTCTTCAGTAACTTTTTATTGATATTATTTATATAAATATCGTAAAATAGATACGACTCTTGATAGCTCAAAACGACACTAAGATACTATTCCAAAAAGAGTAGTCATCCGAACTGGATTTGAGAATCGTAGTGATCGATTGAAAATATTTATATAAATATCAATTGTGAAAATTATAAATTTTGTCGTACTTAGATGCCACAAGGCTATGGAGATACACCTCTACCAAGAGGAATTCGAACTGTACGAGTCCTTATAGTACTAAGTGACATTATTTATAAAAGCTCACATAATAGATAAAATATTGTCATATATTATCTGAGTTAAACAAATATATTTGTTATATCAAGTATTGCTTAACTGATTTATTTATTATACTTGATATTTGTAATTACAAGTATTTGATCATAAATTCATTTATTCATAAAATACTTGTTACATAATATAAAAGTTATTTAAACTTTTATTTCACAAACTTAAGTGAATATATCTGCTTAAATAGAAACATATTTGATTCAAAGTTTAAAACAACTTATTTGCTTTTCGTAAGTTTTTTCACTCTAAAAGTTGTTTAAACTTAAAGTGACTTTTCTTTACTCCTTAAAGAATAATTCTTTATAAATTTGCATTAAATTATATATCTCGCTAAAGCAAATGAAGTATTTTTGAGTTAAAGCTAAAATTGACATATTTGCTTATTCAAGAAGCATTTTTACTCAAAATATAAAAGTTATTTAAACTTTTATAATAGTGCATAATTTACATATTTGCTTACACAGAAGCATTATTTGATCAAAGCACAAATTATTATCTTCTTACAAAGAAGCATAATTTCTCAAGTATAAAAGTCTTTGAACTCTTATAAATATATTTACTCTTTAATTGATATCTGCTTATTTGAGAAACATCAATTTGTACTAAATTATATCTGCTTATTTAAAAAGAATAAATCTATACTAAATTCTTATCAGCTTATTTAAGAAGCATCAATCTGTACTAAATTCTTATCTGTTTATTTAAGAAGCATATTTTTGTAAATTTATTTCTAAAAAGAGAAAAGGTCAGAGTTAGTTTATTTTATGTACCTGTGAGAAAGACGAGTAATTCTTCGACCAAGACCAGAGTCTTAGAGAGGTCAGTGGGAAGTTGGGTCTCTAGTGTACTTGTGAGGCGAGGAAGAGGCTGTTGTTTCAAGACCATATCATAGAATAGAACTGAACTCAAAAGAAGTACAACTAAGCTTGAGGAGAGACCTGGGACCTTGTTGTCCAAGATAGATTAGTTGGGAACAATTGGAAGTATGACTATAAAACTTTGTAAAGGCTTCTCCGTCTATTGAAGGAGTATTTATTACTGATAGTAATAGGATCTCAAGTCCTGGAAAAGAGCTTGAGAATGGACGTAGCAGTATACCCGGGATGTATGTTGTCAACTAGACAAATCTCTGTGCATTGTGTGATTGAATTTTTACTGTCTTGCATATTAATTTCTAACACTGCAAATTAATTATCCAAAAATTCAAAAAGGGCAAAGATAAGTTTTAATCTGTAATAATCTATTCAACCCCCCTTCTAGATTATTATTGAACTTTCAATTAGTATCAGAGCGGTGCTCTTTAACTTGTTTGTTGAGTAAATACAGACATACCTAAGAGTAGATCCATCTATGGCCTACAATGCTACTGGTTGCGGAGAAGGACTATCAATGACCAGACCTCCACTATTTGATGGTATAAACTTTACCACCTGGAAAAGCATATTCAAAATCTATGCCAAATCACAAGGAATCAAAGTTTGGCTTGCAATAGAACGAGGTGTAAAAGTTCCAACAAAAATTGTTGGAGAAAAGATCGTTGAAAAAGATGTTGATGAATTCACTACTGATGATGAAAAGGATATGAACATTGCATCCATAGCTGAACAAGTGCTGACTAGTGCTCTCATTGAAAAAGAATTCAAGAGAGTTAGCAATTGCAAGAATGCAAAAGAAATCTGGGAAAAATTGATTCTAACCTATGAAGGAACCAGTCATATCAAAGAAACCAGAAAAGATGCTCTAATCCAGGAGTATGAAAGTTTCAAGATGGAAGAAGGTGAAAAGATCATTGATATGGAAACACGTTTTTTCAGAATCATTGATGAACTGGAACATCTGGGAAAGGCATATACAACTAATGAGAAAAACAGAAAAATTCTCAAAGCCCTTCCATCCATCTAGAACATGAAGGTTATTGCTATTAAAGAAAGGCAAGACCTAACTACTTATCCTCTTGATAGCCTTATTGGAAATCTGTGTGCCCACGAAGTCGACATGTTAGTCGAAAAAGCAGGATCGGATACAGATATTAAAAAGAAAGGAATTACGTTTAAAGATTTACTTATAAATCAATAAGAAGTTGCTGAACAAACAGAGGAAATTGCAAATTTGTGCTTAATGGCAAACAATGAGTCATCACCAAGATCTGAGGTATATTTTGAACATCAATTATCTAGTACTTCATTTTTCATGCATACCTTAGATAATATAAATGAAAAACACCATAAACTACAAGAAGCATATAATGGTTTATATGAAGATAATAAAATTATTAAAGAAGATTTTATTGAATTAAAAATTTTATTAGAAAAATTAATTAAAATTAACAAAAATCTGGAAAATGGAAAATGCAAACTTGAATATAACTAATGAAAGTTTAAATAAAGTAAAATTGGAAAATGATTCTTTAAAAGAAGGATTAGAACAATTTAAAAGAATAAATAAAATCTTGAAATATAAAATTCAATACTTAACTGTAATTAATGAAAATACTCAAATAAAAATCAAGTGTTAAGTGAAGATATTAAAAATCTCAATTTTGAAAATGCATATCTAAAGATAGAATTAGAAAAACAAAATGAAGATTCTTCTTTAATAGATCAAATTATTATTTTAACTAAAGAATGTGATGATTTAAATTTTATAGTTCTTAAGTTCACAAAAGGGAAAGAAAACCTTGATGTCATGCTTAATCAATAAAGATGTGGATTTAACAAAGAAGCATTAGGATACATTGGAGAATTCAGTAAAAATAAAGGACTTTATCATATTAAAAGAAAAGAAAAAGAAAATTATACATCTCCAGTTACTAAATGTTCTTTCTGTAACAGAAATGGTCATTCTTTTCACATGTGTAATGCTCAAAATGAAAATTATAAAGGAAAAATGATTTGGGTGCCTAAAGGAACGTACATTGGACCAATTATTAATACAAGAAAAGAGTTTTATAATAAAAGTCAAAAATATCATATAAATTTTCATCAAAGTTTTTTCAGGATATAATAATAGAGTAAATCATGCATCTTATAGACCTGTTACTCATAAAATGCTCGTGTCTACTAAGATTGATTATCCTGTACCCATTTTTGTAAAGGAAAACACAAATGTTCCTTATACAAAGTGGACAACTCACCCAAAGGACCCTTCTTATTAAAGGGTACCAGTTTTTGAAATTGATAAATGTTGCAGGTATGTCTTGAAGCTGACTCCACTAAAAATAACTGACGACATCATTGTTGGGTCTATTGATATTACTTTATGAAATGATTTCTCTAAAAGCATGAGTAAGGATTTTGAAATGAGCATAAATGAAGAATTAAACATCTTCCTAGAAGTGCAAATGAAATCAGGTGAAAAAGATTGTGACTATGCAGATCATTATAATTGATCAAGTACAAGTGACAAATGTCAGTTTTTCTCATAATTATTTATGCATATATATATATAAATATTTTTTAAATATAAATATAGAAATATTTTTTAAAGAATATATTTAATATTTAAATTTATTCTCTTAAAAAATATATATATATATATATATATATATATATATATATATATATAGTAGATTTAATGTGGAACATTCTTTTAAATTTCTATACATCTAACGGTAAATAATTTCCATTCTTGTATAGTAATTTTGGTCAATCAAAGGCAACCCCATAAATTCAAATCATACAGGAGGCAACTAAATTGTTTTTTTTAAAAAAGATTTTTTTAATCTCTTCTTCTACAAGTTTTGAAAAGTAATTTATACTACTCCCCCCCCCCACCCTACCCCACCCCACCCCACCCCACCCCACCCATTTTTTATGATGACAAAGGGGGAGAAGAAAAATATTATTGGGAGAAGAAAAATAACTGTTATATATTGTTGAATGTTAGTTTTTCAAAAATTTAAAATTTTTGATGATTGTATAATTAATTGAGGGGGAGCTTTTATGGAAAATATTTTTAGTTGATTGTCATCATCAAAAAGGGGGAGATTGTTGGGTCTCTAACTTTTAGGTTTATTTTGATGATAACAATAATTAGTAAATAAATTAATTAAAAAGGGTAGAATCCTCTCCATATGATTTTTTTATTATAATTATTTTAATTATCTTATTTACTTTGACCAAAAATATTTTCTAAATCTTATTTAATTAATTTTCTTGATCTTGATGTTTTAATATGTTAAATCAATTGGGTCATGCATTGTGGGACAAAAATCATATGTTGATCATCAAATACTTGTTTGACCGAATTTGGAAAGAAGATGGAGATTTTGATTAAATCATCTTTGACATATGGGCATTTTTATATTTATTCTCAAATTAATTTTATTATTTAAAGATATCAAAAATTATTTGAAGTTATTTTAAAATTGAGCAAAATTATTTTATTGCTTATATAAATATTATAAGTTATATATATATATATATATATTCATAAATGGTATATATATAGTATAAATATTATATATCTATATATATAAGCGGTTTATATTATATATATTAACAGTATAATCTATGCATGCATTAATAAACATGCAAGTTGGCAACTTTAAAATATATTATATATATAAAGAATACATGCAAGCTAATATCATATTACATCCATGCATACCAACGTGAATGTATTAAATTATAGAAGTATAAAACCGGATATATATATATATATATATATACACACACACACACACGATCTCGTCCAGGACTCGGGACGAGTCCTAAAATATCTGAACCAATTTTTTTTTTTTGCTTTTTTTTTTGAAACAACTAAAAATAAATAAATTTATGGAACTGGAATTTTTACATAATAAAGTGTTTTGGGTGTGTTTTGGATACCTATACCAAAAAATGTATGTACAGTCTGCACAGATTGTACAGACATGTTTTGGTATAGGCATCCAAATCACATCCAAAACACTGTATTATATAAAAATTCCAGTTCCATAATTTTTTTTTAGTTGTTTCAAAAAAAAAGCAAAAAAAATAAAATAAAAATGGTCCGTATTTTATAGAGTCCGGGATCCGATTTGGATCAGACTCTCTCTCTCTCTCTCTCTCTCTATATATATATATATATATATATATATATATATATATATATATATATATATAAACCGAATATGCATGCATGAATTGGCAATTTACTTTTACAAACCAACATGTGGTCAAATTGAACAATTAATGCAAAGTTAATGATTTTTGGCCCAGGCGGAAATAAGAAAACTTCCGCGTAAAATCAACTCTCATCTGGACCGTTAATTTCAAAAATTAATCATGTGAACCGTTCATTCAAAATTAGATTTTTTAAATTACCATTTTACCCCTGACCTCAAAAATCTATAAATAGGAGGCTTTCCTTTCATTTCCAATTTTGCCAATTCACTTTCAAGAAAAGCTTATTTCTCACCTACATACTCTCTCTCTTCTTACAAAAGTTCTGATTATTGAGAAGAAGAAATTGGTCTAAGCATATTTAGATAAGTTGTTTGATTTATTTTATTTGAATTATCTCTTGCTTATTTATATTTATATACGAATATAAACTGTTATACACAATGCTATATATCATATTTCATCTATTTATCAAATAAAAGGATACTTGGGCGCCGCAAGGCTACAAAAATACACCTCTAGGGAGAGGAATTCGAACCGTATGATTCCTTATAGTCTTTAGTAACCTTTTATTGATATTATTTATATAAATATCGTAAAATAGATACGACACTTGATAGCTCAAAACGACACTGGGATACTACTCCAAAAAGAGTAGTCATCTGAACTGGATTTAAGAATCGTAGTGATCTATTGAAAATATTTATATAAATATCAATTGTGAAAATTATAAATTTTGTCATACTTAGACGCCGCAAGGCTACAGAGATACACCTCTACTAAGAGAAATTCGAACCGTACGATTCCTTATAGTACTAAGTGACATTATTTATAAAAGTTCACATAATAGATAAAATATTGTTATATATTATCTAAGTTAAACAAATATATTTGTTATATCAAGTATTGCTTAACTGATTTATTTATTATACTTGTTGCATAATATAAAAGTTATTTAAACTTTTATTTCACAAACTTAAGTGAATATATCTGTTTAAATAAAAGTATATTTGATTCAAAGTTAAAAACAACTTATTTGCTTACTCGAAGTTTTTTCACTCTAAAAGTTGTTTAAACTTAAAGTGACTTTTCTTTACTCCTTAAAGAAAAATTCTTTATAAATTAGCATTAAATTATATATCTGCTTAAACAGAAGCATTTTTGAGCTAAAGCTAAAATTGATATATTTAGTTATTCAAGAAGCATTTTTACTCAAAATATAAAAGTTATTTAAACTTTTATAATAGTGCATAATTTACATATTTGCTTACACAGAAGCACTATTTGATCAAAGAACAAATTACTATCTGCTTACAAAGAAGCATAATTTCTCAAGTATAAAAGTCTTTGAACTCTTATAAATATATTTACTCTTTAATTGATATCTGCTTATTTGAGAAGCATCAATTTGTACTAAATTATATCTGCTTATTTAAAAAGCATAAATCTGTACTAAATTCTTATCAGCTTATTTAAGAAGCCTCAGTTTGTACTAAATTCTTATCTGCTTATTTAAGAAGCATATTGTTGTAAATTTATTTATAAAAAGAGAAAAGGTCAGAGTTAGTTTATTTTATGTACCTGTGAGAAAGATGAGGAATTCTTCGACCAAAACCAGAGTCTTAGAGAGGTCAGTGGGAAGTTGGGTGTCTAGTGTAGTTGTGAGGTGAAGAAGAGGATGTTATTTCAAGACCAGATCATAGAATAGAACTGAACTCAAAAGAAGTACAACTAAGCTTGAGGAGGGAGCTAGGAGCTTGCTGTCCAAGATAGATTAGTTAAGAACAGTTGAAAGTTTGACTATAAAACTTTGTAAAGGCTTCTTCGCCTGTTGAAGGAGTATTTATTACTAATAGTAATAGGATTTCAAGTCCTGGAGAGGAGCTTGAGACTGGACGTAGCAGTATACCCGGGATGTATGTTGTGAACCAGACAAATGTCTGTGCATTGTGTGATTGAATTTTTACTGTCTTGTATATTAATTTCTAACACTGTAAATTAATTATCCAAAAATTCAAAAAGGGCTAAGATAAGTTTTAATCTGTAATAATCTATTCAGCCCCCCTTCTAGATTATTATTGAACTTTCAATAATCATACTAATCAACAGTCCATCTATGCACTACGAGCCAAAGATGACTTTTATCACAATATAAACATGAGGATGATGACAATGATATAAGAATTCAATCAAACGAAATCAAGGATAAATATTAAAGATTTTTAATTTATCCATAGTTAAAAATGTCCAAATTGACAACATGATAAATGCTTTGTGGAGTAAAATTTAAGAATAATATTCAAGTATCACAAATAATTTGGACAGAAAAGAAATCAATTTTTAGGTGAATAGTACCTCGTGAATAGTACTTCATGAATAGTATACCGTGAATAGTACCCCGACATGAAAAGATCAAAATTTAATAGGAATGTTCAGAAAAATATCCTTGTGAAACGCTACTAGATGAAGCACAAATTTCAAGGATATTCTACTAATTTCAAGGAGTATAGAAGTAATACTTTACAAAATGAGTTTAGAATTCGGAATCTAAAACGAAATAATATTACTTACATACTACAGAGTATGGAAGAAAATATTATTTCATATGAATATTTAATAAAAATAATATCATTTACCTTAAAAGGAGAGTATTTCTGACTGATAGGGCGGGAATATTCTTGAAGAAAACTTGCACTGTTTTCTACACTCAAAGCTTTATTAAACTCTAAAGAAATATGCTCAATATTTTAGAAGAAGAATTCTCTGATTCTGGTGTGATTTTTAATTCTAAACTAAGCATCCTATTTATAGGAGAATGGAATGATACTATTTAGAAAGCAGACGATACGATTGGGAAAATCACGGATATAAAATTTCGCAAAAAATTTCTAATTTTACTATGCAAACACTACTATAATAAAATATAATGTATTCTATTTTACATAAAAAATAAAACTTATTATAATATATATATATATATATATATATATAATAATAATAATAATAATAAAAAAGTACTCCCTCCGTGACAACCTTTTTTTTCCCCACCAAAATAATTTAATATATATATATAATAGGTATATATATATATATACATATATAAATATATAAAAAAAACTAAGATAACTTTCTCCCGACTATTTTGAAAAATAGGTAAGTGGGGGTCCATATAATAAGCCAAATTTATAACAAATACTTCATAAAATACCCCTCTATTTATCTCAATTCACTTGGCTTCTCAAAATATATTTTTAATAACATTCATCATTAATATTATAACTCACAATATTAACGACCAGATCATTCCCAAGAAAGAGGGGGCTTTCCGATAAGAATTTCTCCCTATTGACGCGCAATTAGGTGACCAAACCCCTTTCCTCGACAGAACTTTCTAGACATCGTCAATAATGCAAATAATAATATGAATAATTTTGTCATCTCAATTATTGATTTAATAATAGAAAATATTGCGACAATAATTGAATCAATAACGTGAGATACTATGCAACAATTACTATAACAATAATTGAGTATAACTGAGTGACTTCTCACGTAAACATCAATAATCAATACCGTGTGCTACTATGCAACCACGCGTATTACTGTACTTTTATCACCGTGTATTTCAACAGTTAACAGTAAAACTTTTGCCGTTATTTTTATAAAAAGATATTTCTGTCATTTTTTAACTCCGATAATAATTCTGTTATGGGGTCCACCAATGATTGTGTCATCGTACGAATATTCCATGATAAAACGAATATTCCTCGACCAATTGAATATTTTATAACAACTTTCTTACTTTGCAAAATTTATAAATATTACCCACAACTATAACATTATATCAAATCCACACCATAATATTCAAAAAGATATTTAGAAAAAATTAATCTTTATTCATAAAAAGTTGGGGTCTTACATATAATATATGTTATAAAATAATCGAGAAACAAATTAAGAAAGAAAAATGAATTTATATTGATAAACTTATCAAGTGGTCATGCACAATAAATTTTAATATCTCTCAAATCACTTGGATGGATATCTCTCAAATATTTTAGCTACACATCTCTTTATATATTGTATACATTACAAGTTAACCTACTAATAATTATGAAAGAATTTAATGGTTTTTAATTTCCGCGTGTGCCCCACCATTTGTTTGGTTGTAACCTTCCAAAATCCAACCTTTTCATTTTCCAAACTTTTCATATTTCAATTACATTATTTCCAGCACTCCCCCTTGAGTGACCACTTTCTAAGAATATGACTCGTTAAAAATCTTACCAAAGAAAAACCATGTGGGAAAAAATTTGGCCAAGAAAAATAGTACAATATTCTTGTATATCTTCTAGTGCCTTAGGATTGCCTCATTAAAAACTTGCAAAGAAAAACCTAGTGGGAAAAAATCTTAGCGAAGGAAAAAGAGTACAATCAACATATATCCTTTTAATTTCCCCTCATGAGTACATAAAATTTTCATTGTTCATGGTAAAAATATCTTAAGTCGACACATGCCAATGTTGTGCACCATCTTCTTAGAAATCGCAGTCGGTAATGGCTTAGTGAACATATTAGCCAAATTATAACATGATCGTATCTAATTGACATCTATATCACCACTCTTCTGGAGCTCATGTGTATAAAAGAATTTTGGTGCAATATGTTGGTTCTATCGCCCTTGATATAGCCTCCCCTAATTTGAGTAATACAAGTGGCATTATCTTCGTTTAATATTGTTGGACTATTTATGATTGATGATAATCCACAGTTCTCACGAATATGTTGAATTACTGATCTCAACCAAACACATTCACGACTTGCTTCATGAATTGTAATAATCTCTTCATGATTTGAAGAAGTAGCAAAAATTGCTTGCTTAACAGATTTCCATGAAATAACAGTATTTTCATAAGTAAATAAATATCTTTTTTGTGATCGGCCTTTGTACGGATCAGAAAGGTAACCTACATCAGCATATCCAACTAACTGTTATTTTGATCCATTTGGATAAAATAATCCCAAATTAGTAGTCCCACGAAGATATCGTAAAATATGCCTAATTCCATTCCAATGCCTTTGAGTTGGTGCAAAACTAGTAAGTTAACTGCAAATGCTATATTAGTTCGTGTGAAATATACAAGATACATTAAAACACCAATTGCACTAAGATATGATACTTCAAGATCTTTTTAGCTTGATAGAATACATACTTCGAGATGTAGAATTATATGCATCATGCATTTTATATCCTTCAGGAAATTTCATATAGATATCATTATCTAATAATCTGTACAAATATATGTTGTAACAACATCCATTAATCACACATCCAAATTCTCTTTTCTACCAATCTAATTAAAAATTTGAATGTAATTGTAACGATCGAGAATTTTATATATAATTTAAAATATTTATTAAATTAAATAAATATTTTAGTTGATGTAATTATTGGTTGAATAAATATTTAATTGATTTATTTATTTATTAGTTAAATAAATAATTCATGAGTTGTTGTGAATTAACTTAATTAAGTGTAATATAATTAATTAAGTTGATATTTAGTAATTTTATGTTTTAAAGTTAATTTAATTAGTTAATTAAATTAAATGACTTATTGAAATAATGGTATTCTAATTTAATTTAATTAGTTTACTAATTTATTAGATAAAATTATAATTTTGGTAGCAATTTGATTTATGTGACATTTTGATTTATTAAGTTGTTGTTAACTTTAATTTAATTTAATTTAAATATTAAAATTTAATTAAATAAAGTGTGACAATTAAACTATATGGTAAATGAATGATTAAAATAAAGTAAGAGGAGTTTAATTTAGTTTTTACCAAATAAGGCTTAAGGCTTTTAAATCTTTATTTTAATCTAGTTTTATCAAACAAACCTTATTGGCTTTTGAATTTAAAAAAAGTAATTGACATCAGTTATATTATATATTAATATGTATTATATGCTATACGTTTATATTATATATCAATTTTTATATACTACGTATAATATAGAGCGAGGAAAGAAGAAAATAGAGAGAAAAGAGAGAAGAAGAGAAGAAGTTATGTGACTTTGAGTTTGAGAGCTAAAGAAGGAGAAGAGGCTAATTCTTATCTCCTAGCTAACCTAAACAAGAAAGCAAATATATAATTCTCAGTTTTAAAGTTATGGTTTATATTTTCTAGAAATTCTCTGTAATTGTGTTTTCATGGATAATTGTTAAATATATGCCTAAAATATGTTAATTTGTTGACATAAAATGTTTTTATGTGATTTGTATATGATTTAGAGTTGATTAATTCATGAAAATATGAAGAAAATCATATTACAATGAGTTTACAGTGATATATACATGAATATGGCTTATGTGATGTTAAAATTGATGTTCAATTTGTATGATAAACTTTAAATTGATTGTTGATTATGAAAATATATGAAGAAACGAAAACAAGGTTATTTAAACGGACTGTTTTGATTGTAAAATGAAATTACAGTGATTTGTTTCGCAAAGAATGTCTAAAAGGGAAGAAATAACAAAAATAGTGAATTTAAAGGTTTTAGTTTGTGTGTTTATGTTGTTTGTATGGTTAAAATCATGTTAGAAACATTAGTTTATGTTTATGTAAATTGTATATGTTAAAATTTTTGTTTGAGTGAAGTTTTAGGCCAATTTGACTTTGTTTTGTGTTATTCGCGATCACTGTCTGCGTGATACTGTGCCAAGGCACCGTAGCGCCTATTACGTGAAAAGTAACAGAGTAATCGCAGGCGCCATTCAAAGGTCTTGGGATGACGTGTTTAGGCATTACAACGCTTGATTACGTGAGTAAACAAATGGCGTTGCGGTGTAGTAGCCGAAGCGAAAATGCGAGACCGGTTTCAAGCCATTTACTTCATGGCGTAGCTGCGTGCTTGAAAGCTTGATGCCTTTTCGTATTTTCATTTGGCGGTATTTGCAACGCCACTTGGCAGATTGGCTAGAAATAGTTATTTTAATGTACAAAATTTTTGGGATGTTAATCCAATTGTATGTAATGATCATGAAAGTGTGTTAATCATATTATGAGATGTCTAAACAGATTTTAACATGTAAGGAATGATTTTAAATGGTTGATTATGATTTTAAATGGTTGATTAGTATGTTTAGTGTGAAGTTAAACCCATTGTCCGTATAGTGTGATAACGTGTTAAGAGTTAAGATGTGTTTGTTTGATTGACCTAATCAGATTTAGAGTTATGAATTATGAAGTTAAACTAAAAAGAAATGTACCAATGATGGTAATTGTATTTTAATTAATTGGTGTTGTGTTACTAAATGGTGTAGGGTTATTTAGGAACGTGAGTAGTAACTATTTAACCTACGCACGAGACAAGTTTCTTACCGTACCTTGTTTATAATTCAACAAGATTTTTATCCTTATTTGTTCAAGTTCTATAACTCTAATCGTTAATGAACAAGATTCTAGTTCTTGTTCTCGTTATTCAAAACTTGACTATTTTAATCTTTTACTTCAATCGAGCATTACCTTAATATACATTGTTATTTAGTCACGAGTTATTGTTGTTTAAACCTTGATTATAAATCATTGTTCGAACATATGTCGTTATCAAATTGTTAAATAATTTGTGACCCTTTGCTGATTCAACTAATCCTTAGTTGATGAACATTTTAAACTCTAAATTAGCCTTAAAGCTAATCCAAACCAAACTTACTTTGGTGCGGACTTATAAGTTAAAGTTGAGATGAACAATCCTATTATAGGGGATTATTTATGCGAAAGATTTAAGATGTTTGTGCACAATACATGGTACAAAGGGTTGATCCCCCTAAGTACGAGAAGGCAGATCCATATAGTCTAATGATTGTTAAAGGTTTAAGTATAACTACTATAACATGGGACATAATTCATGGTCTTTTGACTCTCAGATAAATTCTAAATTCTAATTTCAGTTCTTGATTATCAATGAAAGAGAATATTATTCAGTTCAATTGAGATTATTCATTGACAGTTATTATGTTATTATTATTCATTACCATTTCAAGTGAGCATTTGTTTTACTCACTCTTGCATATATATAACCATTGTAGCTAAAGTTGAGAAGGTTGACGAGACAACCACTAGTAAAGGGAAAGGCAAGATGAACAAGTGTTGAAGGCTTGTTTCATTTTATTTTAATGGTTTATGTAAATAGACTTTAATTATTGATGTGGTGTAATTAAATTTTCCGCACTTGACGAATATATTAAGGTTAGATGACTTGGGGATTTATTTGATTAAGGTATGTAACCCTTTAATGGGAAGATTTAGTTCTTAAGTTTTTCTTTACCTTGGGTAGTTAGATGTGAAGGTTTGGTTAGTGAACACCAAATCTTGTGGGAATGAAGTACCCAGATTTGGGGGTGTCACGGTAATTGCGTCTATTATAGGAGCATAGGTTTGTTTATAATCAATATCAGGTCTCTGCGAGAAACCTTGTGCTACAAGTCGCGCTTTAAACCTTAGAATTTCATTTTTCTCATCTCGTTTATATACAAATACCTATTTATATCTAATATCCATTATAACTTTAGATGTTCGGACTACAGGTCCAAAAACTTCACGTTTATTTAGTGAATTTAATTATGCTTGAATCACCTATTTCCACATTGGCCAATCATTTATACGTTGACATTCATCAATGGTTTGTGGTCTATATTCATGATCATTACTTCCTGTAATATCAAGAGCAACTTTATATGAAAATATGTTGTCGACAATAATTTTATTTCTATCCAATACTTCTCCTGTATGTACATAATGTATCAAGATCTCATTATTTTCTAGTACCTGATCCTCTTCAGGGGATAACTCTTCAAGAGTTTTATTTTCAGGAGATTTTTGTTCATAATTTTTAGATAGATCAATTATTTATGTGTATTGTTTCATGGGTATAGCTTATTTATATGCTACAACTTGTTTTTCTTGTACCTATCTTTTTCGAGAAAATTTTATTTTTAACACCGATCGGTCTTCCACGCTTCAGGTATGGCTTTGATTCATTTGTTGTTGTGTTAACCGATTGTCCTACAGAGAATTCAATCTTTGCTGGAGTATTAGCAGCTGGAATGTGAGATTTCACTATTTTCTTATTATCGGTGAATACATCAGGTAATTGATTTGCAATTCATTGCAAATGAATAATCCATTGAACTTCCAATTCACATTGATTTATACAAGGATCAAGATGAGATAGCATTGAAACATTCTGAGTTATCTCCCGTTGTGCTTCAGGCAACGATTTTTCTTCCCTAATTGTGGGAAAATTGTTTCGTTAAAATGGCAATCCTTAAAAGCATCACAAGTTATAGGTTGAAGATATCTAATGATAGATTGGGAATCAAAACCCGTATAAATTCCAAGTCTACGTTGAGGACCCATCTTAGTGCGATGTGGGGGTGCAATAGGTACATATAAAACACATCCAAATATGCACAAGTGAAGAATATTTGGTTGTTGGTCAAGTACAAGTTGCAATGGTGAGAATCTATGATTAGAAGTTAGTCTAATACGAATTAATGATGCAGCATGTAAAATAGCATGACCCCAAGCAGAAACTGGTAATTTTAATTTCATAAGAAAAGGTCGAGCAATAATTTGAAGTCTCTTGATAAGTGATCATTCAGCTAAACCATTTTGAGTTTGTGTATGGGCAACATGATGTTCAACATAAATTCCATTTGACATGCAATAGTCATCAAAAGCTTGAGATGTGAATTCACCAGCATTATCTTAACGTTTTTTCCTAATTGGATAATCAAAAAAGTGTGCTTGCAGCCTAATTTTTTGAGCTAGAAGTCTAGCAAATGCAACATTTCTAGTAAAAAGTAAACATACATGTGAACATCTGGTTGATGGATAAATTAAAACCATAAAATACTTAAATGGACCACAAGCTGGGTGCATTGGTCCACATATATCACCCTGAATTCTTTTTAAGAAAGATGAACACTCAACAATAATATTTGAATGTGATGGTTTGGTAATTAATTTACCTTGAGAACATGCTCTACTTGGATAATAAGTAGGTAAAAGAATCTTCAGGTTCTTTAAGGGATGTCCGTTGGAGTTATCAATAATTCAACGCAACATTATAGATCCTGGATGACCAAGACGATCATGCCAAATTAAACATAAAAAACTTTGGGTCTAAACACTTCTGGTGTATTGCAACATTTGTTTTAATTGTTTTCATTTTAGTATAATATAACTAAGAAGTGAAAATAGACAGTTTTTCTAATATGAACTTGTGACCCTATACTATTGAAGTAATATAAAGAAATTATTTACTGCCTTCGTTATTGGTTTCAATATGATAACCATTATATCGTATATCCTTATAATTGAGAAAATTTTTGCTTGTCTCAGAAGAATACAAAGCATTATCAATACAAAGTATTGTGCCCTTTGACAACATTATAATCGTTCTTCCGGAGCCTTCAATTAAGTTCAATGAGCTTATGACCCATGCATCTTCATATATGCAAAACATAAATTAAACTTTATTACTTTAAAAATATTAAGGTAAAAATATTTATTAATTGTTATATATGGACATTTCCATCAACATCCTTAAGGAAATCAAAGACATCAAGATGAATCATATTCACTCATTTGGAAAGTCAAGATAATTCATGGGATCTTCAGGATCATCATGGTTAACAAATTTTGTTTCAATTTCCTTTCCCTTTTTTTATGGAAACTTGATACAAATCTATCAAATGTTTAGAAGTACGATAGGTACGTGACCAATGATCACGTCCACAAACATATTTTTCTCTATGTTTATCAAATGAGGTTCCATTCACTTCATGGAATGGAGTAGAACCGATAAGGCGAGATTAGTAGTTTTTCAGCAAAAACTCATTATTTTGTTCAGCCACTAGAAAACATGATATCACTTCAGGGAACATAATTTCCTCCATCACTATAAGGAATATTTTGTGAACTTACGCTCTCGATATTTCTGTTGTAGGAGCATATTCGAGGTATGATATGTACTTAATAAATGTTTTCATCAGTGATTTTTTTTCCACATAATTTTAATAGTGACATTATTTTTAAAAGTGTAGAATTTTATTCAATCACTTTTAAAATCTTACAACTTCTAGTGCAACCAATTATAACGAGCTTTTGGGAGGATTAAAGATTTTTAATTTTCATATATTTCCTTTAAATCATTCCATAAGATAAGTGGGTCTTTTAATGTAAGATACTCAGATTTTAATTCTCCATAGAGATAATGGATAATTAAAATCAGTAATTTTTGTATGATTCTACAGGGATGCGTGATTGAGAATCTTAATTGTATCTCCAAGGTTATTGGCCTTTATATATGAATCTCAACATCAAGAGTCCATGATAAGTAATTCTTGTTCGAAATATCAAGGGCAACAAATTTAAGTTTTATAAAATTTGACATCTATATAAATATATTATTACTTAATAAATTAAATAACTAATTAAATATATATGTATACAATTTTAATTAAAAATTACTATATATATAGATATATGCTCAAATTTAATTGTAATGAAACAATACTTATAGTGAGTTGAGAGAATCTCCTTTCCAAAATTGGGTAGAGCTTCGTGCTAATAATGTGTTGTAAAATAATCGAGAAAAAAAAGTAAGAAAGAAAAATGGATTTATATTGATAAAGTTATTAAGTGGTCATTCACAATACAAATTAATATTTCTCAAATCACTTGGATGAACATCTCTCAAATCTCTTAGCTACACATCTCTTTATATATGATATACATTAGAAGTTAACCTGCTAATAGTAATGAAAGAATTTAAAGGCTTTTAATTTCCTTATGTGCCCCACCATTTATTTGGTTGTAACCTTCCAAAATTCAACCTTTTCACTTTCCAAACTCTTCAACTTTCAATTACATTATTTCTAACAATATACAAATTTATATTGTGGATATATTAAACATTATAACTTGAAAGGTGTATTAGACATTATATTAAAAATATTTTTGGATATTAGTTGATCAACTACACTAGGGGTAGTGAATGTTATATATTATAGACTAGAGGGGTACTGACTGTTACTTGAAAAACTAGAGGGGTGGTGAGTGTTATTAAGATTATCTGCAGGGGGTGTCAACGTATTTTACTTTAATACTTTTGGTCTTCTTCCTGTGTCATTTTTTTTCTTATACCACCACAAAAAAAATAAACCAAAAAAAGGAAGATGGATGATCATAAGTAGTGTGTTTGAAGAATATACAAGTTGGAGTGAAGAGCTATTTGAGATTAAAATTTTGGACTCCATAAAGGAAGAATGAGTGAGGAAAGTTTGTATTTGTGACACCCCCAAATCCGGGTACTTAAATCTCATAGATTTGGTGTTCACTGTCCAATAAGATCACATCTATCTACCCATAAATAAAAGATATAAATAAGTCTCACAAGCTTAAACAATAATCCTGCCATTAAATGGTTAGATAGTCTAAAAATAAATCCCAGGTTATCTAACCTTTATTACATCTTTTGCGGAAAATAAAAACATAACAATAATAATTAAGTTTCATTACACAAACTGTAAGACCCCAATATTTTTTTAATAAAGATTTAATTTCTCTAATTATTATTTTGAATAATAAGGTGTTGATTTGACATAATGCTTTAGTTATGGGTGATATGTGCAAATTTTGCAAAGAAAACAAGTTGTCATAAAATATTCATTTGGTTGGGGAATATTTGTACGATGGCGCAATAATTGGTAGATCCCACAACAGAATAACTGTCGGATATAGAAAGTGACAAAAATAATACTTTCATAAAATAATGGTAAAACTTTTACCGTTAAACTGTTAAAATACCCAGTGATAAAAGTACGGTAATATGCGTTGTTGCACAGTAGCACACAGTATTGCATAATATTTTTGATTATTGATTCTTACGTAAGAAGTCACTCTGTTTCATTCAATAATTGCCACAGTAATTGTTGCATAGTATCTCATATTATTGATTCAATTATTATCACAGTATCATCTGTACAATATTTTATATTATTAAATTAATAATTGACACGACATAAATATTTATATTATTAGTTAGCATTATTGGCAATGTCTAGAAAATTATGTCGAGAAAAGGGGTTAGGTTATATAATTGAGCACCAGTAAGAATAAATCCTTATCGGAAAGCTCCCTCTTTCCTAGGAATGATCTGGTTGTTAATATTGCGAGTTTATAATATTAATTATGATTTATTAATATGTGGTGGATATTGGTTCAATTTTGATATAAATGAAGGAATTTATCATGAAATATTTTTTGAAAGATTGGCATATTTTTCTATGGAATCACAAATATCTTCTCCGATAAAATATTCATTCAAATATATTATTATACTATTACATTATAATAATGTGATAATATAAAATATAATTTTTTTTTATAATTTAAATGAAATATAATTTCATGGCATGTGAATAAATGGAGTGGATGTTAACAACTTGAATTGGAATTCTTTCCGTGTACTTCTTCTTTTCTATGTTGGTGGGCGGAGGTTTTTCTGCAAAGCATTTCATTTTCCAAATTTTGTGGGTCTCACCCATAAAGAATCGCAGGCAAAGAAAGAAAAAAGGAAAAGGAAAGTTAGGCATGGTGGAAAAAAAAAAGTTAGGCAAACCTGTTTAATTTTTCTCTCTCCGTTGCACTATAAAAGGGGGGTAACCCTCCTTCCTAAACACACCATCACAATATCAGAAATTCTTCCTCTATAATATTGTGAGTATTTCATTTGAGTATAAAAATACTTTGAGTGTGACTTTTTGTGCAAGATTTTCTCAGGATAATATCCGATATTCCAGTCAAAACTAGTTTATACTAAGGTAAAGGATATTATTTTTTTTCCCGTAAATGATATTATTTTATTTCAATACTCGTAAGAAATATTATTTTCTTTCATATTCCATATTATGGAAGGGATATTATTTTATTTCATATTCCTAAATTTAAACTTACTATGGTAAGTATTGCTTCTATAATTCCTAAAATGATTAGAAATTCCTTAAGTTTTGCGCTTCATCTAATATCATTTCACTGGAATATTGGTCTGAACATTCTTATTAAATTTTAATCTTTTCATATTGGGGTACTATTCATGGGTACTATTCGTGAGTACTGTTCACAACAGAATTTAATTTTCTTTCAGGCCAAATAATTTTTGACACATGAATATTATTCTTGAATTTTACTTCACAAATAGTTATCATGTTGACAATTTGGACATTTTTGAACTCATGATAAATTGAATTAGAATTCTCTAATATGTATCTTTGATCTCACTTGATTGATTATTTATATCATTGTCATCATCCTCATATTTATATTGTGTTGGAAGTCATCTTTGGCCCGTAGTGCAAAGATGGACTGTTGATTTGTATGTTTATGACCAAGAATTATGTATTGGTATAATCATAACCTTTAATGTTACAGATAAGGTTTGTGGTGAAAGTTTTCTTTGGCCCGTAGTGCATAGGTGGACAGGTGTTTGGCATGATCATGACCACTGATGATACTAACAAATATCATTGGCCCGTAGTGCATGGATAATTCTTTGATTTGAAATATTTATTGAATGATGTTACAGGGATAAAATATTGATGATGGACTTTTAAATCATAGAAGATAGTAGATATTATGCTCTATTTAACTCTTCTAATGGATTGTTGTTTCCGCTGCAGTTGTATTCTAAAACTTGTTGTTTATTGTATTCTATTAGATTTTTCCCTGTTGAGGACTAAGAATAATTTGTTCTACATTATCTTAGTCATAATATTCTTTACTGGGCTAGTTGAACTCACCCTTTTCCTTTTGGTTCAATTGTTCTTCTCAGGAGGCAAGAATGTAGCTGGGACTAGTCGGGGAGTGGAGTAATGGTCTAAGTTGGTTATTTTAGTAATGCTCACTAGTTTGTAAAATAGTGTGACAATAATTGTAATGAGTATTTTATTTGAGTTTGGATATTGTCTACGAGACAATATTTGTATTAAAACTCACAGTGTATATTTTTTCGTATTTTACACGACAATTAATAGTTGTATAAATGAAATTTGTATTTGAATTTTTTACCATGTATTTGGCGACTCAGAATGGTTTGTGTGGACCTATTTTGGGGGCGTTACACAAGTATTGTCAAATAAAAGTAAACAATTCTTCATCTCTTGTTCATCTTGCCTTTGCCCTTGCTAGTGGACGGCTCGTCGGACTTTTCAACCTTAGCTGCAATGTTTTTATGCAAGGGTGAACAAATAATTGCCCACAAGTATAGCAAAAATAATAATAACATATGAACAGACAATGAATAAAATTCAGCTGAATAATGTAATCTTTCCTGACAACGATGTTCAAGAACTGAAAGCTCAATGAAAACTCAGCTTTTTAATCAAGATTGGAAAACAATATCAAAATTATTTCTGAGGGTCACAAGACCATGAACTATATCCGAGATTATCAAGTATCTCTACTCAAACCTTTAATAGTCATAAGACTATATGGACCTTTCTTCTCATACTCAGTGGGATCAGGCCTTTGTACAATGTATTTTACACAAACATTTTAGCATTTTCGCGTAGTATAATCCCCTATATAAGGGTTGTTCATCTCAGTTTTTACATTAGAGTCCGCACCAAAGGAAGTTTTGGTTTGGATTAGCTTCAAGGGTAATTTAGATTTTTAGAACGTTCATCAACTAAGGATTAGTTGAATCATAAAGGATTCGATAATCGTTCAAGAGTTCGACATCAACATAACACTGTAAGTGGTATTTTATAATATCACAATGAATCTCAACTGAATAAACATCATGTAACAAAGTCTTGCTTTCAAGAAGAATAAAAAGCTTATTTAAAACCATAGAAATTGGAACAACATAGCAAACCTCGCCGAATTATAAATTAGCAAAGGTTAGGGACTCACTCAATTGAATAATAGAATCAAGAAACTTGCATATAAAAATAAGTTAAGGATAGGAAACTTGCCTCGTGCATAAGCTAAACAATTACAACTCACGTTCACAAAATGTCCTACATACCATCAGGATCACAATATAAATTAGTTTCATTATAAACATGTTTAACGGTTTAACTTCTCACTCTAATACAACTTAGTAAATTAGTTCATGATCTGAACTTCCTAACTATCACATAACACGAATCTGAAATAAGCATACAACATAAGTCTTAGTATTCAACTTCCCACAAATAACAAGTTAAAGTCTCCTAAAACTTACCAAATCCTAGCTTATAATTTAACTTTGTGGTTACACACTCATGATGCATTTTAACACATGTTTAAAGTTTCTTTATGTTCATTAGGTTAGGTTAATTTAGGTTCATAACACCCCAAAAAAACACTTAACAAAATAGCACTATCTCAGTTCGGGTGTTGGCGCGGCCGTGCCATATTTACTCTTCATCACAGCGTGACAACGCCCTAGCACGACGGTGCTCCAATTACCCTTTATTCCAGCGTAGCTGCGTTGGAACGCAATGCTAGATTCTGCAGGTCGACTTCTTGCTCTACCGCGAACTAATTCCCAAATTCTTCCTTCAATTACAAACTTAATCAAACCCAGATGTTTGATAAACCTTATTAACCCAAAACCAAACATTTATAAAGTAATTCTAACATCAATAATAACTTTAAAAATGAAATTAAGGCTTAAAACCACATGTTTAAACGATATATTTCATATTTTACATTTTTAGCGAAATTGCTCACCACAGATTCGTTTCTCAACCAAATTAATCCATTCCACTTGTATTCTTTTCGTTTCTTAACGTATTAACACGAACAACTATCAATTTACAGATTTTAACACAATTTAATCATTAATTTTAGTCTCAAAGTAAGCCATAATATACATATGTCCAAAAAACTCACAATCTTCATTTTAAATCATGTTTTCTTGGATTTGAATACCAAAAATCATTCATAACAACATATAACAGATTATACCTACTCACTAACAAATATAACCAAACTTTTCACCAAATATCCATCAAAAGTAAATGTACAGAGAACTTTAGAAAACCAAGAACTTAGAAATTAGGATTAGGTTATTACCTTTAATTAGCTAGATGGTTAACAAGCCCTTGATTATTCTTATTCTTCCGTCCTTCACTCTAAACTTACAGAAGGCTATCTTTCTCTCTAAATTCTCTGCTCTCTTTTTAGACTTAGGAAAATAATACGTAAGATAAACTGATAGAACATGATTTTACGTTTAAATAAACAAGAGTCATATTAGTTGAAATAAACCAAGAGTCTCAAGGCCATGTTTGGCTAGACTCCCTAAAAATCCCTTTTACTTTATTTTTATCACTTCCTTATTATATAGTTTATTTGTCACACCTTTTAAAAATTAAATTAATTTAATTGTTAAATCAAATTAACCCTTGTTATATAATTAAAATTTCCATTCAACCATTATTAATTCTCTAATTTAATTATTAAAATTAAATTAGAAAACTACCATTACACTATAATGCAATTGTTTAACAATTCATTGATCTTTTAATTTAATTATCTAATTAAATTAAAACATCAAACTATAAAATTATTTAACAATTATTTATCATCAATTTAATTAGTATATCACACTTAATTAAATTATTCCACCATAATTTTCATCGAACATTTATTCAATTCAATAAATAAACTAACTAAAATATTTATTTAATTCGATAAATATTTTAATAAATTATAAAATTCTCGATCGTTACAGCATTCGTATGATATTAATAATCATATTGAAAGGGGAGATGTTGTTTATGTTGTAGTAGGGAAGAATGAGGCTTTGAGCATGGATGCTCTTGTTTGGACACTTAAAAATGCTGTGAATTCTTCTTCTGTTGTTTGTCTTGTCCATGTCTTCCTTGAGGTGCACTACATCCCTACCTCATGTAAGTAAGAGCTCTCTCTTTCTCTCTCTCTCTCTCCATCACACGCTTTAAACGGTTTGTTTGTTTGACTTTTATCGATTGAATGGAAGCGTATTTTTGTTTAATTTTGTGTTATATTTGTTTTGAAAAAAAAAATGGGCTACAACATATTTGGATTTCAGGGAAGTTTAATTTGAGAAGTTTATTTGAATAATTATGTAGAAACGAGCAACAATCATATATATTACTTTTGTTGCTGGAAATAGTTTGACCTTTTTAGTTAAATTGATTATGAAAAATGATATTTATGTAAAGAATTAATAAAGCATCAACATAAACAAGCAGGTACACAGTGAGATTGCCAGTAGAATATATAAAGAGGGAGGTGTCGCTCTTGGAATTAGAAAAACCAAGTGAGAGAATGAAAGTATTCAGTTCTTGAAACCAAGCACGAGGCGCTTGCTTGAGACTATAAAGGGAAAGGTGAAGCAAACAAACATGATGAGGGTGGCTGCTATTGACAAAGCCTGGGGGTTGAGACATAAACACTTCCTCGGATAAATGCCCATGTAGAAAAGCATTGTTTACGTCCAATTGATGAATTGGCCAGCCATGAGAAAGAGCAAGTGTGAGAACAATACAAATAGTAGTAGGCTTGATAACAGGACTGAATGTTTCATCATAATCAATACCGGGACATTGATTGAAACCCTTGGAAACAGGTCGAGCTTTATAGCGATCAATGTTACCATCAGGTCGCCTCTTAACTCGATAAACCAACTTGCACCCGACGATATTCTGATTGGATTGGTGGGGAACAAGTTCCTAGGTTCCATTTCGAATGAGAGCATTAAGTTCTTCCCACATGACAGCTTTCCATTTGGGATTGGTGAGGGCTTGAGAAACTGAGGTGGGTTCTAAGGTTTGAGGAAAAGGGTCCTTAGAAACCGCATAGGAAAATTTGGTTAAAGGTTTGAAGATATTATTCTTGGAGCGTGTGGTCATGGGATGGATGTTGAGAGACTCGACGTAAGGTAGGGAGGTAGGAGGGGTATCAAACTTGGAAGCACTATCACTCATAGAGGAAGCACAAGGCGTGTCGATTGGAGAAGTTTCCATGTTTAGATCCATAACTGATGGAGTGTTGCCAGCATGTATAGTGTCAGGAATAGTTGGAGACTGGGATTAGAAAGAAGCATGATTTATGGGAGGTTGACGCATTGAAAGGGGGAGATACCATGGTCACGCTGAGTGGATTAGAGAGAATTAATTGGGATAGGATCGGGTAAATTGTGGGATGAAGTTGTTGGAGTAAGAAGCGGGGAGCTGGAAAAGGGAGGTGGCGAATTTAGGAGAGGGGAAGGAGGTGACACAATTGTGGAAGAGTTATCGAAACGGAGTGATTTGACGGACGAAGAGATCGTTGCCCATTTTGAAAGAGTAAATTCATTAACTTTGTCATGCTCATTTAAGGGGGATAAAGAAGGAAAATGATTTTCAATAAAGTGAACTTGCCTGGAAAATTAAATTTTGTGATTTGTGGGTTCGAAACAAATATACGAATTGTGAACATTTGAATAGCCCAAAAAAATACAGGATTTGGACCGTTGTACAAGCTTATGATGATTATAGGGCCGAAGCCATGGATAACAAAGGCACCCAAAAATTCTCAGTTTGGAATAATTTGGCAAAGTATGAAATAGACATTCAAATGGTGATTTATTGTCAAGGATCAACGTATGAAGGTGATAAATGAGATAAATCACGGCATTGAAAGCATAAGACCAAAGATATAGAGGAATAGATGCCCGATGTAAGAGTGTAAGTCCTGTCTCAACGATGTAACGGTGACGACGTTCAGTCGAAGCTACATGATGTGGTGTGTATGGAGGAGAAATCAAATGTTGAATTCCAGAATTTGCAAACATAGTTTTTAAACTTTGGTATTTTGTGCCACCATCAGAATAAATTGTATTTATGGATGTTTTAAAAAAAATTCAATCATGGTTTTGAACTTTGGGAATAAAGAGAAGACATCAGATTTATTTGTCATAGGAAATAACCATGAATATTTTGTATAGTGATCTATAAAAATGACATAGTAAGTGTGACGCCCCCAAAATAAGTCCATTCCATCAAACCCATTCTGAGTCGCCAAATACATGGTACAGAAATAACTACAACTTTATTATTACAACATATAAACTGTGAGTTTAAATACTGAGATATTGCCATCTAGACAATATCCACATAAATAAATCCCCATCATAATTATTGATACATTATTTTACAAAATGGTGAGGACTACTAAACAACTCTCTCTAGAACCTTCATTCCATACCCGACTAGTACTCGCTACATTCTCGCCTCCCGAGAAGAAAAATGGAACAAAAAGGAAAAGGGTGAGCTCAACTAGCCCGAAGAAAGAATATTATGACTAAGATAATATACAACAAATTATCATTAGTCTTCAACAGGAAAAAAAACTAATAGAATACAATAGACAACAAGTTTTTAAACCAATATTCGCAGCAGAAATAATAATTCATTAGAAGAGTTAAGTAGGGAATGCAATGTCACATCTCATACAGCCAGCCAGAGTAATTCGCTGCGACATGTGAAACAATCACATCGTTGCCAGCTATCTGAGAGATGCTTGGGTTAAATCTATAATAAACCTATAAAAAAAGTTTAAAAATTAGGAACAATTAATTTCATCAACCTAATACAACTATGTAGTAATTAATATAATATGCTTAACTTACGTGAAACTCCCGCAAGACGGTCTGCATAAAGATGACATTGTACTGCGCATACTGGCTGAACTGCATGCACCCTCTCGGGAGATGCGTCAAACAGATCGCGTGTAGGGCGTGCTTAGCCAC
This sequence comes from Panax quinquefolius, assembly GCA_020205615.1. Taxonomy (NCBI): domain Eukaryota; kingdom Viridiplantae; phylum Streptophyta; class Magnoliopsida; order Apiales; family Araliaceae; genus Panax; species Panax quinquefolius. Next base: position 137,742,709 of record CM035152.1, read on the forward strand.
CGGGTCTAGTATACTACAGGAAAAATATAATAATGTGTGTTATATGAATTGTGTTTTGCAATAACTGTTAGAAATATTAACAATATATTAACACTTACTGTCCAAAAGCGACATCCACCGATACTGTAAGTGGAACTGTCGGCGGACGACCAAAGATACCGAGGTTTGTCCCTTGGTGTCGTCGGTGAGGTGCATCTGTAATAATTGTATTTAACTGAGTCAATAAACACAAACTAATGAAGCTTGAGATATATTTAAATCCTAGTTAAGATAACTTACTAGCGCCTAAAGAAGAGCCTCCATCGTGGCTACCGTCTCCCATACCGGATTGCCCACCACCTCGACGACCTCCACCACTATGTCTAGCCATGAATATCCTACTTCAATAACCAAATTGGTAGATTACGGATATGTAAGGTTTAACAATATATGGTATGTACTAATATGAATGCTCATTTTCAATTATGTAAGTCATCAAACCCATCAGAATCAGCGTGTATATCATTCTTGGATTCGGTATCTTCCTCATCCTCAGTTTCGAGATTAGTTTCGTTATCGTTATCATTCTCAACGACTATATAATCATTCATGTGTACGTTTGCCTTGACATCCTTATCATCAGGTACACCAATGACATCAGTCCTCATCACATCTTCAACATGGAACACTACAACCAAAGGGTTGCTAACATCTTCTTGCAACACCTCATCTATAACAAACATGTTCTCAACATTAAATGAACATGTTTTAGTTGTGACTACTGTGTACCAGGGGCTTCGAGTATTTACGACATTAGGAGTGTAATACACTTGAGTCGATTGACTTGCTAACACGAACACGTCATCAGACTTTAACACAGACTTCATATCTACAATTGTGATTCTATTATGATAAACTTTAACCCCCTTTTCAGTATCAAACCAGCTACAATTAAATGTAACTACCTTTTTACCCCCATGATAATTGAGCACAACCACATCCTATAAACGGCCATGTAATTGGACTCAGAATCTTGGTAGCAACTTCCTAACACCACAACCCCAAAATTGACTAATGTGAGTTCATTCAAGTCATCGACCCTAAATCTATACCCATTCACGATGCAACCGAAAAAAGAACTAACAACTTTGTAAGGTCCTTGGATGACATCTATAAAAATCTCAAAAATGTTCTTCGCTTCAACCCTTTTCTTAAACCACTATTGGAAATTAACATTAGTGAAGGTTTCCAACTTTGCTGTAGTAAAAGATGGGTTAGAAGCATATGCTTCCTCTTTGAATGAACTACGAAAATAGTAAAATGTCTTTAACATATATAGATGACTACACTTATAAATTGCACTATATACTGCAAATAATTATCCATACCTGATGTATGATGATACTTCGGGTATATTTAGAAGCACGTATGTAGATACAATCTTCAACTCTTTATCGCTTAAGTAAGTTAGCGTCTCATGGCCAAATGGCTTAGCCAGATATGTGAATACAGCTAACTCATCATTAGCATGAGACATTGGACCAACGACCTCATTCCTTCATAAATGGTTGTGCTTCGTTGTGACAACATCGTCAAAATACAATGAGCAGAAGTTGAGAAGCTCTTCCTTCGTATAACGTTCAACAATAGAACCCTCTACACGAGCTTTGTGCTTGACCTTTTATTTTAATCGATGCATATACCTAAGATAAATATTCTGACAAATATAAGAGTATTATTAATATGAGCAACATAAAGAAATTAGTAGTGTATATTACCTCTCAAAAGGATACATCCACCGATATTGTACTGGTCCTCCAAGTTTGAGTTCATAAGGTAGATGAATAGGCAGATGTTCCATTGAGTCAAAGAATCTTGGAGGGAAGATCATTTCAAGCTTGCAAATGGTAAGCAAAATATTGTTCTCCATCTGCTCGACATCACTATACTTAATTATAGTTGAGCAAAGATCTCGAAAGAAATTTGAAATTTCGGCCAATGCATCCATAACTTGTCTGGGTAACATCTCAATAAAATGCAATTGGGATCAACTTCTGCATAAATACATGTCAATCGTGACTCTTGTATCCAGAAATTTTCAATTGGTCAACCTTACAATAACGTCTTATGTTCGACGAATATCCATCTAGGAGCTTCAACCCACTAACCCACTTACACACGTCTTCAACTTGTTGCTTAGTAAGATAAAATGGAGCTTTAGGTTTTGTATTGTTAGGGCAAAGCCATAATTCTGGCCTAATGTTCAATGCCTCCAAATATTTTCGAGCGTTAACATTGTCTTCGGTTTTTCCACTCACATTTAACACGGTGTAAAACAAGTTCTCGAAAACATTCTTTTTGGTATGCATGACATCTATACAATGACGAACTGAAAGTGTGCCCCAATACAACAACTCAAACCATATGGGTGAATATGTCCAACTATGAGTCTTCCCGTACCCGGATGCTCTCAATTTACTTTGTTCCTTCCACGACAAAGGAAAATCAAGCTGGTTCAACCAACCCAAGACCTCACTGCCTGACAGACAACCAACAACCCCCTTCTTCTCTGTATTTCTGTTGAATTGTGCAAACATCTTTCTATAATTTTGATCAAGAGGTAAGAATCTCACATATCACAAAATTCTCGCATATCGATTTATCATACGTTTGGACCCCTTTCTCCCACAACATCTTTAGTTCATCCACTAACGGTCGAAGGTACACGTTAATGTCTTTTGTAGGACTTTTATCCTCTGAAATGAGTAAAGTTAAGAATAAATACGGATCCCTCATGCACATTGACGGTGAAAGATTATAAGCGACCATAATTACTGGCCAAACTGAGTACGGCTGGCTAAAATTATTAAAAGGGCAAAAGCCATCAGTAGCCATGCCAAGCCTAACATTCCTAACTTCTTCCGCAAACTCAGGATAATTTGCATCAAATCTCTTCCATTCATGTCCATCCGCTGGGTGAGTCAGCTAACCAGGCACGACATCCCTTGTTCGATGTCAACTCATATATTGAGCCGTATGAGACGATATGAATAGCCTACGAAGCCTCAGCGCAAAAGGAAAGTACCGTAAGATCTTCCTGGGAACATGTTTCTCCTTCCCCCCCCCCCACGTTTTGTCACCTTGTAGCGTGGTAAGCTGCATATATCACATTGTCCCTTATCTCTATCGTCCCCATAGTATAACATGCAATCTTGCTCACAAGCATCGATTTTTTGATACCCCATATTTAACCCCTTGACCATCTTCTTCACTTCGTAATAATTCGCAGGAAGAGTATTATCGTTGGGTAAGAACTTTCCAACTATAGTAATTAAATCGTTGAAACCTCTCTCACTACGGTCGTGCTCATTATTGAAGTGTAAGAGCATCGTCACCGCAGAAAGCTTGATGTTCGTATCATTTCCCGGATACAATGCGACCCTAGATTCAGATAGCAACTTGTAAAAGGCAGCAATTGTATCATTTGACACTTACTTAACACGTTGAGTATGTTTCATGAGTTTCAATAAAATTTTGACAGCACCTCCCCATGGTCTCCAAGCACACGAAATAGACTAAGATAACTTAATCTAAGTATGCACTTGAAGAACATATAGAGATAACAGTCGAAAAATCCTCAAAAAAATAAAAATGTACCATTTCGTATTGGCACTGGCCTAAGTGAGAGACATAACATCCAGTAACAGTCCCAAACTGGGGACTGTTTGACATTCACTCCTACTGAGTGAATGCCAAACGGGTTTCTAAGTTCCAAAGTATAGTACATATATTATTAAGTGTATTGAAGATTAAAGGGAGAGTATTATTGAGTTATTGAAAATTGTGGCAAACTAAGCAAATGCTACTTAGTTTATTTTGCCAATGAAAAACTAAGTAAGTGCTACGTAGTTCATGAGAATTATTATTTGGAATATATGGAGACTACTGTTTGACATTCACTTATACTTGTCAAATGGGTTTCTAAGTTTCATATTATAGTACATATATGTGTGTATATATATATATATATATACATATAGTACTTATTGAGTTTATTGAATATTGCGGCAAACTAAGCAAATGCTACTTAGTTTATTTTGCCAATGAAAAACTAAGTAAGTGCTACTTAGTTTCTGAGAACTGTTATTTGAAATATATACGGAGACTACTGTTCGACATTCACTCATACTTGTCAAACGAGTTTCTAAGTTTCATATTATAGTACATATATGTATATATATACATATAGTACTTATTGAGTTTATTGAATATTGCGGTAAACTAAGCAAATGCTACTTAGTTTATTTTGCCAATAAAAAACTAAGTAAGTGCTACTTAGTTTCTGAGAACTGTTATTTGGAATATATATAGAGACTACTATTAAATTATTTTATTTTATAAAATTTAATTGTATTTATGATTTTATTTTATTTTGTACTATAATATATAATATAATTTTTGATTATTTTATTAAATTAAATTAAATTCATTTTTTTATTTTATTAAATCGGATTAAATTTATTATATTTTAATATATTATATTTTATTTATATTATTATATTATATAATTTTTAAATTAAATTAAGTTAAATTTAATTAAATTTTAAATTATTTTAATTTAATTTAATTTAATTTATTATTATGTTTTATTATATTATATTTTATTTTGTATTATATTATATATTTTTAAATATTGTTTATTTAATTTAATTTATCTATTAAATTAAATCAAATTAAATTTGTTTTATTTATTTTAATTTTATTTATTTTATTTTATTTTGTATTATATTATATAATTTTTAAATTTTTTATTAAATAAAATTCGTTAAATTTAATTTATATTATATTACCTAATTTTCTAAATTGTTTATGTTTTATTAAATTAATTTAAATTTATTAAATTATATTAATTAAAATTAAATTTATTATATTATATTATGTAAATTTAATATTGGCCAATTGAAGAATTCTAACAAATTTTATAGGGTCCATAAATTTTGGAATTGAATAATTCTGACAGATATTCTGTCAAGAATTCCGTCAGAAATAACAAATATAACTACACCAAACATCATCATCACACACTTACTAAATAACATAAATCAACCCCAAATTTTAGTAAACCCAAATAAGATATTAAATCAAACACTTACTAATTAACATGTGTATATACTCAATACCAAACCCAATTCAAAACACATATTATATCAGTCCCATAACACATAATATATATCAGTCCCAAAATGATCACAAGCAAAATATGTATTCAAATTAATAGTTTCACAAAATCAGAACATGTAACAGTCCCAAATATAACTCCTCGATCAATCCCAATTCAAATTACATAACAGTATCACAAAATCAGAACATGTAACATTAGAGCATAAATTATTGAAAGTCAAATAATAATCTAGAAGGGGGGTTGAATAGATTATTACAGATTTAAAAAATATCTAAGGCCTTTTTGAATTTTTGAATAATTAATTTGCAGTGGTAGAAATTAATATGCAAGACAGTAAAACATTCACTCACACAATGCACAGAGATTTTTCTGGTTCACAACATACATCCTGGGTGTGAGATCCGAATTTTATGAAATAAAAGTATTTAATTTTTCTATTTTAGTAAATAGTTAAATTGATAGAAGGTTAAAGTTAAGGGTGATATTTGAAAATTTTTCAAAGCAAGAAAGTTTTCATAAAATAATCGGTGATAAAAGTACAGTAATACGCGTGGTTGCATAGTAGCACATGGTATTGTATAGTATTTTTGATTATTGATGCTTACGTGAGAAGACACTCAGTTTTATTAAATTATTGCTACAGTAATTGCTGCATAATATCTCACGTTATTTGATTCAATTATTGTCAATATTTTATATATTATTAAATCAATAATTGAGACGACAAATTTATTCATATTATTATTTTCAATATTGACGATGTCTAGAAGTTCTGTCAAGGAGATGTATGGTCATCTAATTGCGCGCCAATAGGGAGAAATCCTTATCGAAAAGCCCCCTCTTTCCTAGGAACGACCTGGTTGTTAAATATTGTGAGTTATAATATTAATGATGAATAAGTTCGTGTTGATTAAAAATGAAATTGATAGTTCCATTGTGTTGGGATTATTAGTGTTAGTGGAAATCAACATTTATTTCGATAATAATTGATTTCTGGTGGTTATATTGACCAATTGAGTAATTAATCTGATAAATGAGCAATTAATTGCCATTAATTCACATGTTTATAACTATTTATTCACATGTGTGTACTATTGATTCACATGCATGTACTATTAGGGGAGGTGGTGCAAGATTGATAATACTTGCATGACTAAATTAAAAATGGAGGTATAGATGAAGGTACTATACTGTAATTATTTTTTTTACATGTATAGAACTATTGAGTCACATGTTTGTACTATTGATTCACATGATGTACTATTAGGGGAGGTGGTGCAAGTTTGATAATATTCTCAGGACTAAATTAAAAATGAAGGAAAAGATGAAGGTATTATACTGTAATATTTTGAGCCCCAAAATGTGCAATTATTGAAACTATATTTTCCTATAAATAGAAGCTCATTCTTCCTTCATTCTCACCAATTCACTAAGAGCAATTATAAAGAGAAAAGCTATATAGAGAGAAGCTATAAAGAGATAGAAGAAGAGTAGTCTGCTACTTCACTATTCCAGTATCCGATCTTCTTCTGAGGTAAGGTATATTATTATTGTGGTAAGGGATATTATTATTGTCATAAGGGGTATTATTTATTTCATATTCTGAAGAGATGTTATTTTTTGTATTCGTATGAATATTATATTCGTTCAATATTCGTAAGGAATATCATATTCGTTCAATATTCGTAGGAATATTATTTTCGTTCAACAGTCGTAAGGGGTATTATTTATTTCATATTCTGAAGAGATGTTATTTTTCGTATTCGTATGAATATTATATTCGTTCAATATTCGTAAGGAATATCATCTTCGTTCAATATTCGTAGGAATATTATTTTCGTTCAACAGTCGTAAGGGGTATTATTTCTTCGTAAATGATATTATTTCTTTCAATATCATTATGCCGGAATATTGGTACGAATTTTATTGTGGAATTTCTACCTTTTTGTGTCGGGGTTACTATTCACTCTTGTATTATTCACTCGGGTATTCGGGGCTCTTTTTGTGCTGGAGTACTATTCACGAGTTACTATTCACCCAATTACTATTCACTCAAATATTATTCACTCGGGAATTCGGCGCACTTTTCATACTGGAGTACTATTCACAAGTTACTATTCACAGATTACTATTCACTCGAATATTATTCAATCGGGTATTTGGGGTACTTTTCATGTCGGGGTACTATTCACGGGGTACTATTCACCCAAAAAATATATTACTTTTTTGTCCAAATTATTTTTGGTACATGAATATTATTCTTGAATTTTACTCCACAAAGCAGTATCATGTTGACAATTTGGATATTTTTAAACTCTGGATAAATTTAAAGTCTTTAATATTTATCCTTGATTTCGTTTGATTAATACTTATATCATTGTCATCATCCTCATGCTTATATTGTGATGAAAGTCATCTTTGGCTTACGTATATAGATGGACTATTGATTATTGGTTTTACAGTTGTATATTTTTGGCTTACGTGCATAGATGGACTATTGATTATTGGTTTTATAGTTGTATATCTTTGGCTTACGTGCAAAGACGAATTGTTGATTATTGGTTTTATAGTTGTATATCTTGGGCTTACGTGCAAAGATGGACAAGTGTATGATATGATCAGAACCATTGGTGATAATAACGAATATCCTTGGCCCGTAGTCCATGTATAATTCGATGATGTGATTGACAGGATCATGACCTTTAGTTAACAGTTGTATGTCTTTTGCCATAGTGCACTGACAGATAATTGATTGGTATGATCATGACCATTGCTTTTATAGTTGAATATCTTTGGCCCGTAGTGCAAAGGTAGAAAACTGATTGGTATGATCATTGTTATTACATTTGAATATCTTTAGCCTTTGGGGTAAGGATATTGAGTAAACGTTCTATTAAGCCTTTGTGGCAAGGACAAATTGTTGATTTACATGATTATAAATATGAATTATGGATTTAAATATAATCTTTGGTGGTTTAGGTGAAGACAGGTGATGATAGTTCTTTTTGTCTTGGGTATAACAAAGAACTGTTGATGAGTATTACAAGAATGAAATATTAACGATGGACTTTTAATCTAGAGGAGATAGTAAACATCACGTTCTACTTGACTCTTCTAATGGATTGCTTGTTCCGCTGCAATTAAACTTGATGTTTATTATATTTTATCAGTTTAACACTGTTGAAGGCTAACAATAATTTATTCTGCATTATCTTAGTCATAATATTTCTTACTGGGCTAGTTGAGCTCATCCTTTTGCTTGCTTTTTCTCTTCATGAAATGAGAATATAGCTGGGAATAGTTGGGGAATGGAGTGACGGTCTGAGATGGTTGTTTTAGCAGTCCTCACTACTTAGTGTGATAATAAGTGTAATGCGGATTTAATTTAAGTTTGTATACTGTCTATGAGACAATATTCATGTAAAAACTCAGCTATATTTTGTCGTATATATTGTATGACAGTTGCATAAAAGAAGTTTGTATTTGATTTATGTAGTGTGATATCTGGCGACCTAAGATGGGTGATGTATACCTGTTTTGGGGGTGTCAAAGTAAGTATTAAAGCTTAGGGATATGATTCGTGGCTGAGAAGTGAGACAAGAACTAGGAGGGGAGAGACGGGGAATTCCTTCGCTAGTAGACCTACCTAAGTTTATTTGGTATTTAATTGGCCGGTCAGAGTATAGGGATAATATATGACTTGTCAATTAACCTTTATTTTGAAGATGTATTCTAGAATGATATCTAAAATACAGGAGATGAACAATGGGAAAATCATGATAGAGAGGAAATAATCGGGAAGGTACAAATCCTAAAAGAAAGCAAGGTATTCTAATCTCTTTGAACTACTAGGTACGTAAATTTCGAGGGCGAAATTTCATAAGGAGGGGAGAGTCTAAGATCCCGAATTTTATGAAATAAAAGTATTCAATTTTTCTATTTTAGTAAATAGTTAAATTAATAAAAGATTAAAGTTAAGGGTGATATTTGAAAATTTTTCAAAGTAAGAAAGTTTTCATAAAATAATCGGTGATAAAAGTAAATGAATGATGTCTGGCGTGGTAAGCATAGTATCTGCAGTATTGTATAATATTTTGATTATTGATGCTTACGTGAGAAGACACTCGGTTTTATTCAATTATTATTACGACGAATTTAACTGCGTAATATCTCACGTTATTTGATTCAATTATTGTCAATATTTTATATATTATTAAATTTATAATTGAGATGACAAAGTTATTCATATTATTTTTTGGAATATTGACGATGTCTAGAAGTTCTGTCAAGGAGAGGTTTGGTCATCTAATTGAGCGCCAATAGGGAGAAATCCTTATCGGAAAGCCCCTCTTTCCTGGGAACGACCTGGTTGTTAAATATTGTGAGTTATAATATTAATGATGAATAAGTTCGTGTTGATTAAAGATGAAATTGATAGTTCCATTGTGTTGGGATTATTAGTGTTAGTGGAAATTGATATTTATTTTGATAATAATTGATTTCTGGAGGTTATATTGACCAATCGGATAATTAATCGGATAAATGAGCAATTAATTGCTATTATTTCACATGCTTATAACTATTTATTCACATGTGTGTACTATTGATTCACATGCATGTACTATTAGGGGAGGTGGTGTAAGATTGATAATACTTGTATGACTAAATTAAAAATGGAGGTATAGATGAAGGTACTATACTGTAATTATTTTTTTTACATGTATAGAACTATTGAGTCACATGATTGTACTATTGATTCACATGATATACTATTAGGGGAGGTGGTGCAAGTTTGATAATACTTGCAGGACTAAATTAAAAATGAAGGAAAAGATGAAGGTATTATACTGTAATATTTTGAGCCCCAAAATGTGCAATTATTGAAACTATATTTTCCTATAAATAGAAGCTCATTCTTCCTTCATTCTCACCAATTCACTAAGACTCATAAGAGCAATTATAGAGAGAGAAGCTATAGAGAGATAGAAGAAGAGTAGTCTGCTACTTCACTATTCCAGTATTCAGTCTTCTTTTGAGGTAAGGGATATTATTATTGTGGTAAGGCATATTATTATTGTCGTAAGGGGTATTATTTATTTCATATTCTGAAGAGATGTTATTTTTCGTATTCGTATGAATATTATATTCGTTCAATATTCGTAAGGAATATCATATTCGTTCAATATTCGTAGGAATATTATTTTCGTTCAACAAATGTAAGTAAAGGGTATTATTTATTTCATATTTTGAAGAGATGTTATTTTTTTCGTATTCGTATGAATATTATATTCGTTCAATATTCGTAAGGAATATCATCTTCGCTTAATATTCGTAGGAATATTATTTTCGATTCAACAATCGTGAAGGGGTATTATTTCTTCGTAAATGATATTATTTCTTTCAATATCATTATGCCGGAATATTGGTACGAATTTTATTGTGGAATTTCTACCTTTTTGTGTTGGGGTTACTATTCACTCTAGTATTATTCACTTGGGTATTCGGGGCTCTTTTTGTGCCGGAGTACTATTCACGAGTTACTATTCACCCAATTACTATTCACCCAGTTACTATTCACTCAAATATTATTCACTCGGGTATTCGGGGCACTTTTCATGCCGGAGTACTATTTACGAGTTACTATTCATAGGTTACTATTCACCCAATTACTATTCACCCAAATATTATTCACTCGGGTATTTGGGGTACTTTTTATGTCGGGGTACTATTCACGAGGCACTATTCCCGAAGTACTATTCACAGGGTACTATTCACGGGTTATTATTCACCCGAAAAATATATTACTTTTTTGTCCAAATTATTTTTGGTACATGAATATTACTCCACAAAGTAGTATCATGTTGATAATTTGGATATTTTTAAACTCTGGATAAATTTAAAGTCTTTAATATTTATCATTGATTTCGTTTTATTAATGCTTATATCATTGTCATCATCCTCATGCTTATATTGTGATGAAAGTTATCTTTAGCTTACGTACATAGATGGACTATTGATTATTGGTTTTATAGTTGTATATTTTTGGCTTACGTGTATAGATGGACTGTTGATTATTGGTTTTACAGTTGTATATCTTTGGCTTACGTGCAAAGACGAATTATTGATTATTGGTTTTATAGTTGTATATCTTGGGCTTACGTGTAAAGATGGACAGGTGTATAACATGATCATAACCACTGGTGATAATAACAAATATCCTTGGCCCGTAGTGCATGGATAATTCGATGATGTGATTGGCAGGATTATGACCATTAGTTAACAGTTGTATGTCTTTGGCCATAGTGCACTGATAGATAATTGATTGGTATGATCATGAGCATTGGTTTTATAGTTGAATATCTTTGGCCCGTAGTGCAAAGGTGGACAACTGATTGGTATGATCATTGTTATTACATTTGAATATCTTTAGCCTTTGGGGTAAGGATATTGAGTAAACGTTCTATTAAGCCTTTGTGGAAAGGACAAACTGTTGATTTACATGATTATAAATATGAATTGTGGATTTAAATATAATCTTTGGTGGTTCAGGTGAAGACAGGTGATGATAGTTCTTTTTGTCTTGGGTATAACAAAGAACTGTTAATGAGTATTACAGGAATGAAATATTAACGATGGACATTTAATCTAGAGGAGATAGTAGACATCATGCTCTACTTGACTCTTCTAATGGATTGCTTGTTCCGCTACAGTTAAACTTAATGTTTATTATATTTTATCAGTTTAACACTATTGAAGGCTAACGATAATTTATTCTGCATTATCTTAGTCATAATATTTCTTACTGGGCTAGTTGAGCTCACCCTTTTGCTTGCTTTTTCTCTTCAAGAAATGAGAATATAGCTGGGAATAGTTGGGGAATGGAGTGACGGTCTGAGATGGTTGTTTTAGCAGTCCTCACTACTTAGTGTGATAATAAGTGTAATGCGGATTGAATTTAAGTTTGTATACTGTCTATGAGACAATATTCATGTAAAAAATTAGCTATGTTTTGTCGTATATATTGCACGACAGTTGCATAAAAGAAGTTTGTATTTGATTTATGTAGTGTATCAAAGCTTAGGGATATGATCCGTGGCTGAGATGTGAGACAAGAACTAGGAGGGGAGAGACGGGGAATTCCTTCGCTAGTATGACCTACCTAAGTTTATTTGGTATTTAATTGGCCGATCAGAGTATAGGGATAATATGTGACTTGTCAATTAACCTTTGTTTTGAAGATGTATTCTAGAATGATATCTAAAATACAGGAGATGAGCAATGGGAAAATCATGATAGAGAGAAAATAACCGGGAAGATTCAAATTCGAAAAGAAAACAAGGTATTCTCATCTCTTCGAACTACTAAGTACGTAAATTTCGACGGCGAAATTTCATAAGGAAGGGAGATTGTGAGATCCCGAATTTTATGAAATAAAAGTATTCAATTTTTCTATTTTAGTAAATAGTTAAATTGATAAAAGGTTAAAGTTAAGGGTGATATTTGAAAATTTTTTAAAGTAAGAAAGTTTTCATAAAATAATCGGTGATAAAAGTACAGTAATACGCGTGGTTGCACAGTAGCATACGGTATTGTACAATATTTTTGATTATTGATGCTTACGTGAGAAGACACTCTGTTTTATTAAATTATTGTTACAGTAATTGCTGCATAATATCTCACGTTATTTGATTCAATTATTATCAATATTTTATATATTATAAAATCAATAATTGAGACGACAAAGTTATTCATATTATTATTTGCAATATTGACGATGTCTAGAAGTTCTGTCAAGGAGAGGTTTGGTCATCTAATTGCGCGCCAATAGGGAGAAATCCTTATCGGAAAGCCCCCTCTTTCCTGGGAATGACCTGATTGTTAAATATTGTGAGTTATAATATTAATGATGAATAAGTTCGTGTTGATTAAAGATGAAATTGATAGTTCCATTGTGTTGGGATTATTAGTGTTGGTGGAAATCGATATTTATTTTGATAATAATTGATTTCTGAAGGTTATATTGACTAATCGGGTAATTAATCGGATAAATGAGCAATTAATTGCTATTAATTCACATGCTTATTGTGAGACCCCAGATTTTATGAATAAAGATTTAAATTTCTTGAAATATTTTTTTTGAATATTATGGTGTGGATTTGATATAATGTTATTGTTGTGGGTAGTATTTATAAATTTTTCAAAGTATGCAAGTTGTTATATAATATTCGATTGGTCAGGGAATATTCATTTTAACAGGAAATATTCGTACGACGGCACAATCATTGGTGGACCCCACAACGGAAGTATTGTCGTAGTAAGAAAACGATAGAATTATCTTTTATTAAAATTAACGGTGAAAGTGTTACCATTAAAACTATTGAACTACCCGGTAGTATAAGTACAGTAATACGAGTGGTTGCATAGTAGCACACGGTATTGATTATTGATGATTACGTAAGAAGTCACTCAGTTATACTCAATTATTGCTACAGTAATTGCTGCATCATATCTCTCATATTATTGATTCGATTATTGTCATAGTATCATCTGCATAATATGATATATTATTAAATCAATAATTGAGATGACAAAGTTATTCATATTATTAAATTGCAATATTTACAATGTCTAGAAGTTTTGTCAAGGAGAGGTTTGGTCATCTAATTGCGCGCCAATAAGGAGAAATCCTTATCGGAAAGCCCCCTCTTTCCTCGGAACGACCTGGTTGTTAAATATTGTGAGTTATAATATTAATGATGAATAAGTTCGTGTTGATTAAAGATGAATTTGATAGTTCCATTGCGTTGGGATTATTAGTGTTAGTGGAAATTGACATCTATTCTAATGATAATTGATGTCAGGGGGTTATATTGATAAATCGGGTAATTAATCGGATAAATGAGCAATTAATTGCTACTAATTCACATGCTTATATAACTATTTGTTCACATGTGTGTACTATTGATTCACATTCTTGTACTATTAGGGGAGTTGGTGCAAGATTGATAATACTTGCATGACTAAGTTAAAAATGGAGGTATAGATGGAGGTACTATACTATAATTCGTATTTTCACATGATTATAACTATTAATTCACATGATTGAAC
>CM035152.1:137757077-138097743 GCA_020205615.1 Panax quinquefolius
TCACTACTTAGTGTGATAATAAGTGTAATGAGGATTGAATTTGAGTTTGTATACTGTCTATGAGAAAATATTCATGTAAAAACTTAGCTATGTTTTGTCGTATATATTGCACGACAGTTGCATAAAAGAAGTTTGTATTTGATTTATGTAGTGTTATATCTGGCGACCCAAGATGGGTGATGTATACCTATTTTGGGGGCGTCACACCGGATATGCTGCTACGTCTAGTCTCAAGATCCTCTCCAGGACTTGAGATCCTATTACTATTAGTAATAAATACTCCTTCAACAGGCTGAGAAGCCTTTACAAAGTTTTATAGACAAACTTTCAATTATTTGCAACTAATCTATCTTGGACAACAAGCTCCCAACTCCCTCCTCAAGCTTAGTTGTACATCTTTTGAGTTCAGTTCTATTCTATGATCTAGTCTTGAAACAATAGCCTCTTCCTCACCTCACAAGTACACTAGAGACCCAACTTCCTGCTGACCTCTCTAAGACTCTGGTCTTGGTCAAAAAATTATTCGTCTTTCTCACAGGTACACAAAATAAATCAACTCTGACCTTTTCTCTTTTTACAAATGATTTTACAATAATGTGCTTCTTAAATAAGCAGATAAGACTTTAGTACAGATTGATGCTTCTTAAATAAGCAAATATCAATTAAAGAGCAAATATATATAAAAGTTCAAAAGACTTTTATTCTTGAGAAAATATGCTTCTTTGTAAGTAGATAGTAATTTATGTTTTGATCAAATAATGCTTCTGAATAAGCAAATATGTAATTTATGCACAGTTATAAAAGTTTGAATAACTTTTATGTTTTGAGTGAAAAAAATGCTTCTTGAATAAGCAAATAAGTCCATTTCAGCTTTAGCTCAAAAATGTTTCTGTTTAAGCAGATATATAATTTAGTGCAAATTTATAAAAAATTATTTATTCTTTATGGAGTAAAGAAAAGTCATTTTAAGTTTAAATAACTTTTAGAGTGAAAATGCTTCTTAGTAAGCAACTATGTTGTTTTAAGCTTTGAATCAAATATGCTTCTATTTAAGCAGATATATTTATTTAAGTTTGTGAAATAAAAGTTTAAATAACTTTTATATTATGCAACAAGTATTTTATGAATAAATAAATTTATGATCAAATACGTGTTATGACATATATCAAGAATAATAAATAAATCAGTTAAGCAATACTTGATATAACAAATATATTTGTTTAACTCAGATAATATATAATAATATTTTATCTATTATGTGATTTTATAAATAAAGTCACTTAGTACTATAAGGAATCGTACGTTTCGATTCTCTCACTTAAGAGGAATATCTTCGTAGCCTTGCGGCGTCTAAGTACGACAAAATTTATATTTTCACAATTGATATTTATATAAATATTTTCAATAGATCACTACGATTCTCAAATTGCTTGATGATTCCTCTTTTTGGAGGAATATCTCAGTGTTGTTTTAAGCTATCAAGTGTCGTATCTATTTTACGATATTTATATAAATAATATCAATAAAAGGTTACTGAAGATTATAAGGAATCGTACGGTTCGAATTCCTCTCTGTAGAGGTGTATCTCCGTAGCCTTGCGACGCCCAAGTATCATTTTATTTGATAAATAGATGAAATATAGATATATAAAATTATGTATAACAATGTATATTCATATATCTATAAATATAAATAAGCAAGAGATAATTCAAATAAATTAAATCAAACAACTTATCTCAATATGCTTAGACCAATTTTTTCTTCTCAAATGATTAGAACTTTGATAAGAAGAGAGAGAGAAAGCTTCTTAGAGAGAGAGAGAGTATGTAGGAGAGAAATAAGCTTTTCTTTTCAAGTAAATTGGCAAATTGAAAATGAAAGAAAGGCCTCCTATTTATAGATTTTTTAAGTCAGGGGTAAAATGGTAATTTTTGAAGTTTGATTTGAAATTAATGGCTGAGATTTAATAATTTTGAAATGGGCGGTCCAGATGAAAAAGGCTTCACACGGATTGCTAAATGCTGAGGAAATTAAATTTCCGCCCGGGCAATTTGTTGACAACCTTAGCAATTAATGATCCACTTTCAAATTAGTTCCACCACTTCATTCATTTGGACAAAGATAATAAAGAGCAGCCATGTCCTAAAAGAAATATCACTAGTTCATTTATTAAGCCCATACACATGTTTCTTACACACACACACGACACATTTAATATATATATATATATATATATATATATATATATAAATATATACATACATACATACACACACACACACACACTACTGACACACGCTATATATATATATATATATGATACACACACACACATTTAATGTTATGGGCAAGGAAATCGTGCCTTGCCAGTTAGGGTTTCGTGTTGGCTGAGGAGGAGAGAAATCCACAAAGAACACGGAATTGATTGGTTGATTAAAGAGGGGAGAACGACAGGTGGACGATTACTCTAACGACGCGTTGCAGAACTCCTAGAATTTGGGAACCGTGTTAGGGTAGCAGGGATTCCAAGAGCCTTCTTGAGTCCTTCGAGTTGAGAGAATGTCCAAACTCTTTTTAGTGCTTTTAGGTGGAATATCCCAGCCTTTAAGTCACCAAAAAGAGTCCCTTTTGATCTTCCAAGAGTCCAAGTTCTGAGTCTGAAGAGAGTTCCAAACCCTTTAGTCCTTTTAGGTGGAAAATCCAAGCCTTTAAGTCACCAAAAAGAGTCCCCCCCCCTTCCCTTCCTAGAATGGAAGGGGTATTTATAGAGTTTCCTGGAATTAAGTAGTCACATGTTAGGCACATATTTTTAGGGAAATTCCAAAAATACCCTTTAGTCATTAGAATAATACCCATATTGCTCTGTCCTTCTAGCCACCAATCCAATACCTCAATCAATTCCCAAAATGAGCTGCCTCCATGAGCCTTCTGCCTCGGGACCCGTGGAGGCTTTTCTCGGGTCTCGCCTATTTATTTTCGGCTTTTCTGTCTTCATTCCATTAGGTTATGCGAACCCTAATTTGCACATTTAATGAGGTCACGGAACGCTAATTGTGCATTTAATTCAATTAGGTCATGTGAAGCCTAATTTACACTTGGGCCCACATTTTCCCCCTACGCGAGAGTCGCATTTCCAAAGAGACGATCGTTCAAGAATAATGCAAGCTATTTGAACGATATTTTTGGGCTCCACCTGAAAATCTTGAAGACAATGGTCCTAGTAGAGGGAATCCCTAAGGAGCCCAAACCCTTAGGGTTAAACCCTAGGGAGGCAAAACCCAAAGCAGAGCTCTTCCTCGATTTAATTGAGAAATCTTCCAAAAATCTTTCCATAGCTTGAGCATTTGTTTCCTTATTTTTTCCGAAATTGACACAAGAAAACATAATCAAATATCACCCAATAGAATTTAATTTAATAAAATCCTTCTTTTCGTAAACCAAATCTTTCCTTTTTATCAAATAAAATAAAATCTTAATTTTATTTTGGAAATAAAATAAAATCTAAATTTTTTTTGGAAATAGGATCAAATCTTAATTTTATTTTGGAAATAAGATCAAATCTTAATTTTATTTTGGAAATAAGATCAAATCTTTCTTTATTTGATCTTGATAAAGATATATATATATATATATATATATATATATATTATCAAATTAAATCAAATCTTTTTTTTTCTAGAAATAAAATAAAATATTTCGAATCTTATTTTATTTTATTCGTAAAATAAACTTTTACTTATCTTATTTTGGAGAAGTAAGGAGTCGATATTCATAATCCATGGTAACATATCTTGCATCCGAATCATAGAGAGACCCATTGAAGTTATGCATCCAAATTGCAGCAGAGAGACTCATCAAGGTATGCATGTTATTCTACTAATGTACCATCAAAGTTGCTAGGTGCTAATAGCCATCAAAGTTGCTTATGCGTGCATGTGTCCAATAGTTGGATTTTAAACTTCAATTAGATTGTCTCATGATCACTAGAGCCACGAACCCATATGCTATTTTTTGTAGTAGGCCTTGATTCATGTTATGTTCTTGCCACGTGTTCAAAAATTATGTTCCAAATAAAAGAAAACAAACCAACTTCTTTATCTTTGAATTCTTCTTGATTACTTCATCTATTTGTCTTTTTCGTAATTGTAGCCTTTCTTTGTTTCTCGAGCCCCATTACCTTGATCATATCTTGGTTTTTTCCCGGAATTCATCGGAGGAAGGTTATAATTTTCATGCATGAAGAGGATTCGCTCCAAGCGGTTGATTGGTAGAGCAACAGGACCTCAAAGGTATGAAGGGGAACAACTCCTAGGTAGCTGAGGCCAACATGGCCGAACCCTAGGGGGTTGAAGCCAACATGGCCGCACCCTATGGGAAAATTAAAGTTTAAATGAAAAAAATGAAGTTTTGGAAGAGCAACTATTATTTTGATCATAACTTTTTACTCGTTTGGAGTTTCGGGGCCCATAATATATCAAAATGAAGCTAGCGAGGAGCCTTACGAAGCCGACATGGCCGAACCCTAGGTGACCTAAGGCAACATGGCCGAACCCTATTGGAAAAATGAAGTTTAAATGAAAAAAATAAAGTTTTGGAGGAACAACTACTATTTTGATCATAACTTTTGACTCATTTGGAGTCTTGAGACCCATAATATATCAAAACGAAGATATCAATGAGCCCTAGAAAGTTCATAAAAAATGGCCATGATGTATGCCATTTTAAGTCCAAAAAAGGCTCCGAAGGATGTCTTTTGGCCGTCTAAAGTTTTTTTCGAAAACTTTCAAAAAATAATTGTGATTCCTAACTCTTTCTGACATTGTTTCTTCTTCTTTTCAGGTATTTTGAAGCTTAAATCTTAGACTTTCCTCTTTTCCATGATGAGTGCTTCAAATTCAAATGCCTCATTTCCTTGCTCTTTAGATCCCTTATGCTGAATTCTTTTTTCTTACAAGCCCTCCCTGTTGAACATTCTGCAAACTTGGGAACAACCAAGGAGGCCCCGTTTCTCAATGATTAGGGAAGGGCTCCCCTCTTTTGGTCTTTCCGACGTCTTTTGAGAGTGAGTCTAGACTTATGATCGTACAACACTTCCTCCGCCAGAGAAGAAAGGCTTGTTTCTATATGCAGCGACTTGTGGAGGTTGGGATGACTTTCCTCATTCCTATCGCATTCCCCGCATATGCATAGAGAAACAACAATACCCTTTCAGTCCCCTTCACGTCATGTTTGATTCATCTAGTCGCCTTCAAGGATAGCAGGATTGGACTGATGAGATCCTTGGAAACACTGATTACGTGGATATACTCAAGAGTGCGGGCATCTTTTGTTGTGTTCAACTATGCAGAGACCTATGTATCCAATAGAACCATCACGCCCTTACTGTATTGATCTCAAGATGGTGCTCCTCTACTTTCACATTCGTCACTGCCTGGGGGAATATGTACCTCTACTCTGGAGGACGTCTATGTCATCTACCAATCTACCAGTAAGCATTTGCCCCCTGCGTGTGAGTCGCGCCTTTGGTGAGATGAGCACAAAAAATATTGTAAGTGTGGAAGTCTTGATTCCAATGTTTGAACACTTTGCGGGGCTTGATGTTTTGCAAGCCTCGAAAATGAAAGTCCTAGGAGAGGGAACCTCTAGGGGAGCAAACCCTAAAAGGGCGAGCCTTTGAGGAGCTCTCCTGGGATATTTTGAAAATCTTCGATCTAATCTTTCTTACCATCTCTTGAAATTTCTCTTTTTTTTAGAGTCAAGAAGTCATTATGAATCAAGAAGTCCGTGAAGGCATGATAGCCTCTAAGGTCTGATAGCATCGAAGGCCTGATAGCCTTGAAGGCCTTTTAGTTCGGAAGACCTGATAGCCTCGAAGGCCTGATAGCCACGAAGACCAAGCTTTAGGTATTCCTCTCTTCAATTCGACATGTCATGGCCTTTAGATCATGAACTTTTGTAGTTTTTTCCATTTCCTGTATCAAAAAATTCATGTACATATATTTCATGCAAACTAACACTTGAATCTATACTTTTTTTTATAAATCAAAAGAAATTGTTGATTATATCACGTTCTAGCCTTATGTTTTGATGATGACTTGCTCGTTGGTACTAAATTGTGTATTGTGGATTTCAGGAAACTATTTCAAGAAGTGTTTGATGGATTACTCAAGAAGTTTGAAGAATTTTTGAGTCTTAAGGGAAATATGTAAGATCATTGCAAATATTTAATTTTTCAATTCAAGGCTCTAGGACATTTTATGTGTGCATTAATTAATATTTTGTGCATGTCCCAAATATGTTATTCAATCGCTATTTGCTATCAAGAGAAATGTTAGCATGTACATGCGAGGGAGTTATGTTCAAGTGATACACGATTAATGCATTGTGATCTTCTTTCCATTTATTACGGATTGGTTATATATTAGAAAGGAAGTATAATATATACGGTGGTAACCGGATCTTGATTAGAAGTCAAAAAGCTGCATATATATTGGAAATTGATAGTAATGATTATCTTGGGAAGATGCATGTTGCCATTAATTACGGAACTAACATTTTCTAAGGAGTCTAGTATTAATAAAGTTCTCGCATCAAGTAGGGAGATAGTCATTATTTTTATTAGGAGGATATAATTATGATTATGGGCTACATGTTTTATTAATTTTAACTTATTATCTTTTTGGCTTATCTTTGACATAGTCTATATATTTTTTGTTTCCAATAAGAATAATATTATAGCTTATCTTTGGGATTTTTATTGGCAACGTTATTAGTGTTACAACGAAAAATGTGTCAGATGAGAAATCAGTAATATATTGGGCTATAAAACAAGCCGAGAACAAATGATCGCCATAACACTTACAACACTTGAATTAATATTTTGCACTCATATACTTTGAAAGCTATTCTATTCTTGGTGCAAATTTTGAGCTGCTGATTCATTGATTTCAGCCAATTTTCGTGGGCATTATATTGGTGATATCTTTTACTATTTCTATTCGATCATCAGATTCATTAGTCGAGTTTTGCATTGTTAAATTGCTTATTTGCTTTGATCATTAGACCTCTATCATTGTAATCTTAAATTTGTTTTTAGACTAAGTGTTGTCTAAGGGATTTAATCCAGGTGGATTAAGGTTTGTTTACAAACAGGTTCAAGAAAGCATAGGTGCTTAAGGAGTGCATTGGTGCACAAGGAGCAAGAGTGCTCAAGTGAATTATTGTTATTCAATTTTATAGAATCTGTATTGTAACAAGAGTCTTTTAAAGAAATAAAAGAGAGTCTCCAATACTAGTTGGTATTGGATGTGGAGTAGGCTATTATTATAGAGGGTAATAGCCGAACCACGTAAAAATCTTGGTGTTATTTTTTATTACTTGATTTAACTTAATTTCATTCAAGTTTATTGGTTTGTTATATAAAATCTAATCGTGAGAATTTTTTGTTATCATTAAATATTTTATTTACAAAAACACCAAGATATTTTCTTAAACAAAAATTCAATTCTAGAGAGACTATATTCTTTCAAAGAAGTCGCATTCATCAATATAGTTGACGCATTCAATAACTTAGTTTAAATTTTTTTAATTGGTCATAGTTTGTATCCACACTTATTCAACCCCCCCTTCTAAGTGTGCCTTATCTGAATTTCATTTGGTATCAAAAAGCTGGCTCTACTTACTTGGTCTTAAAGGTGACTTGTAGGAAAGATTCGATACGGCACACGCTCTAAACAACAATCAAGAAGGTCAATCAACCAATAGACCTCCACCGCTACATGGAATGTAAAAACTACAACTTTTGAAATTCAATGAGGATCTACCTTAAAAGAGATCCTTGGGAATGGTGGGTTGTGGAGAATGGACCGCTTATTCCAAGGAAAGATGACAGACTCCAAAGACTTTGCTAGAGATGGATTCAATCAAACCTTCATGGTTTCCTATGACTCAAGGGTATGATGAATACTCTACTAAGCTAAGATGGTGCAACCGAGATCGACAAAGTATCCTCATGCAAACACGCCTAAGGAAATTTGGGATACTCTAGTGGTGAGTCATGAAGGAACATCAAAAGTTCGAGAAGTTAAGCTAAGCATGCTTATGCATGACTATGAGATGTTCAAACTTGAGAAAGATGAAACTACAAAGATGGCTCAAGCAAGGTTCCTTGTTCTTCTGAACTCTTTAAAGTTACTAGACAAATCTATTCCACAAAGTGAGATTAATCGGAAGTTACTTCAGGCTATGCCCAAGAGGTTTGCTTCTAAGATTACTACTCTTCAAGATTCCTTTACTATATCTACTATGGATACTCTAACTCTTTTTGGTGAACTTGAGGAATATGAACATCAGTTAAAGAGGTATGACGATGAGGAGGAAACTCCTCAGAGGAAGGTTTTAGCTCTTAATGCAGAAATGAAGAAGAGCTTGATGATGATTCTGACGAAGAGATAGCTATGATGTCACGGAGACTCAAAGGACTTCTACAAAGAAAGAATAGACGAAAGAATATCTTTAACTCAAATAAAGGCAAAGGAAAGCAAACTAAGGAAACGTGTTTTGAATGTGGACGCCTGTGGCACTTCAAGAAGGACCTGCTTTCAACTAAAGAATAAAGGAAAACAGTTTCAAGGACAACAAGAAAAATAAGGCAATCGGGTCACTGGAGGATGAAGAAGAATCAAGTTGAGGTCGACGCCAAGGATGAGATAGCTCAAGTATGCTTCATGGGAATAGAAGGTGAATCAAATGAGGTATCTATTTTTGAAAATATTTTTTGAAACAAGAAAATGAGAAATTGAAAGAAAAGAATGCATATTTGAAAGACTTAGTTAACACATTAATGGGTGAAGTAGAATCTTTGATAGATGAAAAGAAAAATATTGAAAAGGAATCTATATGTAAAGAAGAAAAAGTTTTGATTGCTAAAAATGATTTTCGAGAATTATAACAAAGTTCTTTTTAACAAAGTGACATACTTGAACAATGAAGTTGAAAATTGACAAATGAATGAAAATGCGAGATGTATGTATTGATGCTTTTGGTAATGAATCCTCCTAAAACCCATTCATACTAATGAACTTCAAAAGGAAGTAGATTCATTAAAAATATCTCTCGCTAGATTCGCTCAAGGAGAAGATAATCTAACTCATCATGTTAGGAAAACAAAACCTAGTTTTGATAGACAAAGAATAGGTTATAATTCTACCATATAAACCTAGAATGTGAATATGCTTAGATCCAAGTCGCGCTTTAAATTGAATTATTGTTCTCCTTTCACAACATGCAAAAACTGTGGTATTAAAGGTCACTTGGACATAAATTGTTTTAAGAAAAATAAGATTAAAAAAGTATGGGTTAAAAAGGTTGATTTACTTGTAACTAACCCTAAAGGACCCAAGAAGATATGGGTACCAAAAAGATAAATCAATTTTTCTTGACAGGTATGTCTCAAGGCGAAGGTTCCATCTCAAAAATGGATTCTTGATAGTGGATTCTCTCGTCATATGACCGGTGACAAATCAAAGTTCGTGGAACTAAAAATCAAGAAGAAAAATGGAACGGTTACATTTGGAGATAATCGAAGTTGTGAGATTGTTGGGAAAAGGTAAAATTGGTAATGGTAAGGTTAACATCGATAATGTTCATCTTGTTAACGGTCTTGAATTTAATCTTATTCGTATAAGTCAATTAATGGACAATGGTCACCAAGTCAGTTTTGATAAAGAAAAATGCATTATTTCTCATGGTAATAACAATGTTTCTCTAGTTGCACAAAGGGAAGGAAATATATATACTATTGACTTTGAGGAACATGATAAAGAATTATGTCTTGCCTCGGTGCAAGATGAGGCTAATCTATGGCATAAAAGGATGGGACACGTTCACATGGATTTAATTAAGAAGTTGTCTTCTAAAAACCTGGTCAAAGGATTGCCGAAGATAAAATTTGAAAAGAAAGGAGTATGTGTTCCTTGCCAACTTGGGAAACAAGTAAGAACATCATTCAGTGCAAAGGATATGGTATCAACCTCCACTCCTTTACAATTACTTCATCTTGATTTATTTGGCCTAGAAAGGCATGCTAGTATTAATGGTAACTTTTATGCATTTGTAATAGTTGATGATTTCTCTAGATATACATGGGTATTATTTTTGAGAACCAAAGATGAAGCATTTAAAGAGTTTGACAAATTGATAAGAAATTTAGAGACTAAGTATAGTCTCAAACTATAAAAAATTTTGAGTGATCATGGTATAGAATTTCAAAAGGATTTTATTATATTTTGTGATCAAAAAGGAATAAGCCATGAGTTTTCAGCTCCAAGAACTCCTCAGCAGAATGGAGTAGTGGAAAGGAAGAATAGAACATTACAAGAAACTGCTAGAACATTGCTGCAAGAGAGTAAGCTTCCAAAGAAATTTTGGGCCGAGGCAGTAAGCACATCATGTTATGTTCTAAACAGAGTACTCATTCGTCCAATCATTTTGAAAACTCCTTATGAGCTTTTGAATAATAAAATTCCTAATATAAGTTATTTCAAAGTATTCGGGTCTAAATGTTATATACTAAATACTAGTGATAACTTGGGAAAATTTGATGCCAAATCTTATGAAGGTATTTTCATTGGTTATTCTCATAACAATAAAGCATATCGTGTTTTTTAATATTTACAAATTATGTGTCAAGAATCAATTCATATAACTTTCAATGAGACTAACAATGATCTTCCAAAAGAAAGAGAAGAGGATGCAGAAAATTAGAGATTTTCACAAATTCAAAGAACTGAAGAGAACCATTCAAAGAAACCGAATGGACAAAGCTCAACAGTCGGATCGAATAATCCACATGAAAATGAACACGAGGCAAACACAAGATCTTGAAGAAAATTTTCCTCAACAGGAAGAGGTAATACACGATGTTCAAATGCCAAAGACAACAAAATATCTCAAGGATCATCCATCAGAAAATATCATTGGAGATATAAACAAAGGAGTTACTACACAAAGAAATCTACAAAATCAATGCGCGTTCTCTGCATTTTTATCACAAGTTGAGCCAAAGAATGCGAAAGAAGCTATACTTGATGAAAATTGGCTTATGGCAATGCAAGAGGAACTTCAACAATTTGAACGATGTCAAGTTTGGGAATTAATGCCTCCTCCTAAAGATAGTTCTATCATTGAACAAAATGGGTGTTCAAAAACAAACTTGATGAGCATGGGACAATCACTCGCAACAAAGCAAGGCTAGTGGCTCAAGGATACAATCAGCAAGAAGGGATCGACTACGAAGAAACTTATGCTCCAGTCGCAAGACTAGAATCTATTCGAATCTTATTAGCATTTGCTTGTTACAAGAAATTCAAGCTTTATCAAATGGATGTAAAGAGTGCGTTTCTTAATGGATACATCAATGAAGAAGTCTATGTCAAATAGCCTCCTGGATTCGAACATGAGAAATATCCAAGTCATGTTTTTAAGCTAAAGAAAGTTCCTCTATGGTCTCAAACAAGCTCCTGTGGCTTGGTACGAGAGGTCGAGTAAGTATCTTCTTTCAAGTGGTTTTACTAGAGGTAAAATAGACTCTACACTATTTATTAAACATGAAAACAAGAAATAATCATTGTTCAAATATATGTAGATGATATAATATTTGGTGCTACTAATGATTTTCTCGTGAGTGGTTTTCAAAGTGTATGCATAAGGAATTTGATATGAGCTTAATGGGAGAGCTAAATTACTTTTTGGGACTTCAAATCAAGCAAACAAAGGAAGGGATCTATATTCATCAAACCAAGTACACAAAAGAGCTTCTTAAAAGATTTGGTTTTGAAGGAACCAATCCAAAGGCTACACCAATGAGCACTTCCATAAAGCTCACTTCAGATGATAAAGGTATAGATGTAGAGTTAACCAAATATCGAGGTATGATTGGCTCTTTACTATATTTAACTGCATCTAGACCTGATATAATGTACATAAAGTATGTCTCATGTGCTCGATTTCAAGCAAAACCCAAAGAATCCCACTTACAAGTTAAATAAAAGAATTTTTAAATATTTAAGTGGTACTATAAATTTAGGGTTATTTTATCCAATAAGTAATCATTTTGAACTAACGGGCTATTCAGATGTCGACTATGCAGGTTTCAAATTGATAAAAAGCACAAGTGGTGCTTCAGACATTTTGGGACAAAGTCTTGTTTCAGAGCATAGTAAAAAGCAAACTTCTATTGTTTTATCAACTAATCGAGGGTGAATATTTAGTCGCAGGAGTTGTTGTTTCTCAAATATTATGGATGAAACAAACTCTATGTGATTTTGACATAATGCAATAATGTGCCTATATATTGTGATAATTCTAAAGTGCTATCGACATATCAAAGAATCCTGTTTTGCATTCACGTACAAAACATATAGAGGTAAGACACCATTTTTTAAGGGATAATGTCTCAAAAGGGTTAGTCAAATTGGTTTTTATTCCTACCGAAAGACAATTAGCTGATATTTTTACTAAACCCTTGAGTGAGGAAAGATTTTGTATGTTAAGGAGAGAACTTGGAATGTGAATGGTATAAATGTGATTTACGTGTTTAAAAGTTTATGTCATGCAGGTTATATTTAACACATATTTATATCATTTATTTTCTACATGATATCTAATAAAATATATATGTCTATTAGACATTCCTTATCTATTTAAACGATATTCTAGATACACGGGTTTATTAAAGGTCATATTTATCGCCGGATATAAGTTAAGTAGGAGACGTAAAGACCTCTACCTTGAAACTTGGAACAACAACCGAACAGTTTCTTTTAAAAATTGAAAAGACGCACGCTTTTTGGTGATGGACTCTTGATTAATTTCTATTTTATATCTTCAGCTTTCATCATTACTCAGATCTTACGTCTTCATCATTTATCCAAAACTTTCTGTTTCACTCTCACAAAATCTATCACACCATGAAAACCAGAGCTAGCAATCGATCGTTTGGGAAATCAAACGAAGATGGATCGTCATCAAGCATTCCTACGGAACAAAGATGAAATCCAAACGAGTACATAAGAAATCCTCCGCTCATGAGTTATCCGATGCCACACTAATATCCCATGACTCTGATTCTAGTTTTCTTCTTAAAAGCTTTAGACATTGAACCTTCTCACCAGGAAAGTCGAAACAACCAATGGATGATTTAACAATTTTTTCTCACAAATTGTAATCTCCTTCAATCTGGTAAATCCATTTTCATCCTCTTTGATTTGCAAGAAAATTTCTTTAGAGGCCCTAGTTTTGAAACACGTTTTAAAAACTCCATTGCTACAAAACAATTTTTGTGTATGAAAAATCTTTGGATCTCTTTTATCTAAAACACTGCTTTTGAAAAACTTTTCACCGAGTGCAACATTTTTTCTATGTCGCTTCCTCCTACTATTGCTTATCCCTGTTAGTCCAACAATTTTACACCAATCTTGAATGTAATGGGGACCTGCTTTTACCACATTTGTCAAGGGTAAGTCCTTATTTTTTACCAAGATTGATTTTGGAAGTATTCTTGGTATTTCTTCATCGACCATGTCCTTTCACTCTCAAAGGAGTCGCTAACATTCCTTTTCATCCTTTGGAACAACTCCATATAGTTATGAATGATTATTCTATTTCATCTCTCGCTCTTCCAAAACTGTGGAGTGTGTGTCCCATCGCATGTGTATTACATAAGTTGGTACTCAGATAATCTATTTCCACGCCTTGGTGGTGGAGCCGATTTTACTTATCAAGATTTGGTTGTTGTGGCTATGATTCTCAAAGGAAAGGTTTTTAATTTTTCTCAAATGATGTTATCTCATATGCAAAGTCAGATTCACAAAGCAAGAAATGTCTTCCTTACAAAGAAATTTTTGACAAAACTTTTTCAACATTTTAAGATCTCTTTTGATGATGAAATTTTGTCACAAATCATGAGCTTATCGACACCGCCAATTTAACAAAATCTCATATTACTTTTCATGTCGGTGAATTCATCCGCTTTCTCCCCGATCCTCCTATAACTTCTCCTCCTCCTATTTCTCATACTCCGATTCATCTTCCTTCTTTCGCCAAATTCCAATGGGTCCGATGTTATGAATGTTTTGATCGAGATTTTACAAAATCAAAATTCGCGGAAAGTCGAAGTTGGTTTAAATAAGAAATCGCCTTGTGTGTCTTCGAGAAAGGGAAGTTATCGATGGATGCTCCGTAGATCAATAAATTATATCATCAAGTCAAGATGAATTTATTGATCTCAAAGTGGGTTTTGAGATTCAGACGATGGCCATGGTGAAAGACTCCAACGAAAAATTTAATCTAACACATGTTAGTTAAGTCAAGAGGTGAAATTTGTCATTATCAACCTGGGAGCTTGCAGATTTTATGGCCACCGTGTTCAATGATATTGGCCAAAGGTTTCATGTTCCAACAATGTATTCTCCAATTCTCGAATGGCCAATGAACAATTGGATGGTCAATACAAGGGTGACTTTCTCGATATGGAGCTTCCTCCCGCAACCTTTATTCCTCTCGACCACCTCGATTTGTAAACGATTACACCTTTGAAGAGCGCTTACATCGCCTTTTCACATCGACCATACTTTACCACTCGTAAGTAACAAATGGGCCAATCTCAAAGATATTGATTGATTGAGGTCTTCTTTTGCATGATGACAAAGGGGGAGAGTTTTTGAGAATTCTGCTTTTAATTTTTCTTTTTTAAGACTATGGTTTCACTTGATTTGTTTTTGCAGGCATGGTTGTTCGGATGTTAAGACTATGGTGATTTTGTGATTTTGTTTTGATGCATGTTTAAAACCGATTTTGATGCATGATATTAAGATTGATTTTTTTGATTTTACTTTGTTAAAATTATGATCTATGAAATTACATTTGCATTATGATACTAACATACATGTGTTTTTACAAAATTTTCAAAATTTTCCGAAATATGCATGAATTTAGGGGAGTTTCATTTATATATGTTGTCATCATCAAAAGGGGAGAATGTTGATTATATCAACGCTCTAGCCTTATGTTTTGATGATGACTTGCTATTGGTACTAAATTATGTATTGTGGATTTGTGAAACTATTTCAAGAAGTGTTTGATGGATTATTCAAGAAGTTTGAAGAATTTTTGAGTCTTAAGGAAAATATGTAAGGTCATTGCAAATATTTAATTTTTCAATTCAAGGCTCTAGGACATTTTATGTGTGCATTAATTAATATTTTGTGCATGTCCCAAATATGTTATTCATCGCTATTTGCTATCAAGAGAAATGTTAGCATGCATGCAGTAGGAGTTAAAATTAGTGATACACGTATTGAATGCATTGTGATCTTCTTTCCATTTATGTGATTGATTGTTATATATTGAAAGCAGAAGTATAATATATATGATTCATGTGGATCTTGATTAGAAGTCTAAAAAAGTGTATATATATTGGAAATTGATAGTAATGATTATCTTGGAAAGATGCATGTTGCCATTAATTACGGAACTAACATTTTCTAAAGAGTCTAGTATTAATAAAGTTCGCGTACGTAGAGGAGATAGTCAATTACTTTATTAAAATGGCATATTATGATTATGGGCTACATGTTTTAGATTTTAACATATTATATTTTGGCTTATCTTTGACATAGTCTATATATTTTTTGTTTCCAACAAGAATAATATTATAGCTTATCTTTGGGATTTTTATCAATGTAAACGTTATTATTGTTACAACGAAAATGTGTTGATGAGAAACGAGTAATATATTGGGCTATAAATAATCGAAAATCATTGATCGCCATACAACACTTACAACACTTGAATTAATATTTTGCACTCATATACTTTGAAAGCTATTCTATTCTTCGTGCAAATTTTGAGTGTTCTTTTCATATTGATTTAAAATCAATTTTCGTGGGCATTATATTGGTGATATCTTTTACTATTTCTATTTGATCATTGCATTCATTAGTTGAGCCTTGCATTGTTAAATTGCTTATTTGCTTTGATCATTAGACCTCTATCATTGTAATCTTAAATTTGTTTTTAGACTAAGTGTTGTTTAAGGGATTTAATCCGTGGATTAAGGTTTGTTTACAAACAAAGTTCAAGAAAGCATATGTGCTTAAGGAGTGCATTGGTGCACAAGGAGCAAGGGTGCTCAAGTGAATTATTGTTATTCAATTTTATAGAATTTGTATTGTAACAAGAGTCTTTTAAAGAAATAAAAGAGAGTCTCCAATGCCAGTTGGTATTGGACGGAGTAAGCTATTATTATATAGGTAATAGCCAACCACGTAAAAATCTTGGTGTTATTTTTATTACTTGATTTAACTTAATTTCATTCAAGTTTATTGGTTTGTTATATAAAATCTAATCGTGAGAATTTTTGGTTATCATTAAATATTTTATTTACAAAAACACCAAGATATTTTCTTAAACAAAAATTCAATTTTAGAGACTATATTCTTTCAAAGAAGTCGCATTCATTAATTAGTCGATCGCATTCAATAACTTAGTTTAAATTTTTTAATTGGTCATAGTTTATATCCACACTTATTCAACCCCCCCTTCTAAGTGTGCCTTATCTCAATTTACCATCTTGGGTGGAATTTTTTTTCCAGTCAATTCTTGTGCCTCCTCCCTTGGTCATCCAATTACTTGGCAAGGTATATTCTTGAGGACTTAAACCACCATTTTTGGTGGACCACCATCTTGGGTGGATTTTTAATTCATCTGTAGTTCAGAGTTTTTTCGATGGTAGAACCAGTATTTGGGTTCTTGACTTCCGGGACTGCACCGTGGGTGATAGAGTTGCACGTTTTTTCTCCTAGTTCGATCTCCTCGGCCGCTAGCTTCTCATGGTTTATCCTTCATAGACTATAATAGTCCATAGTGGAATGTCCTGCATATTGGTGGTATACACAGAAGTCTGGCCTTCTTTTCATCTCTTCCGTTACGACCAACCGGGGCCTTAGAGGCTTCACCACTCCGTGCTCAACCCATTGTTCATACAGGCCCCTGAATGCCTTCTTGCTGCATGTGATAGCCTCTAGAACTGGCATTCTAGTATACTTGTCACCATACTTTTCTCTGCTTCGCTCAAATTTCTCATTCTTCTCTCTATTACCCCCTTGTGGTTTTGACTGAGAATCCACCAAAGCCACAGTTGCTGTCCTCTTGCTCTTTCATGTAACCATCGCATGGCTATTGGGAAATGTCATGATTCCCCCCAAGTCTTGTACAAAAGATGAGAGGGTCGCAAATGAATCACAAGCCTTGGTAATGAGGTGGGGCTTGAAGGCGTCTAAAGCACCATTGTTGCATATGCTAACCAAGTTCTTTTCATCAATCGGCTCTGCGCACTTCTGTGCCTGGGCCCTGAACCTATCAACGTAATCTGACAACTCCTCATTCAGCTTCTGCTTGAACCGCATGACCTCTACAATGGTTACCTGTTTCTGTACATAGAAAAATTTCTTAAAAAATTATAATTTTAGATCATCCCAATCATGGACTGATCCCTTCTCCAAGTTGTAATACCAACTGAAGGCATTATCCGTCAAAGTCTTGTTGAATTCCCTCATCAATAAATTTTGATTGTTCACTTCATCATATCCTAACCATGGAGACATTGTCTCCACAAACCTGGCAATGTGTTCCCTGGCATTTCCTTTCTCCCCATTGTATTTTGGAAATTACGGGGGATGCTCGATATACCTCTTAAAGTAAGGTTTCTCTCGAAATATGTGCGGGTAGGGTGGAGTAAAGTCTAACTCCGCAAGTCGGGATGTCGCTGTGAAGTTGATTGATCACATCGATCATATCATCCTTTGTGACATATTGGCTTGTGGTGTGGACTCTTTGTGGTGTTGTGATGTATGGCGGCATTGGTCGTGTGTATGGTACGGAAATTGGTTGATGTACACTGGCATCAAGTAAATTCTGTATCGGTTGTGCTTGTGGGTTGGTTCGTTGGACAATGCTTGGGATGGTTGGTATCTGCACTTGTGAAAATACGGGGATAGTGGTCAGAATGATGTTTGTCTGAGGCTAGCTGACTTTCAGTTTGGGTTGTGGCACGTCACCACTATTCTGAGGTTCCAAGTGGATGATTAGAACAGACTGATTCTTCGTCAATGGAGGTGCATTCTGATTCTCCTTATTGTTGCTATCGTTGTTGTTGTCCTCCACTCCTGCATGTTCTCCCTGTGAATTATCTGGGAACATGGCCTTGAAAGCGGGAATATGTATCAACTATGGCGGAAATTTTCCATTTCCTCTTGCTTCTCTGCATCTCCAAAGATCATAGCCATCATCATCATCCTTGTTCTTCCTGTGTGCTTCCTTCAACGCCTTGAGCATCTTGATTTGCACAAAGATTTGCTCGCTCTCCAATTTCTTCCTCTTCTTTTTCTCGCTACCGCTCGCTCGACATTCGTTAATTGTTGATCAGCCTTGTATGGTGATGTTGAACTTTCTTCTGAGGCTTCTTCAAGAATGGGTTGATCGAGATCTAGATTCACTCCTTGGAAAGCTTAACTCGCTTGCCTTGCAACTGGACCCGGTGAGGTAATGCTATTTGTTGGTGAAGCTCTTCTTGTTGTCCTCCCACTTTGAGTTGTGGGCATACCCTTCACGAATTCTACACCTCCCCAACAGAGTCGCCAAATAAATGTGGGCAAGGAAATCGTGCCTTGCCAGTTAAGGTTTCGTGTTGGCTGAGGAGGAGAGAAATCCACAAAGAGCACGGAATTGATTGGTTGATTGAAGAGAGGAGAACGACAGGTGTGCGATTACTCCAACGATGCATGGTAGAACTCCTAGAATCCAGGAACCGTGTTAGGGTAGCAGGGATTCCAAGAGCCTTCTTGAGTCCTTCGAGTTGAGAGAATGTCCAAACTCTTTTTAGTGCTTTTAGGTGGAATATCCCAGCCTTTAAGTCACCAAAAAGAGTCCCTTTTGATCTTCCAAGAGTCCAAGTCCTGAGTCTGAAGAGTGGTCCAAACCCTTTAGTGCTTTTAGGTTGAAAATCCAAGC
Organism: Panax quinquefolius; assembly: GCA_020205615.1. Taxonomy (NCBI): domain Eukaryota; kingdom Viridiplantae; phylum Streptophyta; class Magnoliopsida; order Apiales; family Araliaceae; genus Panax; species Panax quinquefolius. Next base: position 137,776,146 of record CM035152.1, read on the forward strand.
TTTTAAGCCACCAAAAAGAGTCCCCCCTCCCTTCCTAGAATGGAAGGGGTATTTATAGAGTTTTCTAGAATTAAGTAGTCACATGTTAGACACATGTTTTCAGGGAAATTCTAGAAATACCCTTTAGTCATTAGAATAATGCCCATATTGCCCTGTCCTTCTAGCCACCAATCCAATCCCTTAATCAATTCCCAAAACGAGCTGCCTCCATGAGCCTTCTCCCTCGGGACCCATGGAGGCTTCTCTCGAGTCTCGCCTATTTATTTTTGGCTTTTCCGTCTTCATTCCATTAGGTTATACGAACCCTAATTTGCACATTTAATGAGGTCGCGGAACCCTAATTGTGCATTTAATTCAATTAGGTCATGTGAACCCTAATTTGCACTTGGGCCCACAAATGTATATATATATATAATATACTACAGACATGTTATATATATACATGCATAAGATTTATATATAATATATATAATATGATTACATATATAAGTTATACACACACATGCACATTACATGTATTATGCACACACACACCTGTTTAACACACACACACACACACACACGTTTATATATATTATATATATATATGATGTATATGTAGGTTATATATATATGTTATAATATATATATATAATATATATATATATATATATATATATAAATGATATGATTACATATAAATATATATATATCTTGATATATATATGCATGTTATATAATATATTTATGTTACAATATATGCATGCATGTTTAGGTTATATATATATATATATATATATATATATATATATATATATGTAATAAAAAAATTTTGCCCAATTTTAAAATAACTTACAATAATTTTGAAATCTTTAAATAATAAAATTAATTTGAGAATAAATAGAAAATGCCCACATGTCAAAAATAATTTAATCAAAATCTCAATCTTCTTTCCAAATTCGGTCAAACAAGTATTTGATGATTAACATATGATTTTTGTCCCAAAATGCATGACCGAATTCATTTCCAGCACATTAGTGTTGGGTAAAATCTATATACGTACAACACGCAAGTATACGTGATCAACAAGTAATATAGTAATGAGTAGAGTAACGTTCCCACAAAGACAAATTAGTATGAAACTTAACCTTACAATTACCAATTTCCTATCAAGCCTAATTTTATTAAACTATTCAATTCAATGATTAAAATTATAGAAACTTAATTAAGAACCAAATCAACTACCACAAAACAATCACAAATATTAAAATCTAGAATTTTAAACAATTAATGAAGAATTAGACTTATGATTTCACCCTAAGCTTCACTTTGATTTCTACACCTTTATTCCAATTCAAATCTCTATCCCAGTTCATTAATCAAGAACACGCATGTAGTACTAGCCACCTCTCGATGCACTAATACCGTATTAACTTAAATCCATAAATTAGATAGAAACAAGTTAAACACCTTAATCAACTAACTCATTATATCTCTATGTGAATTATAATTAAAGAAGGTTTTAAGATTAAGTTCTCTATCTGATTACATGCGATGTCAAGCATATCTCTACCTTAACATTCATCAAGAATCTGCTATTCACAAAATTCATGAACACACACTATATTAACTAAGTCTAGATTTGAATATCCTCTCTCGATTCCATACAAATCTACAAAGAATTGTTGATCAGGCAATTCATAAATTCAAGCTCAAATTAATATAGATAAACTGGAAAATAGCTTATTGAACTGGAAATCAAAGTTTACAAAATCATAGTTTCACTTAAGGATCCACCATAAGCCTAAAAAGTGAATTAGTTCATCATAAATAAAATAACAACTGAATAATTCAAAGATAACATTCTTTTAATTACAAATAAAAGACTAAGGAGAAGAATAGTGAAAAACACCCTTCACGTAGCCTAAATCTGCAATCGTCTCGAAAATCTCTTCAAAATCTTCCTCCAATGCTTGTTATGAAAAACCGAAATTGATCTTCGTATTCTATCTTGTGTATTGTTTAATTCATTGTTAATTGAGTAATAAACATCCAACACACATTTTATTGGTTAATTCCATGCCCAATAGAGTCCACTTGCCATCCAAATGCTAGAGTTCATGCCCCAGCAGAGTCCAAAACAAAACAAGAGAGTTCACCAGTCGAGACCCAGCCTACGTGTATATAAGTTTAAAAAAACAGTTCCGCTTATGAAAGCACCCTTTCTATTAGTTGCTGTTAAAGACCCCCGCCCCAGTGGGGGAACATAGGCAAAAAGGGCCCGCCTCGACGGGGGTCTATTCTGCCAGATGACTTTGCTAACTTCATGATTTCTTCCAGAAATGCTCCAATTGACTCCAATTCTTCGTTAAATGCCACAACAACCACCCAACACATAAAATGTGACGCCCCCAAAATAGGTCCAATCCATCCAACCTATTCTGAGTCGCCAAATACATGGTACAGAAAATAACAATAACTTTATTACTACAATTGTCGTGCAAAATACAACAATACAAATGTTATGAGTTTTGATACAAATATATACCAACTGTGACTCATGCCCAACCTTGGATAGCATGTCACAATGGCACCTTACATAAAGGTACAGTCAAAAACTATTTTAGAAATTAAAATCTTTGGGAAGTGCTCAAGGAAACTTTCGTACATGGGAGGCCATACGTCTAGGTTATGATAGATATCATATGTCCACAGAATTAACCTTGGTTGACCCAATAGACCCCAAAGAAAAATGAGAAGATTACTATCATGTTCTTTCCAATGGTGAGTCTTCTCTTGACATATAATTATCTCCATGGTCTCCAATTGAAAATTATATTTCAACCAAACTCCAAGATTATATAGGTAGTGCTCGTAGATATACTCAGCAAATGGATGTGCACAACCCTGTCTTATGATAACATGAGGTTGTATGTCATTAGACATCTTATATGATAGTGGCAAAACACCCTTCCAACGTTGGGTTCACCTCACCCTATTCGGTTAAACAAAATTAAATATCAAATGACGTATACAATACGACACACTTATCTAAAGTTTTCAATAAAATTATTTTCATACTATTTAGGGAGAACATCAACAGCTATAGACCACCGTTCTATTCCCCTGTTACCCCCGCTCGACCCAGCTGCACTCTTGTTACCTAAAAAGAATTGTGAAGAAAAAGGGTGAGCACAACTAGCCCAGTAAAGAATATCATGACTAAGATAAATAATTTATCAATAGCCTTCATCAGTAATGAATCAGAGATTTAGAACATATTTTAGATGATAAAACTTTTCAACCATAGTTGCAGCGGAACGAGCAATCCATTAGAAGAGTCAAATAGACTATAAAGTTTTTTATCTTCTCCACGTTAAAAGTCCACCCACAATGTTTTATCCCTGTAACATCAATCAACAGTTCCTTTCCACAATCATATGAATAGCTCATAATCATAATTGTGATTCTAATTTCCTCTTCGCACCCAGGACAAAGATAATTTTCATCACCTGTCTTAATCTGAAACATCAAAGATCATGATTATACTTAATCACAGTTCCTGTTTATAATCATACTTATAAATTCATCATTGCACTACGGGCCAAAGATATTCAACAACATGTCATCTTTGCACTACAGGCCAAAGATATTCAACAATAGGTCATCTTTTCACTACAGGCCAAAGATATTCAACAACTGGTCATCTTTGCACTACAGGCCAAAGATATTCAATAACATGTCATCTTTGCACTATGCGCCAAATATATTAATATCTCAAAGAAATATATAATCATTTCAGAATTTATATAAACAATAATTATAACCATGTTGATCAATTCACCTTTACACTTAAGATAAAGATAATCGTTTATAAATTCAATGGTCATGATCATACCAGTCAACAATTCATATTTGAACTACTGGCCAAAGAGAACCCGTAGTCACGATCATACCAATAATCTACCCATCTTTACACTCAAGTGAAAGAAAAATTCCATCACTAGGGTTATAAAAATTTTATATATGATAATAAAAACAATATGATCAAAATATGGATTTAATTTCAAGAGTAAGATTCATAAATCCATGATTTCATAACACCTTAATCTAAATGTTATAAATTACTTAGTAATCTCATAATATAGTATTATTAATATTACCATAATATTTTAATCTTTTCTTAAACTTATAAATAATTTATTTTAATTGTTTACACTTTACTAATTAATGCATTTAATCATCCTAAAATGCCAAACTCATAAGATTTTATCACCAATAATCAAAATTCTCATCAAAAATCTGCATATACCTTATATAGGATTCTCAAGCCATAAAATCCTATTTTCCAATTTTCATACTTCACATAACATATTTAATTTATTTACTCATAACTAGTCTATTTTTATGAAAAATACCAAATCAGTACAAACAAATTTTCTTTTCTGGGATTTAGCAGAATATAGTCTCATATTGAACATATATTTTTCTCAGAATTTTTAAAATTCATTTACTATTTTTCATATGGCCAAAACTGCCGAATATTTAGACATTTATCATAAACTGTACTTTTGTCCAAAAATTTTGAAATTTACAGAATATACTTTTGTTATATATATGTACTCCCAATAAAAATTTCACCAGTTTTGGAGTTAACCACAAGGAGTTATAAGGGTTTACTTTTAAAATAGTCTTTTCCCATAAAATTCATAACTCCTAATCTATACATCCAAAAATCGCCATTTTTGGACACCATCTAGAAAACTCATCAAATTATCATTTCAAAATTTTTGAAGGTCGGAAAAATTACGAAACATGAAAAACATAAATACCCTTACAATCCCTTACCTCAAAAGAGCAGTATTTCTGACTGGAATATCGGATATAACTAGACCTAGCAAACATGGCCCAAGCCCGTCAGTGGTAGCCCGCCACCCATCACCAAATTTGGGCTATGGGTTGCAAATTTTTAGCTCAGAAAATATAGGCCGCTTTTGGCCCGATCAATTTTTGCCCTACCGCATACCTGTATTTTTTTTTTTTTTAAACATAATGTTGCTACTTATGGGTTATGAGGCTTGAACACAAGATTTGTAAGTAAATAAATAAGAGTTTAAACCAATTGAGCTACAACAATTGTTTATTTTTAATGCAATCTTTAATATATTGTTTCTTTACTTTTGTTCAAATTTTACTATTCTTAAAAAGTAAAACTTAAATCGTGCATAATTTATAATATTGAATTGAAGATGTTATCGGAGTCATAATTTGAATTTTTTTAATCAAACAGTCAATGACCATTTGTAATATTGATGCATGCATCATGCATGTGTTGAGGTACAAATGCTTTCATTTTATTCTTAAAATAAGTTTAAGTATTAAATTAATTTGTGAAGAAAATCACAACTACTCATGTCTTACAGTTTTAACGTGATTATGATTAGATAGTAAGATACACTCAAACAAGTAATCCGAAACTCAAACAAGTGATTATGATTAGATAGTAAGATATTAAATTAACGTGATTAATTTGTGTAAAAACTAATTAATATAAAGAGAGAATTTATTGAAAGATGATATAGAAAAATAATTAATTTATTCTCTTTCAAAAGTACAAACAAGTATTCCGAATAATTTTTTATTATTATTAAAAGTCTATTATTATGGAATGGAGAGAATAATAATAATTTATTTATTTATTCTCAGCTTTGATCATGATCTTCTTTGATTTACTAAAATACCAAAATTGGAAGAGTTTATATTATAAAGTGCACATGTTTTGTCTTTCTTGTTTTGGCAACTTGTTGAATATATATAAATTAGAATTATTGTTTATTATAAATTATTTTATAATATTTATTAATATTACTATTTTTGGTGTAACAAAATTTTGCAAAAAAAAAAAAGGAAGAAGTCTCATGGTTCGGTAGTAATTACCAACTCGGGCCACTGTCAAGACATTTCGAGCCCACCAAAATCCGGGTCATTTTGGTCTGGCCTGATTTTTCTTACCTACCCGCCTGTCATTTGCAGTCTAGATATAACGCTGAAGGAAACTTGCAATGATAGCAACTCTCCAAGTATCTAAATACTCACAAAAATATGCTCGATAATATAGAGAGAGAAAACTTATGTTTCTGGTGTGATTTTCAATTCTAACTTAATCGCCTATTTATAGGAAAATGCTAGAACGCCAAAGGAGACTAAATTAATAAAATAATATTATATTTTATTTTTCTTTGTGCACACCAACCAAGACCAACTCAGCCCTCCACCTTTGAAATTTAATTCCAGCACATGTTTTCAACAAAAAATAAAAGTGGGTCCCACGTACAATTTTAATAAAAATTATTTTATTTTCCGAAACTTCAGTAATTCATAATAAATAACCCTTTTATCAGAAAAATACGAATTTGATATCCATTCCACATGAAATCGAATTCTCTACAACTTTGTAGCTTTAAGTTTTTCCAAATTCCAGACTGAAAATATCCGAAATCCACAAACGAATGATTTTTAACACCTTTTAAAATGTATAACAAATCATGCGTTAATTTTTAACGGTTCAAAATTTGTGGACATATACTCAACTTATATATGTATAACATATCCAAAAATCACAACGATCCAACGGTCGGATTAAAATTATAACTCACGCAATAGAGCTTTAAGAACACTGATTTGATTTTTAATGCCTCCATTCTGACAAAAATACTGATAAAACACCTCAACATTAATTCCTTCATTTATAACCACATAAAATAAATAAATCCATCATTTATGTCCGCATCGAATAAATATTTTCTTATCAATAATTAATTATTCACAAATAATATTACAAAATCACAATAATGACAACCAGACAGTTCCCAGGAAAGAGGGGGCTTTTTGATAAGGATTTCTCCTTACTAGCGCGCAATTAGGTGACCAAACCTCTCCTTGACAGAACTTTCTAGACATTGCCAATAATGTTATCTAATAATATTATTCAAATAATATGAATTATTGATATGATAATGGGAAATACTGTGCAGTGATAATTATTGAAACAACAATAATATAAAATATCAACGCATCAATTATTGAATCAATAAAATAAAATATTGAACAGTAATTACTGTAACAATTATTGAGTAGAGCCTTCTTACGTAAGAATCAATAATTCAAAAATACTGTACAATACCATGTGCTTCTCAGGCAACCACGCCAGACATTCTTTATGTTAACCACCAGGTATTTCAACAGTGTTAATGGTAACAACTACACCGTTATTTATAAAAAACTCAAGCTTGTCTTTTTCTTCATCCGATAATTATTCTGTTATGGGGCCCACAAATGGCTGCGCTGTCGTACGAATATTCCCCGACAACAAGAATATTCCACGACCAAACGAATATTCCCCGACAACAATGAGTATTTTACAGCCACTTGCTTATTTTGAAAAAAAAATTCATATATCACCATTAACTTTAATTTTTTTTTTATCAATTTAGCCATTTAAAAAATAAAAAAATTGAATATTTTATTTCATAAAATTTGGGGTCTTACAATCTCCCCTCCTTATGAAATTTTGTCCCCGAAATTTCCGTACTTGGTATTTCGAAGAGTTGAGAATACCTTGCTTTCATTTCAGATTCTATCTTCCCTGTAATCATGATTTCTCCATTGCTCATCTCCTGTATTTCAGATATCATTCTAGAATACAGCTTTAAAATAAAGGTTAATTGACATATCACAATTTGTCAACTTAAGTAAGAAAATTTAGCTTAGGTAGGACACACACTGGCGAAGGATATTACTCGTCTCTCCCTTCCTAGTTCTAATCCCGGATCTCCGTCAGAGATCATATCCCTAAGCTCGATACCAATCGTGGACGCCCCCAAAATAGGTCCAATCCATCCAACCTATTCTGAGTCGCCAAATACATGGTACAGAAAACAACTACAACTTTATTACTACAATTATCGTGCAAAATACAAAAACATAAATGTTGTGAGTTTTGATACAAATATATACCAACTGTGACTCATGTCCCAACCTTGGATAACATGACACAATGACACCTTACATAAAGGTACAGTCAATAACTGTTTTAGAAATTAAAATCTTTGGGAAGTGCTCAAGGAAACGTTCGTACATGGGAGGCCATGCCTCTAGGTTATGATAGATATCATATGTCCACAGAATTAACCTTGGTTGACCCAATAGACGCCAAAGAAAAATGAGAAGATTACTATCATATTTTTTTCAATGGTGAGTCTTCTCTTGACATATAATTATCTCCATGGTCTCCAATTGAAAATTATATTTCAACCAAACTCCAAGATTATATAGGTAGTGCTCGTAGATATACTCAACAAGTGGATGTGCACAACCCTGTCTTATGATAACACGAGGTTGTATATTATTAGACATCTTATATGATAGTGGCAAAACACCCTTCCAACGTTGGGTTCACCTCACCCTATTCGGTTCACCAAAATTAAATATCAAATGACGTATACAATACGACACACTTATCTAAAGTTCTGAATAAAATTATTTTCATACTATTTAGGGAGAACCTCAACGCTATAGACCACCATTCTATTCCCCTGTTACCCCCGCTCGACCCACTACACTCTTGTTACCTGAAAGGAATTGTGAAGGAAAAGGGTGAGCACAACTAGCCCAGTAAAGAATATCATGACTAAGATAAATAATTTATCAATAGCCTTCATCAGTAATGAATCAAAGATTTAGAACATATGGTAGATGATAAAACTTTTCAACCATAGTTACAGCGGAACGAGCAATCCCTTAGAAGAGTCAAATAGACTATAAAGTCTATTATCTTCTCTACGTTAAAAGTCCACCCACAATGTTTTATCCCTGTAACATCAATCAACAGTTCATTTCCATAATCATATGAATAACTCATAATCATAATTGTGATTCTAATTTCCTCTTCGCACTCAGGACGAAGATAATTTTTATCACATATCTTTACCTGAAACATCAAAGATCATGGTTATACCAAATCACAGTTCCTGTTTATAATCATACTTATAAATTGATCTTTACACTACGGGCCAAAGATATTCATTAATAGTTCATCTTTGCACTACAGGCTAAAGATATTGAACAACAGGTCATCTTTGCGCTACGGGCCAAAGATATTCAACAACAGGTCATCTTTGCACTACAGGCCAAAGATATTCAACAACAGGTCATCTTTGTACTACGGGCCAAAGATATTAATATCTCAAAGAAATATATAATCATTTCAGAATTTATATAAACAATAATTATAACCATGTTGATCAATTCACCTTTGCACTTAAGGTAAAGATAATCATTTATAAATTCGATGGTCATGATCATACCAATCAACAATTCATCTTTGCACTACTGGCCAAAGAGAACTCATAGTCACGATCATACCAATAATCTACCCATCTTTACACTTATGTGAAAGAGAAATTCCATCACCGGGGTTATAAAAATGTTATATATGATAATAAAAACAATATGATCAAAATATGGATTTAATTTCAAGAGTAAGATTCATAAATCCATGATTTCATAACACCTTAATCCAAATGTTATAAATCACTTAGTAATCTCATAATCTAATATTATTAATATTACCACAAAATTTTAATCATTTCATAAACTTAAAAACAATTTATTTTAATTGTTTACACTTTACTAATTAATGCATTTAATCATTCTAAAATGCCAAACTCATAAGATTTCATCATCAATAACCAAAATTCTCATCAAAAATCTGCATATACCTTATATAGAATTCTCAAGCCATAAAATCCTATTTTCCAATTTTCATACTTCACATAACATATTTAATTCATTTATTCATAACTAGTCAATTTTCATGAAAAATACCAAATTAGTACAAATAAATTTTCTTTTCTGAAATTTAGCAGAATATAGTCTCATATTGAACATATATTTTTCTCGGAATTTTTAAAATTCATTTACTATTTTTCTTATGGCCAAAACTGTCGAATATTTAGACATTTATCATAAACTGTACTTTTGTCCAAAAATTTTGAAATTTATAGAGTATACTTTTGTTTTATATATGTACTCTCAATAAAAATTTCACCAGTTTTGGAGTTAACCACAAGGAGTTATAAGGGTTTACTTTTAAAATAGTCTTTTCCCATAAAATTCATAACTCCTAATCTATACATCCAAAAATCACCATTTTTGGACACCATCTAGAAAACTCATCAAATTATCATTTCAAATTTTTCCAGAATTTTTGAAGGTCGAAAAAAATTATGAAACATGAAAAACATAAATACCATTACATTCCTTTACCTCAAAAGAGCAGTATTTCTGACTGAAATATCGGATATAACGCTAAATGAAACTTGCACTGATAGCAACTCTCCAAGTATCTAAATACTCACAAAAATATGCTCAATAATATAGAGAGAAAACTTATGTTTCTGGTGTGATTTTCAATTCTAACTTAATCGCCTATTTATAGGAAAATGCTAGAACGCCAAAAGAAACTAAATTAATAAAATAATATTATATTTTATTTTTCTTTGTGCACACCAACCAAGACCAACTCAGCCCTCCACCTTTGAAATTTAATTCCAGCACATGTTTTCAACAAAAAACAAAAGTGGGTCACACCCACAATTTTAATAAAAATTATTTTATTTTCTGAAACTTCAGTAATTTATAATAAATAACCCTTTTATCAGAAAAATACGAATTTGATGTCCATTCCACATGAAATCAAATTCTCTACAACTTTGTAGCTTTAAGTTTTTCCAAATTCCAGATAGAAAATATCCGAAATCCACAAACGAATGATTTTTAACACCTTTTAAAATGTAAAACAAATCATGCGTTAATTTTTAATGGTTCAAAATTTGTGGACATATACTCAACAAATATATGTATAACATATCCAAAAATCACAACGATCCAACGGTCGGATTAAAATTATAACTCACGCAATAGAGCTTTAAGAACACTGATTTGATTTTTAATGCCTCCATTTCGACAAAAATACTGATAAAATACTTCAACATTAATTCTTTCATTTATAACCACATAAAATAAATAAATCCATCATTTATATCCGCATCGAATAAATATTTCCTTATCAATAATTAATTATTCATAAATAATATTACAAAATCACAATAATGACAACCAGGCAGTTCCCAGGAAAGAGGGGGCTTTTCGATAAGGATTTCTCCTTACTAGCGCGCAATTAGGTGACCAAACCTCTCCTTGACAGAACTTTCTAGACATTGTCAATAATATTATTCAAATAATATGAATTATTGATATGATAATGGAAAATACTGTGCACTGATAATTATTGAAACAACAATAATATAAAATATCAACGCAACAATTATTGAATCAATAAAATAAAATATTGAACAGTAATTACTGTAACAATTATTGAGTAGAGCCTTCTTACGTAAGAATCAATAATTTAAAAATACTGTGCAATACCATGTGCTACTGTACAACCACGCGTATTACTATATTTTAACCACCATGTATTTCAACAGTGTTAACGGTAACAACTACGCCGTTATTTATAAAAACTTAAACTTGTCGTTTTTCATCATCGACAGGTTATTACATTTATGGGGCCCATAAATGGTCGCTGCAAGTCGCATACGGATATTCCCGACAAAGAAGAATATTCTACGACCAAATGAATATTCCCCGACAACAATGAGTATTTTATAGCCACTTGCATATTTTGAAAAAAAAAATCATATATCACCCTTAACTTTAACTTTTTATCAATTTAACCATTTACTAAATAAAAAAAATTGAATACTTTTATTTCATAAAATTTGGGGTCTTACATAAAAGAAGACAAAACAAATAAAAACAAACATGAAAACAAGAAAATAGCAACAATTAAGCGTGAAATGGACAACGATTCGTGGATATGAAATCCACTTATCAAAATCCCCCAAACTTAAAACGTGCTAGTCCTTGAGCACAAAACAAACTACATGCTATGCAATGCAATGCAATGAGATGGAATGAATATAATCTATATGCTTTCGAATCCAACAATATCGCAGAATCAGAATTATCTTATCGGCCTCAGAGAAAACAAGCAAACTCTACAATATCAATCACCAAAACCAATCCACAATTCCGTATTAATTCTCAAATCTTAAACCATCATCACTGGTATTGTGAGATCCCAAATTTTATGAAATAAAAGTATTCAATTTTTTTATTTTGGTAAATAGTTAAATTGATAAAAGTTTAAAGTTAAGGGTGATATTTAAAATTTTTCAAAGTAAGCAAGTTGTTATAAAATAACCGGTAGTAAAAGTACAGTAATACACGTGGTTGCATAGTAGTACACAGTATTGATTTTTGATGCTTACGTGAGAAGTCACTCAGTTATACTCAATTATTGCTACAGTAATTGTTGCATCATATCTCTCATATTATTGATTCAATTATTGCCACAGTATTATCTGCATAATATGTTATATTCAATAATTGAGACGACAAAGTTATTCATATTATTATTTGCAATATTGACAATGTCTAGAAGTTCTGTCAAGGAGAGGTTGGATAATCTAATTGCGCGCCAATAGGGAGAAATCCTTATTGGAAAACCCCCTCTTTCCTGGGAACGACCTGGTTGTTAAATATTGTGCGTTATAATATTAATGATGAATAAGTTCGTGTTGATTAAAGATGAAATTGATAGTTCCATTGTGTGGGAATTATTAGTGTTAGTGAAAATCGACATTTATTTCGATAATAATTGATCTCTGGAGGTTATATTGACCAATCAGATAATTAATTGGATAAATGAACAATTAATTGCTATTAAATCACATGCTTATAACTATGTGTTCACATGTGTGTACTATTGATTCACATGATTTACTATTAGGGGAGTTGGTGCAAGATTGATAATATTTGCATGACCAAATTAAAAATAGAGGTATAGATGAAGGTATTATACTGTAATTAGTTTTTTCAAATGATTATACTATTGAGTCACATGATTATACTATTGAGTCACATGATTTTACTATTGATTCACATTAGGGGAGTTGGTGCAAGATTGATAATACTTGCATAACTAAATTAAAAATGGAGGAATAGATGATGGTACTATACTGTAATTATTATTTTTCTTATGTTTAGAACTATTGAGTCATATGATTTACTATTGATTCACATGATTTACTATTAGGGGAGGTGGTGCAAGTTTGATAATACTTGCAGGACAAAATTAAAAATGAAAGAAAAGATGAGGGTATTATACTGTAATATTTTGAGCCCCAAAATTTGCAATTATGGAAACTATATTTTCCTATAAATAAAAGTTCATTCCTTCATTATTTTTCACTAATTCACTAAGTCTCACAAGAGCAATTATTATAGAAAAATTATAGAGAGCGAAGCTATAGAGAGAAAGAAGGAGCGAAGTCCGCTACTTCACTATTCCAGTATCCAGTCTTTTTTTGAGGTAAGGGATATTATTATTATAGTAAGGGGTATTATTTCTTCCGTATTCATGAAGAGAGTTATTTTCTTTCAATACTCGTAAAGGTTGTTATTCCATTCTTTATTATTATGTTAGAATAACCTGTCTATTCGAAGTACCGCATACATGGTGAAATTCTTTTGTTATTCCATTCTTTATTATTCTGTTGTAATAACTTTCATGCAAGCGGTCTATCGATGCACGGTGAATTTCGTGTTATTCCAATCTTTATTATTCTGTTGGAATATCCTGTTAGTGCGGATTATGCATGACCTGGTTCCATTCTTTATTATTCTGTTGGAATATCCTGTATGTGCGGATTACGCATGACCTGGTTCCATTCTTTATTATTCTATTGGGAATAACCTGTCTGTGAGGTCTATCGCATGCGTGGTGAATTCTTCTGTTTTTCCATTCTTTATTATTCTGTTGGAATAACATGTCTATGTGGATTACCGCATGCATGGTGAATGGTCCTTTGTATTCATTCCTTATTAAATTATGGAAATGATCTGTCTACGTGGATTACCGCATAGCGGGTGAAAATCCATTTGCAGTTTCATATAATCTATTATACTCGTGTGAGATATCATTTCTTTTGTACTCGTCATGGAATATCATTTTCTTTGATATTTTTTTATGAGTTACTATTCACGGGTTACTATTCACCCGGTTATTATTCATTCTAGTATTAGTCACTCGGGTATTCGGGGCACTTTTCGTGTTGGAGTACTATTCACAAGTTACTATTCATGGGTTACTATTCACCCAAATTACTATTCACCCGAATATTATTCACTCGAGTATTTGGGGTACTTTTCATGCCGGGGTACTATTCACGAGGTATTATTCCCGAAGTACTATTTATAGGGTACTATTGCGGGGTACTATTTACCCGAAAAATATATTTCTTTTCTGTCCAAATTATTTTTGGTATATGAATATTATTCTTGAATTTTACTCCACAAAGCAGTATCATGTTGACAATTTGGATATTTTTAAACACTGGATAAATTTAAAGTCTTTAATATTTATCCTTGATTTTATTTGATTAATGCTTATATCATTGTCATCATCCTCATGCTTATATTATGATGAAAGTCATCTTTGGCTTATGTGCAAAGATGAACTGTTGATTATTGGTTTTACAGTTGTATATCTTTGGCTTACGTGCAAAGATGGACTGTTGATTATTGGTTTTAGAGTTGTATATCTTTGGCTTACGTGCAAAGATGAACTATTGATTGATGAGTATCTTTGGCTTATGTGCATAGATGAATTATTTATTGGTATGATTATGACCAGGGATCATTCGGTATAATCATGACCCGTAATGTTATAGATGATGTGGTAAAAGTCCTCATTGGCCCGTAGTGCATTGATGGACAGTTATTGGTATGATTATAACCAGAGATTATTCGGTATAATCATGACCATTGATGATTACATGAATATCTTTGGCCGTAGTGTAAGGATGATTCGATGATGTGGATTATTTATTTATTGTCGAGTCTCAAATGATAAAATATTGATTATACACTTTTAATTCAGTAAAAGATAGTAGATATCATGCTCTACTTGACTCTTCTAAAATATGGGTTGTATGTCTTTGGCCCAGAAAAAAGATGAATTGTTAATGAATATCTTTGGTCTGTAGTGCAAAGATGAATTTATTAGTATGATTATGAGCGGGAATTGTGATTTGGTATAACCATGATTTTTGATGTTTTGGTGAAGATAGGTGATGAAAATTATATTCATCACAGGTGCGAAAAGGAATTTAGAATCACAATTATGATTATGAGTTATTCATATGATTGTGGATGAGGAATTGTTGATTGATGTTCTGAGGATAAAACATTATTGGTGGACTTTTAACATGGAGAAGATAATAGATCCGATGGTCTATTTGACTCTTCTAATGGATTGCTCGTTCCGCTGCAACTATGGTTGAAAAGTTTTATCATCTACCTTATGTTCTAAATCTTTGATTCATTACTGATGAAGATTATTGATGATGTAAATTATCTTTAGTCATGATATTCTTTACTGGGCTAGTTGTGCTCACCCTTTTTGCTTGACAATTCCTTTCAGGTAATAAGAGTGTAGCTGGGTCGACCGGGGGTAACAGGAGAATAGAACGGTGGTCTATAGCTATTGAGGTTCTCCTTAAATAGTATGGAAATAATTTTATTGAGAACTTTAGATAAGTGTGTCGTATTGTATACGTCATTTGATATTTAATATTGGTGAACCGAATAGGGTGATGTGAACCCAACTTTGGAAGGGTGTTTTTCCACTATCATACAAGATGTCTAATGAGATACAACCTCATGTTATCATAAGACAGGGTTGTGCACATCCACTGGCTGAGTATATCTACGAGCACTACCTATATGATCTTGGAGTTTGGTTGAAATATAATTTTCAATTGCAGACAGTGGAGATAGTTATATGTCAAGAGAAGACTCACCATTGGAAAGAACATGATAGTAATCTTCTCATTTTTCTTTGGGGTCTATTGGGTTAACCAAGGATAATTATGTGGACATATGATATCTAGTATAACCTAGACGCATGGCCTCCCATGTACGAAGGTTTCCTTGAGCACTTCCCAAAGATTTTAATTTCTAAAACAGTTTTTAACTGTAGTTTTATGTAAAGTACCATTGTAAGGTTGTGGTCGAGGCACCATGAGAGTTACATACATTGTATTAAAACTCACAGCTTAAACGTGGTCGATTTGCCGCGACAGTTCAACAAACAGATAAATGAAATTTGTAAATGATTTTTATAGTGTGATATCTGGCGACTCAGGGGTCGTGTGGACCTATTTTGGGGGCGTCACAGGTATAATATGCGTGTGTGTTCAACATCCATGATAACTGGTATGGACTCAAATTCAATACATAATCAATTTCTTAGAAGGAATCATAAAGCCTAAACTTAAAAATTTCAAAAATAAGCACATTCCAACTAAAACTAAGCAATACCAAAATCAAGGGTTCATGGAGGGTACTTATACTTCATTTATATTCAATATTATTTTTCACACGGGGGCTTTTTGCTCTTTTCCCGTTTTATTTTTTTATTTTTTATTTAGATAAACACATGACTATGCAATGTCTCATCCCATTAAGCTAACAGTGCTACCCCTTAGCGAGCTTTCGACCAACGACTCCCAGACCATAAAAGACCTTAGGGTGCTAGGTGTAAAGACAATCCCCTCGGGAGTACTTGCTCAAGTAACAAAGGCCCCGAAACAAGACTAGTCACGATATATAATCTCTTTTTTTTTCTTTTTTTCTTTTTTATAGATAAAGCTTATATACCCCACATATAATCCCCCAAACTTAGGTTCTTACCTAATTTTTGCCTTTACTGCCTATCCTTGTTGTTTTCTCATTTACCCTAGCATTATCCTTTATAAACTATTTATGTATCAATTTGAACTGACCAGTCAACAAAGATGTTATTAGCGTGCTAACCTTTTTATTCCAGTTTCAAACAAGTGCAAGATTCGATTCATAACAGAAATTATATCATAGTTCTAATAATCAATGCTGTATTGGTTAACTTATTCTCAATCTCATCATTGGCCCACAACTAACATGAACTACAACACTGCTGGACATATGCAAACACAATATTTAACTAAATATTTTTTTCTTCATTTTTTTAATATCATAACATAACAAAATGCATTAATAACGGAATTAAAAACAATGAAATAACAAAAATAACCTAAGCTACTATGTATGCACTTAAGCTATCATGCAACTATGTGACTTATATGTACCCAACATCATAATTCCTAACTAATATGCAAAACTAGAATGCAATGACAACTATAAGCCTAACCAATAACATATGCATGCAAACAAGAATTTAAATCCCCCAAAGTAATACAATGCCCTCATTGGATGAATAATCACAATTTAGTGTGTGAGGACTTCCCTGCAATCGCCTAAGTTTGGGGAGGTGGTGGTTGATCTTCTTCTTCTAAATCACTTAGTGCAAACCTCGACGTTGGCATGGGTGGCTGATATAGGAAGTGTGCAGCTGGATTAAATCTCTGAAGTGTCATGTTGAGTGAAGCGAACGACGTGTTTATAGCATCAAATATGTGGTCTTGCCTCAATGCGAGTCGCTGTATCTCCCGACGTGCTGCCTTGTTGTGCGCATCCATTTGACGTTGAAAGTCAAGGAACTGAGGACTGGATAATGCCTCGGTTTGCAGTACCTGCTCAGTTCCTTAATCTCCCATAGCCTCATCTTCATCCTCTGACGTGTTTGCAGTATCAACTTCGTCCTTGAAGCCGATGGAAAAATAAAACCCAGTCCTCGCGGATGGGAATCGCCCCCGGCCCATACTGAATATCGCACTATCATTCTGGAGTCTAGCAACGCAAGCGGCATCTGTGTGGGCTCATTGTAACACCATCTCACACCTGCTTGGTGACACAACCCACATATGAGTGATGGGTGTGGCAAGCTGCCCGAAAAGTTTCCACATAAGCACCGGCGGATGAAGAAATAAATAATGGCCCCGACGTCAATGATGAAGTCTTGCACAATCGTGTATAGCAGTAACACCTCTTTGGTCACATCTGAGGTGTGTTGAGATGGATACAGTTTAGCACGTAGGAATGCATACCAAATTTTGCCATACCAACTGAGATCTTTGCTATGGAACACTGTGCCACCCTTCCGACCTTTGATCCATGTTGTTCCCGGTTTAGTCATTTCCTTGAGTATTGCTTCATAGTCCAGATTAAAATCACGTAGGTGGGCATATTGGCATTGTCAAGGCACCCTCAACTGATAATAGGTGTTTATGGCATCAGCTCTGAACGGGACCAAGCGACCCCGCACATAAGCGTTGAAGGGGGCTTTATCCTCGACGTTTGCATAAAACTCCTTGACTATGTTGACCACGGCGGGTTCCGGCTCTTCGGTGAATTTATTCCAACCCTTCTGATAGATTTGTTGCATCATCTCCCCATCGACGTGATCCGGTGCCAACCCCCACTCCGGTGTAAGGGCTTTTGTCATTATATAATCTTACCGGTTGGCGGCGGCGGCACTTACAAATCTCCGGCGATCGAAGGTCCGTGTCGGTTGTGCGGGCCTTGAACTCTCTCCCCTTTGTCGTTTCGATATGGGTTGCGAAGCCATTTACTCTCAATTACCTTAACCACAGTATCTTCCCCCCAAACTTGGTTCACACACACTGTCGAACACTTGGTGGGCACAGACAATTCTTCCCCCAAACTTGTTGATTTGATATGGCAAATTGGATGAAAGAAGTTGAATAATATATAGTGTTGTGCTTGACACTCAATTGCTCTCAAATAGCCTCTATGGATACCCTAATTCGTAGTCTTGTGGGATGTAGTTGATGAGTTTTGTGAGGAATATGGGATAAGATGGGGCAATATATAGAGGTGGTGTGATGGGGTAAATATGGGTTGGTGTGTAGTAATGGGGTGAGATGATGGGGTGATCGTGGGTAGAAGTTGATTGGAGTTGTGGGGAGAAGTAATAGAATAATTGATAAAGTAGTGGAGGAATGGTGTGTAGTTGGGAAGATGAAGAAACATATGTGTGTAACTACCGAGTAGTCGGTTAAGTTCCAGGACCCTACCGCCCGTGGGTATTATATTTAGAGCCTCAGCAAATGGTAGGTAATCTGCTAATCGAAGTTGGGGACCCCCCTTGGAAATGTGCAGAGTTAAATATGTCACGCCAAATGGGCATGCATTCTGTTAAAATCCCGGGGAGACCCCCACCTGACTGAAGGGCATACAAGGCTAAATAGGCCCGCCCGGCGGGGGTGCCTTCTGCTAAATTACTCTTTTTCTCATCTTCTACTCATGCTAAGCCACTGAACGTCCATTTCCACATCCTGCAAGCCATGAAACGTACAAGTTATTAGATTGTTAATGACTTGGAGTATGATTGAGAGATTAACAAGACTTTTACCATATAATACCTACCTAATAACTTAATACAACTATATTCTAACAATTATGAATGAAAATAAGGAAAATAAACGTAAGATTGGGTTGCCTCCCAATTAGCGCTTGATTTTAAGTCGTTTAGCCTGACTACTTCCTGTTTATGTTACGTCGGATAATGTTATGGTGATGACATCGGTGTTGGACTCGCCACCCCAGTAGTGCTTTAATCATTGACCGTTGACTTTGAAAGTTTCTAAAGGATTCTGACTATAAAGTTCAACGGCGCCATGAGCGAACACCCTTTTTATGGTGAATGGTCCCGACCATCTGGACTTAAGCTTTCCTGGGAACAATCTCAGTCGTGAGTTGAACAGAAGGACTGATTGCCCCGGCTCGAATGTTCTATGCATAATTTTTTGGTCGTGCCATTTCTTGACCTTTTCCTTGAATAACTTGGAGTTCTCGTAGGCTTGAAGGCAAAATTCGTCGAGCTCATTTATTTGCAGTAATCGCTTTTCCCCTACAGTTGCTTGATCGAAATTGAGTTTCTGAATCGCCCAATAAGCCTTATGCTGTAGTTCGACTAATAAGTGACAAGCCTTTCCATACAGTAGTTGATATGGTGACATCCCAATTGGTGTCTTATACGCAATCCGATATGCCCATAATGCATCATCCAACCGGAGCGACCAATCCTTACGATTTGGGTTCACCACTTTTTCCAAGATTTTCTTGACTTCCCTATTTGATACCTCAGCTTGCCCACTGGTTTGGGGATGA
Organism: Panax quinquefolius; assembly: GCA_020205615.1. NCBI lineage: Eukaryota > Viridiplantae > Streptophyta > Magnoliopsida > Apiales > Araliaceae > Panax > Panax quinquefolius. The sequence goes on from CM035152.1 coordinate 137,796,384, forward strand.
TAAGCCGTAGCTACCTTGTGGTTGACCCCATACCTTGCCAATAGAGCTGTAAATTATTTGTTGCAAAAGTGACTACCTTCGTCACTTATAATTGCTCTTGGCGTGCCTAACCTCGTGAAAATGTTCTTCTGTAGGAATTTAAGAACCACCTTAGCATCATTAGATGGGAGTGCTGCAGCTTTAACCCACTTTGATACGTACTCCATTACGAGTAGAATGTACTGATTATTAAGTGACGAAGGGAATGGCCCCATGAAATCGATGCTCCATACATCAAAAATTTTAACTTCAAGAATTGTTTGTAGAGGCATCTCATTCCTTTTCGAAATTTTGCCCACCCTTTAACATCTATCACATGTTTTGACAAACTGGTGGGCGTCCTTGAATAGTGTCGGCCAATAAAACCCAGATTGTAGCACCTTTGCTGTTGTCCTCTCACTACCATAATGACCGCCATATGCAGATGAGTGACACTCATGCAGTATGTTCCTCACTTCACTGTAGGGAACACACCTTCTAATCATTTTGTCGGCGCACTACTTGAATAAATAAGGTTCGTCCCACATGTACCATTTTACTTCGTGAAGAAACTTCTTTTTCTGTTGTCTTGTAAGATCAGGTGGAAGAACGTTGCTCAGTAGATTATTCGCATAATCCGTGTACCAAGGAAATACTGCATTTTTCCCAAATAATTGCTCATCCGGGAATGATTTGTTGATTTCACACTTGTCCTCTTTCATTTTCTCTTGATTTTCCAGCCTAGACAAATGATCGGCGACTTGATTCTCCGTCCCCTTTCTATCCTTTATTTCTAGATCAAACTCTTGTAGAAGGAGAATCCATCGGATAAGGCGTGGTTTAGCATCTTTTTTCACAATTAGGTACCAAATAGCCGAATGATCCGTGTAAACTATCACCTTAGTCCCGATCAAATATGCCCTAAATTTGTCAAACGCATACACCACTGCAAGCAATTCCTTTTCAGTAGTTGTATAATTCATTTGAGTCTCCGTGAGTGTCTTGCTTGCATAATATATGGCGTGAAATACCTTCTCTCGGCGTTGACCCAAAACAGCCCCAACTGCATAGTCGCTTGCATCACACATCAGCTCGAAAGGCATATTCCAATTCGGTGCGACGATTATGGGGGCTGTAGTTAACCTCTTCTTCAACAACTCGAAAGCCAACTTACATTCCTCATCAAAATTAAAAACAGAGTCCTTCTCTAAATGACTGCACAAAGGTTTTGGTGGAGGCAGTTTCTCGATTGTTTCCAGCTTAGCTTTGTCAACCTCTAGTCCTTGAGCCGATACCTTGTGGCCCAAAATTATGCCTTCTATAACGCTCCCAAAACAGGTATACATCACCCATCTTGAGTCGTCAAATACATGGTACAGAATACAAATACAATCTTAATTATACAAACGTCGTGTAATATATGACAAAACATAGCTGATAGTTTAAACAGGAATATTGCCTTCTAGAAAATATCCACTCTCAAATAGAGTCCTCATTATATTTATTTTCACACTATTTTATAGAATAGTCAGGACTATTATAACACCATCTCGAACGATCACTCCATTCCCCGACTAGTCCCGGCTACGTTCTCATTTCCTGAAAAGAACAATGAAAGCAAAAGGGTGAGCTAAACTAGCCCAGTAAGAAATATTATGACTAAGATAATGCATGATAAATTATCATTAGCCTTCAACAATATTAAACTGATAAAATACAATAGACATCAAGTTTAACTGCAGCGGAATAAGCAATCCATTAGAAGAGTCAAGTAGAGCATGATATCTACTATCTTTTATGATTTAAAATGTTTTCATCAATTTTTATCGCTGAGACTCAGCTTAATAAATAAACCACATCATCGAGTCATCCCTGCACTACGAGCCAAAGATATTCATTAAATCATCAATGGTCATGACTATACCGAATAATCCCTGGTCATAATCATACCAAAAACTGTCCATCAATGCACTACAGGCCACTGAGGACTTTTACCACATCATTTATAACATTACAGGACATGATTATACGGAATGATCCCTGGTCATAATCGTACCAAGTCCATCTATGCACGTAAGCCAAAGATGACTTTCATCACAATATAAGCATGAGGATGATGACAATGACATAATAATTCAATAAAACAAGTTCAAAAATAAATTTTAAAGATTTATAAGTTAATTTATCCTGAAATCAATTACGTTCAAATTGTCGACATGATACTGCTTTGTGGAGTAAAATTCAAGAATTCTCAGAAGAATATTTCCATGAAAAGATACTGGATTAAATGCAAATATCCAGGATATTCAACTAATTTCATGGAGTATAGAAGCCAAAACATTAACCAACTGAGTATGCAAATGGATTTTCGCCCGTCATGCGGTAATCCACGTAGACAGATCATTTCCATAATTTAATAAGGAATGAATACAAAGGATCATTCACCATGCATGTGGTAATCCACATGTAGGCGAGTTATTCCAATGAATAATAAAGAATGGAATAGCGAAGCATTCACCATGCATGCGATAGGCCATGCATGACGAGTTACTCCAACGAATAATAAAGAATGGAACTGGTCGTGCAGAATCATTACATATATGATATTCCAATAGAATAATAAAGAATGGAACCGAAGTCATGTGTAATTCATACGAGATAGGATATTCAACATAATAATAAAGAATGTAATAACAATGAATTGAGAGGGCATGCGATAGGCCATACAGATAAAGTTATTCCAGCAGAATAATAAATAATGGAACCAGTCATGCATAATACGATGTAAGCGAGGATATTCCAATGTAATAATAAAGAATGGAATAACTGAAGAATTTCACCATGTATGCGGTACTTCTCATAGACAGATTATTCCAACATAATAATAAAGAATGGAATAACAGAAGAATTTCACCATGTATGCAGTACTTCGCATATACAGGTTATTCCAATAGAATAATAAAGAATGGAATAACAGAAGAATTTCACCGTGTATGCAGTACTTCGCATAGACAGGTTATTCCAACAGAATAGTAAGGAATGGAATAACAATAGCTCTCTTCATGAATACGAATGAAATAATACCCCTTACCTCAAAAGAAGACTGGATACTGGAATAGTGAGGTAGCAGACTTATCTTCTTCTTTCTCTCTATAATTTCTCTCTATAATAATTGCAATAAAGCTTTAGTGAATTGGTGAGAAATGAAGGAAGAATGAACTTCTATTTATTGGAAAATATAGTTTCAATAATTGCACGTTTTGGGGCTCAAAATATTACAGTATAATACCTTCCTCTTTTCCTTCATTTTTAATTTAGTCCTGCAAGTATTATCAAACTTGCACCACCTCCCCTAATAGTAAATAATGTGAATCAATAGTTCAATCATGTGAATCAATAGTTATAATCATGTGAATTAATAGCAATTAATTACTCATTTATCCGATTAATTACCCGACTGGTCAGTATAACTTCCAAACATCAATTAATATCGAAATAAATGTCGATTTCCACTAACACTAATAATTCCAACACAATGGAACTATCAATTTCATCTTTAATCAACACGAACTTATTCATCATTAATATTATATCTCACAATATTTAACAACCAGGTCGTTCCCATGAAAGAGGGGGCTTTCCAATAAGGATTTCTCCTTATTGGCGCGCAATTAGATGACCAAACCTCTCCTTCACAGAACTTCTAGACATTGTAAATATTGCAATTTAATAATATGAATAACTTTTTCATCTCAATTATTGATTTAATAATATATGATATTATGCAGATGATACTGTGACAATAATCGAATCAATAATATGAGAGTTATGATGCAGCAATTACTGTAGCAATAATTGAGTATAACTGAGTGACTTCTCACATAAGCATCAATAATCAATACCGTGTGCTACTATGCAACCACGCCGACATCATTACTTTTACTACCGGTAGTTCAACAGTTTTAATGCTAACACTTTCGCCGTTATTTTTATAAAATGATAATTCTGTCGTTTTCTAACTACGACAATACTTCCGTTGTGGGGTTCACCAATGATTGTGCCGTCGTACAAATATTCCCTGACCAATCGAATATTATATAACCACTTGCTTACTTTACAAAATTTAAAAATATTACCCACAACTATAGCATTATATCAATTCCACACCATAATATTCAAAAAAAATATTTTGAGATATTTAAATCTTTATTCATAAAATCTGGGGTCTAACAATCTCCCCTCCTTATGAAATTTTGCCCTCAAAATTTACGTACGTACCTAGTTTGTCGAAGAGGTGAGGATACCTTGAATACCTTTATCGTTGAAAACATTACACGTTGCATACGTGCATGCCCGATGTCCTCTAATTGCCTCTGAATGCACATCAGTCCCTAAAATAGCCATTTTAGGCCTTGATACTGACCTCAAATCTCAAAATATAAAGAATGAAAGTTTTAGGTCTACTCTTTATCTTTCCAAATCATCCTGAATCACCTCAATCGAAGTTTGTATGAAAAAAGTTATGTCCAATTTACTAAAGGACATCCGAACAAATTTTGGCTTAACACTTGACTAGTGCCTAGGCGCCCAAATTTGGCCTTGGGCAAGCGCCTAGGCACCTAAGAACAGATTCTAAGCACCGAGCCTAGTGCCTAGGCGCTCGACCTTTGGCACTTAACTCCAATTTTCTAGATTTTGCAACTTTTGACACACATACTTCAAATCTTCATAACTTCTTCATCCGTTATCGGAATTAGTCCGTTTTCGAGGTTATGGAAAGCTTGTAACATGCTCTATAAAACCCCCATGATTTCATACTTTTTTTAGATTCATTAATTATTCCAAAATTTGGCTCCAAAGTCCCCAAAGACAAAGTTTTTACTAACAACGATACGTGAAAAATGTTATGAACATGCGACATACTTGGCGGTAAAATGAGTCTATAGGCCACAGTTCCTACTCGATCGAGGATTTAAAATGGGCCAATTAAATAGAGGGTTGAGATAACACCTTCTTGAACCTTCTTCTTCACATTCATCAGATTCGGGTGTGTAGCTTGAGCGGCTTTAACTTTATCGATTAAAGTTGATTCTACTCGTATATTCGTTATCTTCACGTGGGTTCCTAAAGTCTTTAACTCTATCTTCATCATTTGTAAGTTATACGAAATGGGTTTTTGTGTTAACAATATCGCACTCGTAAACGCATACGATCTTCTACTCAACGCGTCAGCTACCACGTTCGCTCTTCCACGATGATATTGAATGGTACGATCGTAATCTTCAACAGCTCGAGCCAACGTCTTTGGCGTATTATATTCACTTCGGTTGAAGAAATATTTAAGGCTTTTAGAAATGGATTTTGTACTAGGGTCAATACAAAATTCGATTTTACGCTCTAGGGGTAGGCTAAGAAGTCTTCAAGAATACGTCAGGAAATTTATTAATAATAGAAATGTTATTCAAAACTGTGACTCTCATCCAAGACTTGGATAGCACGTCACATTGATACCTATTAACTTGTCATCGTCATTCACGACGTCGCCTACAGAAAGTCTGGCTTCGATGTATTCCACACAAGGAAGTCACTAGATAAAGGCTCGGAACTCTTTACTTATGGCTTGATATGACAGTGATTGAATTTAGGGTTTGGTTGCTTGAATTTGCATAATAGGTTGATTATGCAAATGAAAGCTAACAACCTCACAAAAATAATCAATTTTGGCATGATGAGTAGTTAACCAATCGATTCTTAAAAGGGTTAAGTTCAGATGACCACCTGAGGTTTAAGCGGTTTCCCACTTAACCACCTGTAGTCAGTAAAGCTACATTTAAACTCCCGACTTTTTGAGTTAAAGTGAAAACGTCACATTTTTCGTCCAATTTAACCGTACGTGTATATCAGATGCCAAAAGCGCGTGAAAAGAGTCTATAACGATCAAAAACAACCGATAAATACCCAAAATACCCCCCTTCTTCTTCCCCCTTCTCTGCTCTGATTCTCACCATCATTATGCTTCGTCTATCCCTCAATCGTAAAGAAGAGCTTCTCGCCATCATCTAGAGCAGCTCTCCAAAGGCTGCTTGCCATCATCTCTACCTCGGGCATCGAAGCTCGAGCCATCGATCAACCACCGAATCTCAATCACAATTTACTAATTCAATTCCTGGACTTCCTCTTTGATTCGAGGCTCTAACTTTTGGTAAAATTTTTTATCAAACCCCAAATGTTACGACGATGTCCGATTTTACTCGGATATAGTCATTCTCAATTTGTTTTTGCCTGTTTAGGGCACCGATTGTTTTATTACCAAGTTTGTGTTTAACTTCGACTGGTATGGATTTTTTAGGGTTTTCAATTAGATGGGCGAATTGGTAGTTTTTAATGTAATTTATTAATTTTCATTTCGTACTTGGTGCTTATGAGCTCGAATTGGGTTTGAGACTTTTGTATCCTTGTCTGAAGTTTGATTATCTTCTTTGTTCTCTTTGCTATAAATCAACTACTTATTTATCTGTGCGCACAATATATCCCCTGGTGTTTTTGAGCTCGAATCGGGTTTGGCAAGTTGTAGTTTCTTCCTTTTCAATTATTCAGATTTTAGAATCAACTTTAGTTGCTTGTTACCTAATTTTGTTTTACCCCTCATTCAGGAACCTGGATGAGCAGAAGCTGATTTTAGTCGCCTTGATGCTAAATCAGTTGTCCCCAATTTGGAGAAAAACTACTTGTCTGAAGCAACTTATTTTCAAAAACTACACTTAGATGAGGATCAAAGTCAATTGGTGCTACTTTTTAAAGTAAGGAATACAAGTATACAAGACAAAATAAAGTTATTGCCAAGGAAGCTTTGAGATAAATTTCTTCATCAACTGAATTGGCTATGCAAAAGTGAAGTTATACAAATCTCAACACTTACAATTTGATACAGGAGTGCTAAACAAAAGCTTAAGATCCATATGGACATGGATCATTTGACGGGAAGGCCGATGGACCAAATCTAGCAGTAAGTACAAGTTAAGGCCATTTGTTAATTAGTCTCTTCTAAAAAAGGCAGAGCACATGCGAAGTTATACAAATTTCAATTGTTGCTCACTGTTCTCTTTCATTTATGATACTATTTCTGTTCACTGTTTCCATTTCGAGCCTTAGTTGAAATCAGACAAGTGAAGGATTTTTTGCTCATCTTTCACCTTTCACCTCTGAAAGGTGAAAGATTTTGTCCCCAATTTGGAGATAAAATACTTATCTGAAGGATCTCATTTTGTTCAGGAGCAAATGCCGGACCAGGTGAATCAGCTAATCCTCACCTTCCTCTGCAATAATAGTTGAAGAAAATCCTGTAATAGCTACTAGATTATGTATCCAGTTTGCTGGGGATTCTACCATGAGAATTCGGCCTGGTTTGGTGATAAATAAATAAAAGAATCTTCTGTTTTATTGTTTGGTTGCATTTGTTCCTGAAGATTTCCTCTTTTTTTTTTTCTAATTTTGAAGACCCATTTGGGAGAATGTTGATGAAATTGTGACATTATTGAAACCCAGAATTTTGTTGTTCAAACTCAGTTGTTATTTTCATTTTTTGATTGGTAATTTGGTATACACATGTTCTTTTTTATTTTGTTTTAGTTTGAAGAGTTCTTGAATTGCTCGATTCGATTTGATGAACTTAACCTGCTTTATATTTGTTATGATTTTCTATTGCTGTTTGGTGTCGAGCTATTTTTGGTTGTTTTATAAATGATTTTGCAGCTGGGTGTTTTAAAGTGAGGGTAATTAAGTCTTTAGCCAAATAAAGTAACAGAGTTAAGACGAAAAGCACTTTTTCACTTTAACTCAAAAAGTCGGGAGTTTAAATGTAGCTTTACTGACTACAGGTGGTTAAGTGGGAAACCGCTTAAACCCCAGGTGGTCATCTGAACTTAACCCTTCTTAAAATCACATCAAATGCAAGTATTTTCAAAGAAATAAGATCGACAGGTAACGTAAAATTATCAATTTGAATCAACAAGATTTATAAACAATGGAGGTAACAAAGGTTTCTACTAACGAAGTTTCACCAATAAGTCAAAGTCTAACTTCTCTGGGGTTAAATTTAAACGTTAAGCGCAAGCAAGAGAGATAAAAGAGTGGGTAGAACCGGTATCTAATAAGGTATAAACTTCGCAAGAATATATAATTAACTAACCCGTTCTAACTTTGTTCGGGTTACTCGCTTTTTGAGAAGTCACGAAAAACACTCTTCTTGAAACCACCGACTTTTTTTTGTCCGTATCCGCCTTTGGTGCAACCGTCCCAGCTGGACTTAACTTTGGTGCACGACAAAATCGGGCTAGGTGACCTTCTTTTCCACAATTGTAACATTCTTTGGACTGCATCACGCAGTTTGGACTAATATGTCCCCCCCCCTCGCATTTGAAGCATACAATTGGTGGTCGTTCTCCTTCCTTGAAAATGGGTGTTGGTGCTACTGTCTTTCCATCGTTGTTGAACCTTCTCTTCTTAAAATTTCCACTCCTATTATCTTGGCCATGATTACCACCAAAGTATTTACCATTCTTGGCATGATAATTTCCCCCACGATGGTTATCATTGTTCCGATGGTCGTTGCCACCGGTACGATTATTATCGTGTTGTTGGTTGTTGCCTTTTGGTTGTGCTGACTCATTATCGAGCTCCAATAACTGAGCCCTATTCACAACATATGAATATAAACAAAGTTTGTGAGAAATGAGGTATTTACGTATTTCGGGTTTCAAACCTCTTAGAAACATTTGCGTCATTCGTTCCTCATTATCGACCAAATGGGATGCAAACCGAGATAACTCCACAAATTTAGCCTTGTATTGCGACACTGTCATATTATTTTGCTCCAACTTGATGAATTCCACCTCCTTCATGTGACGAATACTTTCGCGAAAGTACTTGTCGTTGAACAGCTCTTGGAACTTCTCCCAAGACATCTTGAGTGCGTCAGGCTGGGTACATTTTACAAATTCCCACCAGTAATCTGCCTCTTCACGCAACATAAAGGTGGCAAAGGGAACCTTTTGCTCCTCGGAGCATCCCAAGACATCAAATATCTTGGTGATATGATTTAACCATGTCTCTGCCTTAAGTGGTTCTGGCTTTCCCAAAAACTCCGGTGGTCCCAGCTCCTTGAACTGCTTAGTGGTGACCGACCGTGGGTTGCCATTATTTCCACCAATATTTTGAACAGGAGTCTCTCTTACCTGATGTTGCATGAATTGCATAAAGCCTCTGAACATCTCATCATTCATCATTTGATCGGTGTTGTTATTTACCTGAGAATTATTGTCTTCATGTTGCACATTATCCTGGGTATTTATCGTTGGTGACTCAACGGTCTCATGTGCTTCATTGCTGATCTCAACATTTTCAGATGCCATTTTCAAACACTGTCACAAAATAAGGGTTAATTGACATATCACATATTATCCCTATACTCGACCGACCAATTAAATACCAAATAAACTTAGGTAGGTCATACTAGCGAAGGAATTCTCTGTCTCTCCCCTCCTAGTTCTTGTCTCACATCTCAGCCAGGGATCATATCCCTAAGCTTTGATACCAACTGTGACGCCCCCAAAACAGGTATACATCACCCATCTTGAGTAGCCAAATACATGGTATAGAATACAAATACAAACTTAATTATACAAAAGTCGTATAATATACGACAAAACATAGTTGAGAGTTTAAACAAGAATATTGCCTTTTAGACAATATCCACTCTCAAATAGAGTTCTCATTACATTTATTTTCACACTATTTTATAGAATAGTGAGGACTACTATAACACCATCTCGGACCATCACTCCGTTCCCCGACTAGTCCCAACTACGTTCTCATTTCCTGAAGAGAATAATGAAAGCAAAAGGGTGAGCTCAACTAATAAATAAACCACATCATCAAGTCATCCCTGCAATACGGGCCAAGGATATTCATTAAATCATCAATGGTCATGACTATACCGAATAATCCCTGGACCAAAAACTGTCCATCAATGCACTGCAGGCCACTGAGGACTTTTACCACATCATTTATAACATTCCAGGATATGATTATACCGAATGATCCCTGGTCATAATCATACCAAGTCCATCTATGCACGTAAGCCAAAGATAACTTTCATCACAATATAAGCATGAGGATGATGACAATGACATAATAATTCAATAAAACAAGTATAAGAATAAATTTTAAAGATTTATAAGTTAATTTATCCTGAAATCAATTACGTCTAAATTGTCAACATGATACTGCTTTGTGGAGTAAAATTCAAGAATGCTCAGAAGAATATTTCCATGAAAAGATACTGCATGAAGCGCAAATATCCAGGATATTCTACTAATTTCATCGAGTATAGAAGCCAAAACTTTAACCAACTAAGTATAATAGAATATATGAAACTGCAAATGGATTTTTGCCCGTCATGCGGTAATCCACGTAGACAGATCATTTCCATAATTTAATAAGGAATGAATACAAAGGATCATTCACCATGCATGTGGTAATCCACATAGACAGGTTATTCCAACAGAATAATAAAGAATGGAATAACAGAAGGATTCACCATGCATGCGATACGCCGCACAGACAGGTTACTCCGAATAGAATAATAAAGAATGGAACCAGGTCATGCGTAATCCGCACATATATGATATTCCAATAGAATAATAAAGAATGGAACCAGGTCATGCGTAATTCGCACAGACAAGATATTCCAACAGAATAATAAAGAATGTAATAACAACAGAATTCACCAGGCATGCGATAGACCGCACAGACAGGTTATTCCAACAGAATAATAAATAATGGAACCAGGTCATGCATAATACGCATAGACAGGATATTCCAACAGAATAATAAAGAATGGAATAATAGAAGAATTTCACCATGTATGCGGTACTTCGCATAGACAGGTTATTCCAACATAATAATAAAGAATGGAATAATGGAAGAATTTCACCATGTATATGCAGATTACTTAGCATATCTGAGTTATTCCAATAGAATAATAAAGAATGGAATAACAGAAGAATTTCACCATGTATTTGGTACTTCGCATAGACAGGTTATTCCAACAGAATAATAAGGAATGGAATAACAATAGCTCTATTCATGAATACGAAAGAAATAATACCACTTACCTCAAAAGAAGATTGGATACTGGAATAGTGAGGTAGCAGACTTCTCTTCTTCTTTCTCTCTATAATTTCTCTCTATAATAATTGCTCTAAAGCTTTAGTGAATTGGTGAGAAATGAAGGAAGAATAAGCTTCTATTTATAGAAAAATATAGTTTCAATAATTGCACGTTTTGGGGCTCGAAATATTACAGTATAATACCTTCCTCTTTTTCCTTCATTTTTAATTTAGTCCTGCAAGTATTATCAAACTTGCACCACCTCCCCTAATAGTAAATAATGTGATTCAATAGTTCAATCATGTGAACCAATAGTTATAATCATGAGAATTAATAGCAATTAATTGTTCATTTATCCGATTAATTACCCAACTGGTCAGTATAACTTCCAGACATCAATTAATATCGAAATAAATGTCGATTTCTACTAACACTAATAATTCCAACACAATGGAACTATCAATTTCATCTTTAATCAACACAAACTTATTCATCATTAATATTATAACTCACAATATTTAACAACCGTGTCGTTCCATGAAAGAGGGGCTTTCGATAAGGATTTCTCCTTATCGGTATGATTAGATGACCAAACCTCTATTTGATGAACTTCTAGACATTGTAAATATTTGCAATTTAATAATATGAATAACTTTGTCGTCTCAATTATTGATTTAATAATATATCATATTATGCAGATGATACTGTGACAATAATCGAATCAATAATATGATGCAGCAATTACTGTAGCAATAATTGAGTATAACTGAGTGACTTCTCACATAAGCATCAATAATCAATACCGTGTGCTACTATGCAAACACGCGTATTATTATACTTTTACTACCGGGTAGTTTAAAAGTTTTAACGGTAACACTTTCGCCGTTATTCTTTTAAAATGATAATTCTATTGTTTTCTAACTACGACAATACTTCCGTTGTGGGGTCCACCAATGATTGTGCCGTTGTATGAATATTCCCTGACCAATCGAATTTTATATAACCACTTGCTTACTTTATAAAATTTGTAAATATTACCCACAACTATAACATTATATCAAATCCACACCATAATATTCAAAAAAAATATTTTGAGAAATTTAAATCTATATTCATAAAATCTGGGGTCTCACAACTTCCTTAACCATAAAATGGCATTTTTCCCAGTTAAGTACAAGGTTCGTATCCTTACATCGTTGTAACACCATTACCAAATTTCGTAGGCAAGTATCAAAATTGTCCCCATAGACAAAAAAGTCGTCCATGAAGACTTCTAGTATGAAATGAAAGTATTCAATTTTCTTATAAGTATTCTATTTAGTAAATGGTTAAATTGATAAAAGGTTAAAGTTAAGGGTGATATGTGAAAATTTTACAAAGGAAGCAAGTTGTTATAAAATAATCGATGGTAAAATACGCGTGGTTGCATAGTAGCACACGGTATTGATTATTGATGCTTATGTGAGAAGTCACTCAGTTATACTCATTTATTGCTACAGTAATTGTTGCATCATATCTCTCATATTATTGATTCAATTATTGTCACAGTATCATTTGTATAAAATGATATATTATTAAATCAATAATTGAGACGACAAAGTTATTCATATTATTAAATTGTAATATTTACAATGTCTAGAAGTTCTGTCAAGGAGAGGTTTGGTCACCTAATTGCGGCATGATAGGAGAAATCCTTATCTGAAAGCCCCTCTTCACGAGGAACGACACTCGGTTGTTAAATATTATGAATTATAATATTAATGATGAATAAGTTCGCGATGATTAAAGATGAAATTGATAGTTCCATTGTGTGGGAATTATTAGTGTAAGTAGAAATCGATATTTATTTCGATAATAATTGATATCAGGAGGTTATATTGTTCAATCGGGTATTCGGGGCACTTTTCGTGACGAAATACTATTCACGGGTTACTATTCACCTGATTACTATTCACTCTACCATTATTCACTCGGGTATTTGGGACACTTTTCGTGTCGGAGTACTATTCACGGGTTACTATTCACCCAATTACTATTCAATCTAGCATTATTCACTCGGGTATTTGGGACACTTTTCGTGTCGGAGTTCTATTCACGAGTTATTATTCACGAGTTACTATTCACTCTAGTATTGTTCACTCGGGTTTTTGGGACACTTTTTGTGTCAGAGTACTATTCACGGGGTACTATTCACCCAAAAAATATATTTTTTTCGGTCCAAATCATTTTTGGGTACAATATTATTCCATGAGAAGATTTGCTAATTTTTCAGACCGTTGGTTGAAATTATAATAGTAAATCAATATGGATCGTTGGTTTAAAGTTTTAATAGTTAATCAATATGGATCGCTGGTTTAAAGTTTTAATAGTAAATAAATATGGATCGCTGGTTTAAAGTTTTAATAGTAAATCAATATGGACCGTCCATTTAAAAGTAAATCAATCTGGACCATTCATGAATTAGTTACTATTCAGTCCATTCTCCTATAAATAGAAGCTCATTCGTTCATTATTTCTTATGAATTCACTAAAACTCTAGAGAGAGAAATTATAGAGAGAAAGAAGAAGAGAAGTCTACTACCTCACTTTTCCAATATCCAGTTTCTTCTAAGGTAAGGGGTATTGTTTCTAAGAAGAGAACTTCTGTTATTCCATTCTTTATTATTCTGTTGGAATAATCTGTATACGCGGACTACCGTATATATGGTGAAATTCTTCTGTTATTCCATTCTTTATTATTATGTTGGAATAACCTGTCTATGCGAAGTACCGCATACATGGTGAAATTCATCATTCTTTATTATTATGTTGGAATAACCTGTCTATGCGAAGTACCACATACATGGTGAAATTCTTCTGTTATTCCATTATTTATTATTATGTTGGAATAACCTGTCTTTATGAAGTACCGCATACATGGTGAAATTCTTTTATTATTCCATTCTTTATTATTCTGTCGGAATATCCTATACGTGCGTTACGCACGACACGGTTCCATTCTTCTTTATTATTCATTGGGAATAACTTTGCGTCATGCGATCTATCGCATGCATGGTGAAATTCTTCTGTTATTCCATTCTTTATTATTCTGTTAGAATAACCTGTCTATGTGGATTACCACATGCATGGTGAATGATTCTTTATATTCATTCCTTATTAAATTATAGAAATGATCTGTCTACGTGGATTACCGCATGGCGGGTGAAATTCCATTTGCAGTTTCGTAATTCTTCTGACCCTCAAAAAATTCTAAAAAGTCATAATATAAGAATTGGACTGTTGATTATGATGAAAGTCATAATAAAAGCATTGGACTGATGAAAATCATGGGTATATGTAGTATTAGTAAGTGTTATGATGAGTTATGTTGGTTATTATGTGAAAACATGAAAGTTTCTTAGAAATCACAAAGGGTTGAAAATCAGATTTTGGTGAAAATGGAACATGAAATTCAATTGACCATATCTCCTATTATATTTCTAATTTTTGAGTGTGGTCAAGTTCTAGAGTTAGATATATGAGTTTTCTAACTTATCTAAGTGGAATCACTGGAAAAGGTGTTGTAGATTTTTGTGTGGATTGATTTTAGCGAAGGAGTCAAAAACTGCAAAGTACCAAAAAGCTACTGCCTAGAAATTTAAAAGGGCATTTTCGACCACTTAGTTTGTGAAATAAATTCCGGCCTTTTGGGACATGAAAATATATGGTATAACGTACCTACTATCCAAGAATGAGCTAATTCCGACTTAAAATTACCAAGTTATGACAATATTAATTTTTGTGATTGTCTGACGAAAACGGCTATAACTGAAGTTCTATAACTTCGATGGCCACGAAATTTAAACTGGAGGCTCAAGAATTGGGAATTTCTAGAGTTAAACTTGAGGTAGCTAATTTCTTAAGGAATTAATTAGAAATTGATTTTTTTAAAATACTTAAGGGAGTTGAAAAATTATAAAAAAAATACTTGTTGTGTATGAAATATATGTATATATGTTTGGACAAAGGATAGAAAAATAATAAGTTGATTTGGTAATTTTTCATGAAAATGGTTTATTTACAAACAGATGAGTTAAATATGTTATGTGAAGTTGAAGAATTGGTAAATAAGATTTTAGGGCTTGAAAATCCTATATAAGGTATATGCTGATTTTTGATGAGGGATTTGATCATTGGTGATGAAACCTTATGAGTCTGGCATTTTTGAATGATTAAATGCATTATTTGGTAAAGTGTAAACAATTAAATTAAATTGTTTATAAGTTTAAGAAGTGATTAAAATATTGTTATAATATTAATAATATAAGATTATGAGTTTATTAAGTGATTGTTAATATTTGGATAAATTTAAAGTCTTTAATATTTATCCTTATTTTCGTTTGATTAATGCTTATATCATTGTCATCATCCTCATGCTTATATTGTGATGAAAGTCATCTTTGGCTTACGTGCAAAGATGGACAGTTAATTATTGGTTTTCTGATTTGTATATCTTTGGCTTACGCATAAAGATGGATTTGTTGATTATTGGTTTTATAGTTGTATATCTTTGGCTTACGTACAAAGATGAACTATTAATTGATGAATATCTTTGGCTTATGTGCATAGATGAACTATTTATTGGTATGATTATGATCAGGGATCATTTGGTATAATCATGACCCGTAATGTTATAGATGATGTGGTAAAAGTCCTCATTGGCCCGTAGTGCATTGATGGACAGTTATTGGTATGATTATAACTAGGGATTATTCGGTATAATCATGACCATTGATGATTATATGAATATCATTGGTCGTAGTGCAGGGATGATTCGATGATGTAGATTATTTATTAAGCTGAGTCTCAGCGATAAAATATTGATTATACACTTTTAATTTATAAAAGATAGTAGATATCATACTCTACTTGACTCTTCTAAAATATACAGTTGTATGTCTTTGGCTTGTAGTGCAGAGATGAATTGTTAATAAATATCTTTGACCATAGTGCAAAGATGAATTTATTAGTATGATCATGAGCAGGAATTTTTATTTGGTATAACCATGATTTTTGATGTTTCAAGTGAAGATAGGTGATGAAAATTATCTTCGTTCTGGGTGCAAAGAGAAATTTAGAATCACAATTATGACTATGAGTTATTCATATGATTGTGGACAGGAATTGTTGATTGATGTTACAGGGATAAAACATTATTGGTGGACTTTTAACATGGAGGAGATAATAGACCTGATGGTCTATTTGACTCTTCTAATGGATTGCTCGTTCCACTGCAACTATGGTTGTAAAGTTGTATCATCTACCATATGTTCTAAATCTCTAATTTATTACTGATGAAGGCTATTGATAATTTAATTATCTTTAGTCATGATATTCTTTACTGGGCTGGTCGTGCTCACCCTTTTTGCTTCACAATTCCTTTCAGGTAATAAGAGTGTAGTTGGGTCGGGCGGGGATAACAGTAGAATAGAATGGTGGTCTATGGCTGTTGAGGTTCTCCCTAAATAGTATGGAAATAATTTTATTGAGAACTTTAGATAAGTGTGTCGTATTGTATACGTCATTTGATATTTAATTTTGGTAAACCGAATAGGGTGAGGTGAACCCAATTTTGGAAGGGTGTTCTGCCACTATCATACAAGATGTCTAATGACATACAACCTAGTGTTATCATAAGACAAGGTTGTGCACATCCACTTGCTGAGTATATCTACGAGCACTACCTATATGATCTTGGAGTATATTTGAAATATAATTCTCACTTGGAGACAACGGAGATAATTATATGTCAAGAAAATACTCACCATTGGAAAGAAGATGATAGCAATCTTCTTATTTTTCTTTGGGGTCTATTGGGTCAACCAAGGATAATTCTGTGGACATATGATATCTATCATAACCTAGACGCATGGTCTCCCATGTACGAAGGTTTCTTTGAGCATTTCCCAAAGATTTTAATTTCTAAAACAGTCATTGACTGTACTTTTATGTAAAGTACCTTTGTAAGGTGTTGTGGTCAAGGCACCATGAGAGTTTCATAGATTTTGTATTGAAACTCACAGCTTATCTGTTGTCGTACTCTGCACGAAAGTTCAACAGTTGTATAAATGAAGTTTGTATTTGATTTTAATGGAGTGATATCTGGCGACTCAGAATGGGTCGTGTGGACCTATTTTGGGGCGTCCACAAAAGGTATCGAGCTTAGGGACATAGTTCTTGGCGGAGATATGAGTCAGAACTAGGAGGAGAGGCAGGTAATATACTTCGCTAGTGTGTGACTTACCTAAGCCGAAATTTTTACTTGATAAGTTGACAATTTGTGATATGTCAATTGACCTTTGTTTTGAAGATATATTCTAGTATGATATCTGAAATACAGGAGATGAGCAATGGAAAAATCATGATACAGAGGATATAACCAGGAAGGTAAAATCCGAAAAGAAAGCAAGTTATTCTCATCTCTTCGAACTACCAGGTACGTAAATTTCGAGGGAGAAATTTCATAAGGAGGGGAGATTGTGAGGCCCCGAATTTTATGAAATGAAAGTATTCAATTTTCTTATAAGTATTCTATTTAGTAAATGGTTAAATTGATAAAAGGTTAAAGTTAAGGGTGATATGTGAAAATTTTACAAAGTAAGCAAGTTGTTATAAAATAATCGGTGGTAAAATACGCGTGGTTGCATAGTAGCATACGGTATTGATTATTGATGCTTATGTGAGAAGTCACTCAGTTATACTCAATTATTGCGATAGTAATTGCTGCATCATATCTCTCATATTATTGATTCAATTATTGTCACAGTATCATTTGTATAAAATGTTATATTATTAAATCAATAATTGAGATGACAAAGTTATTCATATTATTAAATTGTAATATTTACAATGTCTAGAAGTTCTGCAAGGAGAGGTTTGGTCACCTAATTATGCGCCAATAGGGAGAAATCCTTATCGGAAAGCCCCCTCTTTCCTGGGAACGACCTAGTTGTTAAATATTGTGAATTGTAATATTAATGATGAATAAGTTCGTGTTGATTAAAAATGAAATTGATATTTCCATTGTATGGGAATTATTAGTGTAAGTAGAAATCGATATTTATTTCGATAATAATTGATGTCTGGAGGTTATATTGTTCAATCGGGTATTCGGGGCACTTTTTGTGTCGGAATACTATTCACGGGTTACTATTCACCTGATTACTATTCACTCTAGAATTATTCACTCGGGTATTTGGGATACTTTTGTGTCAGATTACTATTCACGAGTTACTATTCACGGGTTATGTGACGCCTCCAAAATATGTATACATCACCTATCCCGAGTCGCCAAATACATGGTACAGAATATAAATACAATCTTTAATATACAACAAAAGAGCTGTGAGTTTTAATACAAATATTGTCTTCTAGACAATATCCACTCTCAGAATAAGTCCTCATTACATTTATTGTCACACTATTTAACAGAATAGCGAGGACTACTAATGCTATCCTCTAAACCGTCACTCCGTTCCCCGACTAGTCCCCGCTACGTTCTCATTTCCTGAAGAGAACAATGAAAGCAAAAGGGTGAGCTCAACTAGCCCAGTAAGAAATATTATGACTAAGATAATGCAGAATAAATTATCATTAGTCTTCAACAATGTTAAACTGATAATATACCATAGACATCAAGTTTAACTGCAGCGGAACAAGCAATCCATTAAAAGAGTCAAGTAGAGAATAAAATCTACTATCTTTTATGATTTAAAAGATTTTTCATTACTTTTATCGCTGGGACTCAGCTTAATAAATAATCCACATCATCGAATCACCCCTGCACTACAGCCAAGGATATTCTTTAGTATCACGACCACAATTATCCATGCACTACGGGCCAGGAATATTTGTGTATTCATCAATGGTCATGACCATGACAACAACTGTCCATCAATGCACTACGGGCCAGTGAGGACTTTTATCACATCATTTGTAACATTACAGTCATGGTTATATCGAATAATCCCTGGTTATAATCATACCAAGTCCATCTATGCACTACAGGCCACAAATGACTTTCAAAAATATAAACATGAGGATGATGACAATGATATAAGAATTCAATAAAACAAGTTCACGAATTAATTTATCCAGGAACTAATAACTTCCAAATTGTCAACATGATACTTCTTTGTAGAGTAAAATTCAAGAATGCTCAGAAGAATATTTCCATAAAAGATCTTTGGATGAAAGCACAAATATCAAGGATATTCCACTAATTTCATGGAGTATAGAAGTCAAAACTTTAACCAACTGAGTATAATAAAGAATGGAATAACAAAAGAAATCACCAGTCTTGTGATAGATAGCACAGACAGGTTATTGTAACAAAATAATAAATACGGAACCAGGTCCGGTGTAAAATGTACATACAAGATATTCCAACAGAATAATAAAGACGGAACCAGGTCCGGCGTAAAATGCACAGACAGGATATTCCAACAGAATAATAAATACGAAACCAGTCCCAAGTAAAAGCATTGCAGACGAGGATATTTCAACGAGAATAATAAAGATTTAAACCAGTCCGGCAGAAAACGCATGCACGAGGATATTCCAAATGAATAATAAAGAATGGAATAACAACGAAATCACCATGCATGCGTATTCAGAGCGTACAAAGGTTATTCTAGCGTAATAATAAATAATGGAATAAATGAAGAATTTCACCAAGTATAGGGTAGTTCAGCGTATACTGAGTTATTCAACAAAATAATAAAGACCGGAATAATGAAATTCTCTTCATGAATATGAAAAAAAAAATACCCCTTACCGTAAAGAAACTGGATATCAAAGTAGTAAAGTAGTAGAAAACTCTTCTTCTTTCTCTCTATAATTTCTCTCTCTCTAGAGTTTCAGTGAATTCGTAAGAAATAATGAAGGAATGAGCTTCTATTTATAGAAGAACTGAGAGTGGTTCTTGGTTTTAACGAAGGGTTAAAATGACTCTTGGTAATATTGAAGAGACAACTACTATTTACGAAGGGGCAATTAACTCTTGGAACACCGAAGAGGCAAATAACTCTTGGAAAGCTGAAGGGTCAAATAACTCTTGGAAAACTGAAAGGACAAGTTACTATTAAAACTCGTGAATAGTAACTCGTGAATAGTAACTCATGAATAGTAACTCGTGAATAGTAACTCATGAATAGTAACTCGTGAATAGTAACTCTGAAATGAAAAGTTTCCCGAATACCCGATTGAACAATATAACCTCCAGACATCAATTATCATCAGAATAGATGTCGATTTCTACTAACACAAATAATCCCAACATAATGAAACTATCAAATTCATTTTAATCAACACGAACTTATTCATCATTAATATTATAACTCACAATATTTAGCAACCAGGTTATTCCCGAGTGAAAGAGGGGCTTTCCAATAAGGATTTCTCCTATTGGTAGCGCAATTAGGTGACCAAACCTCTCCTCGATGTGAACTTCTAGACATTGTAAATATTGCAATTTAATAATATGAATAACTTTGTCGTCTCAATTATTTATTTAATAATATAACATATAATGCGGATGATCTTATGACAATAATCGAATCAATAATATGAGAGATATGATGCAAAGAATTCTCGTAGCAATAATTGAGTATAACCGAGTGACTTCTCATGTAAGCATCAATAATCAATATCGTGTGCTACTATGCAACCACGATATTATCGTACTTTTTACTAGGGTAGTTCAACAGTTTTAACAATAACACCTCCGCCGTTATTTATAAAATATTTTTGTCGTTTTCTCAATCCGACAATAATTCCAATGTGGGGTCCACCAATGATTGTGCCGTTGTACGAATATTTTCGATAAAAAGAATATTCCCCGACCAATCGAATATTTTATAACAACTTGCATACTTAGCAAAATTTATAAATATTACCCACAACTATAACATTATATCAAATTCATTCCATAATATTCAAAAATGATAATTATAGAAAAATTATCTTTATTCAAAAAGTTGGGGTCTTACAACCTCCCCTTCTTAAGAAATTTCGCCCTCGAAATTAGGGTACGTACCTGGTATATCGAAGAGGTAAGGATACCTTGACTTCATTTCAGATTCTAACTCCCAGGTCATTTCCTTAACATCGTGGTTTCTCCACAAAACTTTTACTTGAGGTATAACCTTGGAGCGTAGAATATGTTCCTTCTTATCCAAGATTTGAACAAGAACCTCTTCATATGTTAAATCTTCCGCTATTTCATCGGTTCTAACTCAATAATGTGGTTTGGGTCTTCCACATATTTACGTAACATGGATACGTGAAAAACGTTATAAACACGAGACATACTTGGCGGTAAAGTGAGTCTATAAGCCACAATTCCTACTCGATCGAGGATTAAAAATGGGCCAATAAATTGAGGATTGAGCTTTCCTCTCTTTCCAAATCTTGTAACTCCTTTCCATGGAGCAACACGTAACAACACATGATCTCCTATATCGAATTCCACGTCCTTTCGATGAAGATCAGCATAACTCTTTTGTCTATCTTGTGAGGTTTTTATACGTTGTCGGATTATTTGAATTTTTTCGATAGTCATACATACCAAATCCGGTCCCAACAACGTTGCTTCACCCACCTCATCCCAACATACTGGAGAACAACACTTTCATCCATACAACGCCTCGAATGGAGCCATGCCAATACTTGCTTGATAACTGTTGTTGTAGGAAAACTCCACCAATGGTAAGAACTTGTCCCAACTTCCCTTGAAGTCAAGGACATAGAGTCTTAATAAATCTTCAAGAGTTTGAATAGTCCTCTCTGATTGTCCGTCCGTCTGAGGATAATATGCCGAACTAAATCGTAAATCTGTGCCCATAGCTTTTTGCAAACTAACCCAAAATCTTGAAGTGAATCTTGGGTCTCGATCAGAAACTATGGATACTGGCATACCATGCAATCTTACAATCTCGTTTATATACATACTATCAAAACGTTCAAGTATATAAGTTTCTCGTATCGGTAAGAAATGAGCAGACTTGGTTAATCTATCAACAATGACCCAAATCGCATCTATGCCTTGAGAAACCTTGGGAAGACCAGTAACAAAATCCATGGTAATGTGCTCCCACTTCCATTCTAGAATTTCAAGTGGTTGCAATGGAACTTTTGGCACTTGATGCTCCGCCTTGACTCGTTGACAAGTTAGACACCTTGAGATAAACCCCTCTATCTCTCTCTTCATATTGCTCCACCAAAATGTATGTCGAAGATCACGATACATTTCGGTACTTCCAGGATGGATTGCAAACGGTGTGTTGTGCGCCTCCATCAAGATTTTATACTTTAACTTAGGGTCGTTAGGAACACAAAGTCTGGAGTTGACTCAAAGTATTCCTTCATCATCGATTCTTGCTTCTGGCATAGCACCTTCTTGCACTTTCTTTCTCACACGCATCAGCTCCAGGTCTGTAGCTTGAGCAGCTTTAACCTTATCGATTAAAGACGGTTCTACTCGTATATTTACCATCATCACGTGGGTCCCTGGAGTCTTTATCTCTATCTCCAACCTTTGCAAGTCATACAAAATGGACCTTTACGTTGACAATATCGCACTCGTACCCGCATATGATCTTCTACTTAATGCATCAGCTACCACGTTCGCTTTTCTAGGAGGGTATTGGATGGTATGATCATAATCTTTCAACAGTTCAAGCCAACGTCGTTGTCGCATGTTGAGTTCCTTTTTAGTGAAGAAATATTTGAGGCTTTTATGATCCGTAAAGATCTCCACTTTCTCCCCATACAAATAATGCCTCCAATTTTTTAGTGCAAAAATGATTGCTGCCAACTCTAGATCATGAGTAGGATAATTTCTCTCATATTCTTTGAGTTGTCGTGAGGCATAGGCTATGACTTTCCAATGTTGCATGAGAACATAACCTAACCCTTTTGCGAGAAGCATCATTTGAGATGACAAATCCCTCCGATCCGGATGGTATTGTCGAGCAGTCTTTGAAATGAGTCTCCTCTTGAGTTCTTGAAAACTCTTCTCATATTCCTCGCTCCAACCAAATTTTGTATCTTTCTGAGTTAGCTAAGTTAAAGGAGTAGCGATTTGAGAAAACCCTTCTACGAATCTCCGATAATAACCAGCTAAGCCGAGAAAGCTAAGTACTTCGGTCACTGATTTAGGTTGCTCCCAGCTTTGAACAGCTTCAACCTTTGCTGGGTCAACAGATATTCCATGTCTTGACACCACGTGTCCAAGGAATGCTACTTCCTCAAGCCAGAACTTGCATTTCTTCAACTTGGCATAAAGCTTATATTCACGAAGCTTTTGGAGTATCAGCCTCAAGTGTTGCTCATGATCTTCACGGCTTTTGGAATAAATAAGGATGTCATCAATGAAGACGACCACAAAGTGATCTAAATATTTCTTGAATACTCGATTCATCATATCCATGAAGGCAGCAGGAGCATTAGTCAATCCAAAAGACATGACTAGAAATTCATAATGCCCGTACCGAGTTCTGAAAGCTGTCTTTGGAATGTCATCGGTTCTAATTTTTAATTGGTGATAACCGAAACGAAGATTAATCTTTGAAAAGAATTTGGCTCCTTGTAACTGGTCAAACAGGTCATCAGTACGTGGCAATGGGTACTTATTTTTGATGGTGACATGGTTCAACTCCCAATAATCAATACAAAGTCGCATACTCCCATCTTTCTTTTTCACGAATAGAACAGGAGCACCCCAAGGAGACGTACTAGGACGAATGAAATCGATGTCTAACAATTCCTGCAATTGGGTCTTTAACTCCTGAAGTTTAATAGGAGCCATTCAATATGGAGCTTTGGAAATAGGTTTTGTATCGGGTTCAAGGTCGATACAAAATTCAATTTCATGCTCTGGGGGTAGGCCAGGAAGTTCTTTAGGGAATACGTCAGGAAATTCATTAACAATAGAAATATCATTCAAAACTGACGTATTTTTATTTAGATCCGTGACATGAGCTAAGAAAGCTTGACATCCGTTTTTCAATAAACAAATAGCTTTATGGCTTGAGATGATAGTGATTGATTTTAATGGTTTGGTTGCTTAAATTCGCATAATAGGTTGGTTAGGAATATGAAAGCTAACAACCTTACGAAAATAATCAATTTTTGCATGATGAGTAGTTAACCAATCAATCCCTAGAATCACGTCAAATGCAAGTATTTTCAATGGAATAAGATCGACAGGTAATGTGAGGGTACCGATTTGAACTAAACAAGACTTATAAACAGTGGATGTAATGAAGGTTTCTCCCAATGGAGTTTCAACAGATAAGTTAAAGTCCAATTTCTCTGGAGTCAAATTTAAACGTTGAGCGCAAGCAGGAGAAATAAAAGAATGGGTAGAATCGATATCAAATAAGGTATAGACTTCACTAGAGTTTATGATAAGCTTACCCGTGATGACCTCGTTCGGTTTCCTTGCTTTTTGGGAGG
Organism: Panax quinquefolius; assembly: GCA_020205615.1. Taxonomy (NCBI): domain Eukaryota; kingdom Viridiplantae; phylum Streptophyta; class Magnoliopsida; order Apiales; family Araliaceae; genus Panax; species Panax quinquefolius. Next base: position 137,821,068 of record CM035152.1, read on the forward strand.
TCATAACAAACTCTTTCCCTTGTATTATCGGCTTTGACTTTTCCGGGACGGCCTTTGGTACCTCTATCCTAGCTGAACTTGTCTTCGGTGAACAACAAAATCGGGCTAGGTGACCTTCTCTTCCACAATTATAACATGCTTTGGATGGCATCGTGCAGTTTGGACTAATGTGTCCCTCCCCTCCACATTTGAAGCATATAATAGGTGGTCGTTCTCCTTCCTTCACAACGGGTACTGGTGCTGACATCTTTCCATCATTGTTGAATCTCCTCTTCTTGAAATGTCCATTCTTATTGTTTTGTACGATTACCACAAAGTGGTTACCATTTACGGCATCTTTGATTCCCTCCACTCTTGTTGTCACCACTTCGATTACTGCTCTCACTGGTATTATCATTTTGTCGGCTGCTCTCTTTTGGTTGGGTTGACTCGTTATCGCGTTTCAATAACTGAGCCCTATTAACAACATCTGAATACAAACACAGTTTATGAGAGATAAGATATTGACGTATCTCGGGTTTCAAACCTCTTAGAAACATTCGCGTCATTCTCTCCTCATTATCAACCAAATGGGACGCAAACCGGGACAACTCGGTAAACTTGGCTTCGTACTGTGACACGGTCATGTTATTTTGCTCTAGTTTAATGAACTCTACCTCTTTCATATGATGAATACTTTCAGGAAAGTACTTATCGTTGAGCGATTCTTGAAACTTCTCCCAAGACACATCTTGATGCGGTAGTTGGAGACGCGCTTCTGATTCCCACCGAATCGTGCCCCCGCGCAACATAAAGGTGGCAAAGGGAACCTTTTGCTCCTCGGAGCAACCCAAGACATCAAATATCTTGTTAATCTGTTTTATCCACGTCTCTGCCTTAAGAGGTTTTGGCTCTCCAAAAAACTCCGGTGGTCCCAGCTCCTTGAACTATTTGGCGGTGGCCGTCAAAGGAGAGTTGCCGGTGTTTCCACCGAATTTTGGGCGAGAGCCGCCCTCTTACGATGTTGCATGAATTGCATGAAGCCTCGGAACATTCCATCGTTCATCATTTGGTCAGTGTTGTTGTTTGCATGAGGATTGTCGCCTTCCTGATGCACATTGTCCTGGTTATTGATCGTGGAGACTCAATGGTCTCTCTGTGCTCCATTGATGTTCTCAACATTCTCGGATGCCATTTTCAAAATCGCCACAAAACAAGGGTTAATTAACATATCACATATTATCCTATACTACGTGAGCCAATTAAATACCAAATAAACTTAGGTAGGTCATTCTAGCGAAGGAATTCCTCGTCTCTCTCCCTCCTAGTTCTTGTCTCACATCTTAGCCAGGATCATATCCCTAAGCTTTGATACCAAGCTGTGACACCCCCAAAATAGGTATACATCACCTATCCCAAAGTCGCCAAATACATGGTATAGAATACAAATACAATCTTTAATATACAACAAAAGAGTTGTGAGTTTTAATACAAATATTGTCTTCAGACAATATTCACTCTCGTAATAAGTCCTCATTACATTTATTGTCACACTATTTAATGAGAATAGTGAGGACTACTAATGCTATCCTACGAGCAGTCACTCCGTTTCCGACGACTAGTCCCCATTACGTTCTCATTTTGAAGAGAACAATGAAAGCAAAAGGGTGAGCTCAACTAGCCCAAGTAAGAAATATTATGAGTAAGATAATGCGAATAAATTATCATTAGTCTTCAACAATGTTAAACTAATAAAATATAATAGACATCAAGTTTAAGCTGCGGTGAACAAGCAATCCATTAAAAGAGTCAAGTAGAGAATAAAATCTACTATCTTTTATGATTTAAAAGGTTTTCATTACTTTTATCGTTGGGACTCGACAATAAATAATCCACATCATCGAATCACCCCTACACTACGACCCGAGGATATTCTTTAGTATCACAACCACAATTATCCATGCACTACGGGCAGAATATTTGTGTATTCATCAATGGTCATGATCATGCCAACAAGCTCATCCATCAATGCACTACGAGCCAATGAGGACTTTTATCACATCATTTGTAACATTACGGTCATGATTATACCAAATAATCCCTGGTCATAATCATACCAAGTCCATCTATGCACTACAGGCCACAGATGACTTTCAAAAATATAAACATGAGGATGATGACAATGATATAAGAATTCAATAAAACAAGTTCACGAATTAATTTATCTAGGAACTAATAACGTCCAAATTTTCAACATGATACTTCTTTGTAGAGTAAAATTCAAGAATGCTCAGAAGAATATTTCCATGAAAAGATACTGGATGAAGCACAAATATCAAGGATATTCCACTAATTTCATGGAGTATAGAAGTCAAAACTTTAACCAACTGAGTTTAATAAAGAATGGAATAACAAAAGAAATCACCATGCATGCGGTACTTTGCATATACAGGTTATTCGTGTCGGAGTACTATTCATGGGTTACTATTCACGGGTTACTATTCACCCGATTACTATTCACTCTAGCATTATTCACTCGGGTATTTGGGACACTTTTCGTGTCGGAGTACTATTCACGAGTTACTATTCACGGGTTACAATTCACCCAGTTACTATTCACTCTAGTATTGTTCACTCGGGTATTTGGGACATTTTTTGTGTCGGGGTACTATTCATGGGGTACTATTCACCTGAAAAATATTTTTTTTTTCGGTCCAAATCATTTTTGGGTACAATATTATTCCATGAGGAGATGTGATAATTTTTCAGACCGTTGGTTGAAATTATAATAGTAAATCAATATGGATCGTTGGTTTAAAGTTTTTATAGTAAATCAATATGGATCGCTGGTTAATTTAAAGTTTTAATAGTAATCAATATGGATCGCTGGTTTAAAGTTTTAATAGTGAATCAGTATGGACCGTTGCTTTAAATTTTAATAGTAAATCAATATGGACCATCCGTTTAAAAGTAAATCAATATGAACCGTTCATGAATTAGTTACTATTCAGTCCATTCTCCTATAAATAGAAGCTCATTCCTTCATTATTTCTTACGAATTCACTGAAACTCTAGAGAGAGAAATTATAGAGAGAAAGAAGAAGAGAAGTTTGCTACCTCACTTTTCCAATATCCAGTTTCTTCTAAGGTAAGGGGTATTGTTTCTAAGAAGAGAACTTATGTTATTCCATTTTTTATTATTCTGTTGGAATAATCTGTATACGCGGACTACCGTATACATGGTGAAATTCTTCTGTTATTCCATTCTTTATTATTATGTTGGAATAACCTGTCAATGCGAAGTACCGCATACATGGTGATATTCTTCAGAATAACCTGTCTATGCGAAGTACCGCATACATGGTGAAATTCTTCTGTTATTCCATTATTTATTATTATGTTGGAATAACCTGTCTACGTGAACTACCGCATACATGGTGAAATTCATTTATTATTCCATTCTTTATTATTCTGTCGGAATATCCTATCTGTGCATTTACGAACGACCTGGTTCCATTCTTTATTATTCTGTTGGGAATAACCTATCTGTACGGTCTATCGCATGCATGGTGAAATTCTTCTGTTATTCCATTCTTTATTATTCTGTTAGAATAATCTGTCTATGTGGATTACCACATGCATGGTGAAAGATTCTTTATATTCATTCCTTGTTAAATTATAGAAATGATCTGTCTACGTGGATTACCGCATGGCGAGTGAAAATCCATTTGCAGTTTCGTAATTCTTCTGACCTTCAAAAAATTCTGGAAAGTCATAATATAAGAATTGGACTGTTGATTATGATGAAAGTCATAATAAAAGCATTGGACTGATGAAAATCATGGGTATATGTAGTATTAGTAAGTGTTATGATGAGTTATGTTGGTTATTATGTGAAAACATGAAAGTTTCTTAGAAATCACAAAGGGTTGAAAATCAAATTTTGGTGAAAATGGAACATGAAATTCAATTGACCATATCTCCAATTATATTTCGAATTTTTGAGTGTGGTCAAGTTCTAGAGTTAGATCTATGAGTTTTCTAACTTATCCAAGTGGAATCACTGGAAAAGGTGTTGTAGATTTTCGTATGGACTAATTTCAGCAAAGGAGTCAAAAACTGCAAAGTACCAAAAAGCTACTGCCTAGAAATTTAAAAGGGCATTTTCGACCACTTAGTTAGTGAAATAAATTTTGGCCTTTTGGGAAATGAAAATATATGGTATAAAGTACATACTGTCCAAAAATGAGCTCATTCCGACTTAAAATGACCAAGTTATGACCATTTTAATTTTTGTGATTTTCTGATGAAAACGGTTATAACTGGAGTTCTATAACTCCGATGGCCACGAAATTTAAAGTGGAGGCTCAGGTTAACATGTATAAGATTGTGTCAAAAATTGGGAATTTTTGGAGTTAAACTTGAGGTAGCTAATTTCTTAAGGAATTAATTAGAAATTGATTTTTTTAAAATACTTAAGGGAGTTGAAAAATTATAAAAAAATACTTGTTGTGTATGAAATATATGTATATATGTTTGGACAAAGTATAGAAAAATAATAAGTTGATTTGGTAATTTTTCATGAAAATGGTTTAGTTACAAACATATGAGTTAAATATGTTATGTGAAGTTGAAGAATTGGTAAATAAGATTTTAGGGCTTGAAAATCCTATATAAGGTATATGCAGTTTTTTGATGAGAGATTTGATCATTGGTGATGAAACCTTATGAGTCTGGCGTTTTTGAATGATTAAATGCATTATTTGGTAAAGTGTAAACAATTAAATTAAATTGTTTATAAGTTTAAGAAGTGATTAAAATATTGTTATAATATTAATAATATAAGATTATGAGTTTATTAAGTGATTGTTAATATTTGGATAAATTTAAAGTCTTTAATATTTATCCTTGTTTTCGTTTGACTAATGCTTATATCATTGTCATCATCCTCATGCTTATATTGTGATGAAAGTCATCTTTGGCTTACGTGCATAGATGGATTTATTGATTATTGGTTTTCTGAGTTGTATATCTTTGGCTTACGTGCAAAGATGGACAGATTGATTATTAGTTTCTGATTGTATATCTTTGGCTTACGTGCAAAGATGAACTATTGATTGATGAATATCTTTGGCTTATGTGCATAGATGAAGCTGTTTATTGGTATGATTATGATCGGGGATCATTCGGTATAATCATGACCCGTAATGTTATAGATGATGTGGTAAAAGTCCTCATTGGCGTAGTGCATTGATGGGACGAGTTATTGGTATGATTATAACGAGGATTATTCGGTATAATCATGACCATTGATGATTATATGAATATCCTTGGTAGTAGTGCGAGGGGATGATTCGATGATGTGGATTATTTATTAAAATTTGAGTCTCAAATGATAAAATATTGATTATACACTTTTAATTCATAAAAGATAGTAGATATCATGCTCTACTTGACTCTTCTAAAATATACAGTTGTATGTCTTTGGCTTGTAGTGCAGAGATGAATTGTTAATAAATATCTTTGACCATAGTGCAAAGATGAATTTATTAGTATGATCATGAGCATGAATTTTTATTTGATATAACCATGATTTTTTATGTTTCAGGTGAAGATAGGTGATGAAAATTATCTTCATCCCGGGTGCGAAGAGAAATTTAGAATCACAATTATGACTATGAGTTATTCATATGATTGTGGACAGGAATTGTTGATTGATGTTACAGGGATAAAACATTATTGGTGGACTTTTAACATGGAGGAGATAATAGACCTGATGGTCTATTTGACTCTTCTAATGGATTGCTCGTTCCGCTGCAACTATGGTTGAAAAGTTGTATCATCTACCATATGTTCTAAATCTTTGATTTATTATTGACGAAGGCTATTGATAATTTATTTATAGAGTCATGATATTCTTTACTGGGCTATTTGTTCTCACCCTTTGCTTCACAATTCCTTTCAGGTAATAAGAGTGTATTTGGGTCGAATGGGGTAATGAGGAGAATAGAAGCGGTGGTCTATAGTAATTTGTTGAGTTCTCCCTAAATAGTATGGAAATAATTTTATTGAGAACTTTAGATAAGTGTGTCGTATTGTATACGTCATTTGATATTTAATTTTGGTAAACCGAATAGGGTGAGGTGAACCCAATTTTGGAAGGGTGTTCTGCCACTATCATACAAGATGTCTAATGACATACAACCTAGTGTTATCATAAGACAAGGTTGTGCACATCCACTTGCTGAGTATATCTACGAGCACTACCTATATGATCTTGGAGTATATTTGAAATATAATTCTCACTTGGAGACAACGGAGATAATTATATGTCAAGAAAAGACTCACCATTGGAAAGAAGATGATAGCAATCTTCTTGTTTTTCTTTGGGGTCTATTGGGTCAACCAAGGATAATTCTGTGGACATATGATATCTATCATAACCTATACGCATGGTCTCCCATGTACGAAGGTTTCCTTGAGCATTTCCCAAAGATTTTAATTTTTAAAACAGTTATTGATTGTACTTTTATGTAAAGTACCTTTGTAAGGTGTTGTGGTCGAGGCACCATGAGAGTTTCATAGATTTTGTATTGAAACTCACAGCTTATCTGTTGTCGTACTCTGCACGACAGTTCAATAGTTGAATAAATGAAGTTTGTATTTGATTTTTATGGAGTGATATCTGGCGACTCAGAATGGGTCGTGTGGACCTATTTTTGGGGCGTCACATAGCAACCTATGAACTGGACGGACACTGGATTGATTGCGCATTGATCTGTAGGATGGTCACCCGCGCACAATTCACACACGACCGCAACCTGCTGTACCTGAGCCCCTGTCATAGAATCCAACTTCTGGACCGGTATGCGAAATTTGCGCTTGTATTGTTGTCACCCCATCTACTTCTAACACTCCATCGCCTTTGCCTATGTCATTCTTGCTGTGGGCCGCTGGTAGTTGTTGGCCGCCATTGTCTCAATCAAATTGTAGGCCTCTTCATAACTCTTAGACATGAACGCTTCAGCCGATGCTGCATCAATACTGGTCCTGAGATTCCCATGTAGTCTGTTATAGAAAGTATTCATTTGCAGCCACTTAGGCAATCATGATGCGGGCACTTTCTGAGAAAGTCCTTGTATCTCTCCCATGCCTCATATAGCGACTCCCCATGTTGCTGCTCAAACATTGTTATCTCATTCCTCATTATTGCGTTTTTTCGTGGGAAAAATTTGGCAAGGAATTTCTGAGCTAAGTCTTCCCACGTAGTTATCGATCCCGACAGTAGAAAGTGTAACTAACTTTTCGCCTTGTCCCGTAAGGTGAATGGGAAAAAGTAAAGTCTTACCGCATCATCCGACACCCCATTATACCTGAAGGTGTCACAAATCTCCAGAAAGCTGACTAGATGTTCATTCAGATCGTCATTTGCCAATCCCCCAAACTGAACTGAATTCTGGATCATCTAAATCGTCCCAGGCTTGATTTCAAATTTATTTGCAGCAATTGTGGGCCTGGTGATGCTCGACTGCAATTCAATCACCTTGGGTGTGGCGAAGTCCCTTAACGCTTTCTGATCTTCAGCTGCCATTGCCTCTTCTTTCTCAGAATTTTCAAAGTCTTGCCTCGTTTCCTTGATCCACTTACTTATCCTCTGGAACTATTTCTCAATGTCGTCCTCAAAAGGCAGCAAGTTTGGATTTTTGGAGCGAGTTTACATAAACCACTTCAAAAACCTGAAATAAGAAAAACAAAACAAAAAAAATAAAAATGTTTAAGTAAAACTGGATTAATTAAACTGATATCGTAAAAATATTAAGATCTATACTAAATTTAGTCCCCGACAACGGCGCCAAAAACTTGTTGGGTAAAATCTATATACGCACAACACGCAAGTATATGTGGTCAACAAGTAATATAGTAATGAGTAGAGTATCGTTCCCACAGAGACAAATTAGTAAGAAACTTAACCTTATAATTACCAATTTTCTATCAATCCTAATTTTGTTAAACTATTCAATTCAATGATTAAAATTATAGAAACTAAATTAAGAACCAAATAAACTACCACAAAACAATCACAAATATCAAAATCTGGAATTTCAAACAATTAATGGAGAATTAGACTTATGATTTCACCCTAAGCTTCACTCTAATTTCTACACCTTTATTCTAATTCAAATCACTATCCCAGTTCATTAATCAAGAACACGAATGTAGTACTAGCCACCTCTCGATGCACTAATACCGTATTAACTCAAATTTATAAATTAGATAGAAACAAGTTAAACACCTTAATCAACTAACTCACTATATCTCTATGTGAATTATAATTAAAGAAGGCTTAAGATTAAGTTCTCTATCCGATTACATGCGATGTCAAGCATATCTCTACCTTAACATTCATCAAGAATCTGCTATTCACAAAATTTATGAACACACGCTATATTAACTAAGTCTAGACTCGAATATCCTCTCTCGATTCCATACAAATCCACAAAAAATTGTTGATCAGGCAATTCATAAATTCAAGCTCAAATTAATATAGATAGACTGGAAAATAGCTTATTGAATTGGAAATCAAAGTTTACAAAATCATCGTTTCACTTAAGGATCCACCATAAACCTAAAATGTGAATTAGTTCATCATAAATGAAATAACAACTGAATAATTCAAAGATAACATTCTTTCAATTACAAATAAAAGACTAAGGAGAAGAATAGTGAAAAACACCCTTCACGTAGCCTAAATCTGCAATCGTCTCGAAAATCTCTTCAAAATCTTCCTCAAATGCTTGCTATGAAAAACCGGAATTGATCTTCGTATTCTACCTTGTGTATTGTTTAATTCGTTGTTAATTGAGTAATAAACATCCAACATACATTTTATTGGTTAATTCCATGCCCAATAGAGTCCACTTGCCATCCAAATGCTAGAGTTCATGCCCTAGCAGAGTCCAAAACAAAACATGAGAGTTCACCAGTCGAGACCCCCATACAGCAAGGTACAAGCCCTAAACAGGCTGCTGCCCGTGGTACCCTTTCGTTGATTCTTTGTTGAAGACCCTACCGCTTTGGTGGTACATAAGCAAAAAGGGGCGCCCAAGTGGGGTCTATTCTGCCAGATGACTTTGCTAACTTCATGATTACTTCCAGAAATGCTCCAATTGACTCCAATTCTTCGTTAAATGCCACAACAACCACCCTACACATAAAAGAACACAAAATAAATAAAAATGAACATGAAAACAAGAAAATAGCAACAATTAAGCGTGAAATGGACAACGATTCGTGGATATGAAATCCACTTATCAATTAGCAAGCATTGTCTCAATATAAGTGACTCATTTGATTTAACACTTTAAAAAATCAAGATCAAGGAAATCAATTAAATAAGATTTAGAAAATATTTTTGGTCAAAGTAAATAAGATAAATAAAACAATTACAATAAAAAAAATCCTATGGAGAGGATTCTACCCATTTAATTAATTTATTTACTAATTATTGTTATCATAAAAGAAACTAAAAGTTAAAGACCCAACAATTATCAATAATTATTATAAGAAAAATTATTTAAAATTACTGATTATGGTAGAAAAACTGTATAGTAACAATTATTATGAAGTTAATTGGGGACTTCCAAATAGGGGAAAAATTAGGGCAGAACCTTAAAGCTTTAAGCTAGCTGATAATGGTAGAGGATGAGGAGGAAACGGCGCCGCCACAAGCTTTCCCAAACCACCACAGCGCCGCCACGAGCTTCCCCAAACCACCTGATAAGTAGGTTTTATACCTACTTATTGGTTACCAACATACTCGAATTTTACTCAACTTAAGTACTTCTACTATGTTTTTATTGCTTTTTGTGTTCGTTTTGTAGTATGCATAGTTGAAACTCCTAAGGCATAGTATGGCATGGAAATGGAAATGGCAAGAAAAGGCATGGTGGGCTTGCGCAAAAATGAAGATAGAAGCTAGACTCAAGTAGGTGAGGAGGGCATCTAAAGGATCTTTGAAGTGGTCATATGAAGAAGAAAGAAGCGAAGAAGAAGAAGAAGCAGAAGAAGAAGCAAGTAGCAATCAATGAGCGATCAAAGCAACAAAGCTCCAAGAGAATACAACATTAAACACCGGCCAGTGATCGCGCTACCTATAAAGGCCGGACACATGGCGCCCATGTACGGAGGATGTGAACCACAGACAATGCATGACACCCCCGTGCCCCTTATGCACAGATACATGGCGCACCCACGCCAGGGACTCGATAGAAGTACATACCTCGCGTCCGCGCCCGAATCCTAGTGTATCACTGCGCGGCCGCGCTAGTCAAGCTTAAATTAAAAAGCTGACTTTCTATTTTGTAATGCTGGAGCATGTTTGCTATATTTAGATATATTGGTTGGTTTGAAAAGATAATCATTATTAGTTTTTATTACTACTTTTAGGGTTTTGAAATTCTAGAGAGAATTCATAGCATTTCTCTATTTCTTTGAGCTTCTCTCTCTAGATTATTGCTTATAAATACTGGGTTCTAGTTTTACTGATGAATATGGAACTGAACTAGCTTGGAATCAGACTTTGAAGTAGGGTTTATCAGATTTGATTCATTATTTCCCTTACATCTCTTGCTTTCATTGTTTATTTCAATGTTTTGTTTAAATCCCATAATGGGTGTTGATTCAGCAATGAACTAACTTCCATTATGGGATTCTAATGGAGTTTAATGTGTAGTCTATACTTGTATGCCTATTTGTGATGCTTGTATGTTTAATATTGGATTGCCCAACATGGTTGCACCTATAAGTTTGAATGATTGATCACCATTCACCTTAGTTACTTATATGGAATTGAAAAAGGAAATATAAGTACAGATTTAATCATGTTGGCATATATTCATGAGACTTATATATGTTAGGTTTTTTGATTCGTGACCCGGATAGGCATATACCGGTTCACCATGTGTAGTCATTGAGAGAGCTTGTGCTTAAATCATTATTGCTTATAATTCACATAAACATATAGTGGGTTAGGTAATTCTGATGTTTACATAATTTCTATCAAATTATGGATTTTGTGTGATTTGGACATAGTACATCGAAAGATGGTTATGTTTCACTTTTGTGCTCTCAACTAGCTTTCCATATTAAATAATTAGGCATAACAAGAGGCGTGCATTTTGGATAAAACATTAAATGACATTAGGATCCCATCTTTCTCCACTTGATTCCCTTAATTTAGTAATTAGTATTTTTGTGTTGATAATTAATTTAGATATCAATTTACTTGTTAATTGATCGTTTGAGCTTACAGAAATAGTGATAAGGTTGTTGCATGATAGCGTAGATTTATTCACCTTTCTCCGTAGGATCGATACTTTCTTACTCTGTACTACTTGTTGACCCGTGTATACTTGCATGAGCTAGAGTCTATTTTGTTAAACCGAAACGGAGGCAACAAGTTTTTGGCGTCGTTGCCGGGGAAAGGCATTTATTTTTATTACTGTCGTCATTAACTAAAGCTAGATTTATTTGACTTGAATAATTCTATTCTTATCTCATTTCTATTTTACTTTTGTTTGTATTTTAGGTACTTGTGTATAGTATATGCGCACACGATCATCTAATACTGAGTTGATACCAGCATAGGACAATATCAACGGTAGAGCTTGGAGATCGAGAGCACATCAGAATACATAAGTAAATATTGAGACATCATCATCCAACATGGCAGAAGAACCTAGAGAAGAGCACAGAGCCTTAAGGGATTATTCGATGCCCAAAATTAATGAGTTGCAATCAAGCATTATAAGGCCAGCTATAGCAGCAAATACCTTTGAAATTAAGCCAGGCACGATACAAATGGTGTAGAATTCAGTTCAATTTGGGGGTGCTGCTACAGATGACCCGAATGAGCATTTATTGAGCTTCATTGAGATTTGTGACACATTTAAGTATAATAGTGTTTCAGAGGACGCAATTAGGCTCAGAATGTTTCTATTTTCTTTAAGGAATAAGGCGAGAAGCTGGCTCCATTCACTGCCATCGGGGTCAATCACTACATGGGAGCACTTAGCACATAAGTTCTTGGCCAAATGTTTCCCTATGGCTAAGACAACAAAAATGAGGACTGTAATTTCCCAGTTTGAACAACAACAAGGTGAATCATTGTATGCAGCCTAGGAACGTTATAAAGAAATTCTTAAGAAATGCCCCCATCATGGAATGCCTGATTGGATGGTTATAAATACTTTTTATAATGGATTGGGTTGGCAATCTAGGCTAATAGTAGATGTTGCTGCAGGAGGAGCCTTATGGGCCAAAATCTATGAAGAAACATATGATCTTATAGAGACTATGGCAGCAAACGATTTCCAGAATCCTACGGCCAGGATACCACATCCTAAAGTTGCAGGGATGTTAGAGGTGGACGCCATTACAGCATTGTCAGCTCAAATGGCAGCCATGTCGAAGAAGATTGATTCATTGGCGGAGAGTAAAGTCAAGCCAGTATGCGAGATATGTGCAGGGTCGCATCAAACAGACCAATGTGCTATCAGTTCAAAATCAGTGCAATTTGTGAGCAACTACCAAAAGAACCAGAATCAGTTTCAAAATTCTTATAATCCCAACAATCGCAACCATCCCAATTTCAGCTAGAACAACAATTAGAACATGTAACAACACCAACAACCACAACAATTTTATTCTCAACATTAATACCAACCCCAACCATCTCACCAACAATATGCTCCCAAACCACCTTACCCTCCTAGATTCCAACAACAACCACAACATCATCCACCAGCTACTCCACAACCAAAAAATAAGTCAGAAATAGAGGAAATGATGCTTAAGTACATGGCAAATACAGAAGTTATGATCAAGAGACAAGCTGTGGCTATAAAGAATTTGGAGACTCAGATGGGCCAAATGACCAATATATTGAACACTAGACCAGAAGGGGCTTTGCCAAGTACTACTGAAGCTAATCCAAGAAGGGAAGGAAAAGAACAATGTCAAGTTATTACTCTCAGATCAGGAAAATAGATTGCAGATGTACAGGTTGGCGCGCCCGCGCCTAATATAGAAGGAGATGTCGCGCAGCCGCGCTAGGAAGAAATTTGTTCTTATGATGGTTTGTCAATAGAAAATTCTGAGCAGAGGGCAGTGGAGAAGGATAATGAAGAGTTACTTGAGAAACCAATAACCAAACCACCACTTGTTTACCCTCCTGTTCAATATCCACAAAGGTTGCAAAAGAAAAGAGATGATAAATAATTTTCCAAGTCTTTGGAGGTATTCAAGAAACTGCAGATAAATATACCCTTCGTTAAGGCTTTAGAGCAGGTGCTGAGCTACACAAAGTTCATGAAGTGAATTCTGTCAAGAAAGAAACGACTAGAGGACTTTAAGATTGTAGACTTGACAGGAGAGTGTAGTGCAGTACTACAATGTAAGCTACCTCCAAAACTTAAAGACCCAGGCAGCTTCACAATACCATGCTCCATTAGAAAAATGTGCTTCAACAAATGTTTGTGTGATTTAGGGGCGAGCATCAACTTGATGCCTCTGTCAGTTTTCAATCAATTGGGATTGCCAGCTCCAAGGCTGACAAATATAACTCTACAGCTTACTGACAGATCCATCACTTATCCATCATTTATCTTCCCAGCTAACTTCATCATTTTGGATTACGAAGAAGATAGAAATATACCAATCATCCTTGGGAGACCTTTCTTAGCCACGGAATGAACCTTAATAGATGTTCAAAAAGGTGAGTTGACAATGAGAGTACATGATCAAGAAGTCTCCTTTAACGTGTTTAAGGCTATGAAGTTTCCCACCGACGAGGAAGAATGCTTTCAGATTAATATGGTAGACATGATGTTGAATGAAGAAGTTGGAAATCTGGTTGAAAATGATCCTTTGAAGAGTGCTATTTTGGGAGAGTCAGAGATGGAAGATAATGAGATTGCAGAATTTGTACAGATTCTTGACACATCGCCACAGTTTCGAAGATTTAAGACTCTTGTTGAGCCACTCAAGCTTTCTGGGGAGACATCAGCACGACTCAAGGCATCTCTTGAGACACTTCCAGATCTTGAACTTAAACCTCTTCCTAATCACTTAAGGTATGCATTTTTAAATGATTTTTCAAAGTTTCCTATTATTATCTTTGCTGCACTAACATCTTGCCAGGAAGATAAACTCTTATGAGTTCTAAGAGAGTTTAAATCAGCCATTGGATGGACCATAGCAGACATTAAAGGGATCAGCCCATCATTCTGTATGCACGAGATCTTACTAGAAGATGATGGTAAACCTTCAATGGAGCAATAATGAAGACTGAATCCTATTATAAAGGAAGTGGTTAAGAAGGAGGTTCTGAAGTGGTTAAATGCAGGGATAATATATCCGATATCAGACAGCTCTCGGGTGAGCTCGGTAGAGTGTGTGCCAAAGAAAGGGGGTATAATCATGGTATCAAATAAAAATAATGAGCTAATACCAACCAGGACAGTGACGGGGTGGAAAGTCTGCATGGACTACCGCAGACTGAACAAGGCTACAAGGAAAGACCATTTTCCTCTTTCGTTCATTGATCAGATGTTGGATAGGTTGGCAGGTCATGAATACTATTGCCTTCTGGATGGGTACTCAGGATACAATCAGATTGTGATAGCTCCAGAAGACCAAGAAAAGACTACCTTTACTTATCCGTACAGAACATTTGCGTTCAGAAGGATTTCTTTTGGGTTGTACAATGCCCCGACCACATTTTAGAGGTGTATGATGGCTATTTTTTCAGATATAGTTGAGCACAATGTTGAAGTCTTCATGGATGACTTCTCAAATTTTAGAGATTCATTTGACCTGTGTTTGGAAAATTTGGTGATGGTGTTGAAGAGATGTGTCGAGACGAATCTTGTTCTAAATTTGGAGAAGTGCCATTTTATGGTACAAGAAGGTATAATACTAGGATATACAGTTTCTAAGAAAGAATTAGAGGTGGATCGAGCTAAATTGGAAACCATTTAGAATTTTCCTCCACCTACTTCTGTTAAAGGTGTTCATAGTTTTTTGGGGCATGCTGGCTTCTACTGTAGATTTATAAGGAACTTCTCGATGATCACAAAGCCACTTTGCATTTTATTGGAGAAGGACGTCCAGTTTAAATTTGATGAAGAATGCCTGACTACATTTGAACATTTGAAGAAGAAGTTAACTACAACACTTGTGATCACAGCACCAGATTAATACCTTCCTTTTGAATTGATGTGTGATGCAAGTGACTTTGTTGTGGGAGCTGTTTTGGGCTAGCGAAGGGAAAAGGTTTTTCATGTTATCTATTATGCTAGCAAGACCCTTACGGATGCCCAGTTGAATTACACCACCACAGAAAAGGAACTTCTAGCAGTGGTGTACGTATTTGACAAGTTTTGTGCGTATTTAATTGGGACTAGAGTGATTGTGTACACAGACCATGCAGCAATCTGGTACTTGGTAGCAAAGAAAGATGCCAAACCTCGTCTGATCAGGTGGATACTTCTTTTGTAAGAATTTGACTTAGAAATCAAGGACAGAAAAAGGACTGAGAATCAAGTGGCGGACCACTTATCTTGATTGGAAAATCAGGGAAGGGATGCAAATGACAAGATTGTGATCAACGAGTTCTTCCCAGATGAGCAATTGTTCATGGTGAAAGGTGAAGTGCCATGGTTCGCAGATTATGCAAATTTTTTAGTAAGCAAGATAATCCCTTCTAACTTGACTAGGCATCAAAAGAAGAAGTTTCTACATGATGTGTAGTGGTTTATGTGGGATGAGCCTTATTTATTCAAGTAGTGTTCTGATCAAATGATAAGGAGGTGTATTCCATACAGCGAGACAGAGGGTATTTTGTAGGATTGCCACACATCAGTGTATGGAGGTCATTATGGAGGTGAAAGGACAGTGACTAGGGTTTTACAAGCAGGATTCTATTGGCTGACTATTTTCAATGATGCTTACAGCTTTGTTTAGAAATGTGACAGATGCCAGAGAGTAGGGAACATATATAAGCGGAATGAAATGCACTTGACCACAATCCTCGAGGTTGAGATCTTTGATGTCTAGGGGATAGACTTCATGGGGCCCTTCGTTTCATCATGTGGGAACTTGTACATCTTATTGGCAGTTGACTACGTATCCAAGTGGGTGGAAGTGGCAGCTCTACCAACGAATGATGCTAGGGTGGTTATAAGGTTTTTTCAAAAGAGCATTTTCACGAGGTTTGGGACTTTCAGGGCAATCATTAGTGATGAAGGAAGCCATTTTTTGTAATCTCCAGTTCACAGCACTGTAGGCTAAATATGGGGTGAGTCATAGAATTGCTACATCTTACCACCCCTAGACTATAGCCAAGCAGAGGTATCGAATCGTGAGGTGAAAAAAATACTAGAAAAGATCGTGAATCCCACAAGGAAGGACTGGTCGCTGAAGCTAGATGATGCGGTATGGGCTTGCAAGACTGCCTATAAAACACCATTGGGTATATCACCATTTCAGCTTGTGTATGAAAAGGCTTGTCACCTTCCCATGGAGCTCAAACACAAAGCATATTGGGAAATAATGAAGCTGAATTTTAACTTGAAGGCTGCAGGAGAGAAACGCCTACTCCAACTTAATGAGTTGGATGAATTTAGATTGTAAGCCTATGAAAATTCTATATTATACAAGGAAAAGGTGAAAAGATGGCATGACCACAAGATTATGGAAAGGGTGTTTGAGCCAAGGCAAAGAGTGTTGTTATTTAATTCCGAACTTAAACTCTTCCCAGATAAGCTCAAGTTGAGGTTGTTAGGGCCTTTCACTGTGAAGAATGTGTATCCACATGGTGCGATAAAATTTTTTGACAAGTTCCCAGACAAGCCCTTCAAGGTCAATGGACATCAGCTTAAGCATTACTATTATGGTGAGGTTGATAGGCAGAAGATCGCCTCAATTCTTTCTACAACTTGATCAGACCAAAGATAGTCAAGCTAACTGACTATAAACTAGCGCTCAATGGGAGGCACCCCATTATCTCTTTTCTCTCCTCATGTTTAATTCTTTGTGCATCATGTCTACTTCTCCCTAAAGTTTAATTCTATTTGAGCATGTCTATCTCTCCCCTTTTGTTTAATTCTTAAGATGCACTCATATCTATCTCTTTCTGTTGTTTAATTCTGATAGTGAATAAAGTCTATTTCCCCCCCTCCCATGTTTAATTCTTGAGATTATACAATTTTTGGCACAAATTTTATAGAGATGAATGCATATATAATTTTTGATAAAAATAGCATATAAAGCATTTTTGGATATACACTCATTCATACATGTTATTCAGTACATATTTTGATTTGGGAATTAGTATATCTCAATTTTTTGAATGCTTGTTATGCAGGTTTGATTGTTAGTGGAAGTTGCTGTTGGATACTTCTTCTTGTGCACATCAGTTCAGTTCTGGGTGCAGGGCAGCGCGGCCGTGCGGTTAGGTAATATAAATTAGGCATGCCCACACCGGACTTCCATGCATTCTGACCCTCAACACGCCCGCGCCCGCGCCCATTTATAGCCTAATCTCAGAGTGCCCACGTCATCCACAACGCGCCCGCGCCATCAACATACTTAGACTTGATGCGGTCGCGCCCGAGTCCGGTTCTAGATAATTTTGAATGCTTTAAAAAGTGGCCTACCCCACTTATATCAATTACAACCTCTTCATTCCTCAGACGTGCGCTCTCACATCTCTCTTACAAGAAACCGAAGCCCTTCTCTTTCTCCAGACATTTCCCATTCAAAAAACTCCTAACCCCACCACGATTCCTACTCACTCTCTCATTCCATAAACTATCTCCACCCATTACCCATTCAGTTACAAAAGGTTTGCCTAGGGCTTATTCAAAGCATCAGAAAGCAACAAGTTTGGGGGTTATTTTCAGCATGATCAGAGATTATTCACTTCAGTCATAGTTCTCTTCTCATAGCAGTTAGGGTTACTTTGTTAAGTTTCTATGACACTCAAAAGAGCACGTTCCCGCACTCCCGAGTCATCTTCTAGTAGTCAAAGTGAAGACATAGCCGACCTGATAAATTTTATCAGTTTAGAGGCTCAAATGGAGTATTACCGAATCGTTGCTAAGACATTTGTGAAGGAAAGAGGCCTCAAGCCTGGGAAAGAGGATGGTCAGTTGTGGGAGATGATTTGGGAGAGAGGCTGGGTTGGAGTTGTATCTAGCCCCATGTTTGCTCCCATGGCTATTGTACGTGAGTTCTACGCCACGCTAAGGAAACTATGAGTGGATTGTCATTTTTTAGGGGTGTTCAAGTGGATTATCACCCACAGGCGATTAGAGGAGTTTTTAACTTACCTGACCCACCGACTGGTCGTGGCAACTGGGTGGAGGCTGCAAGATTTGAGACAAATTTAGACAGGGTGATAGCTGATTTGTTCGTGCCTGGTACTCAGTGGAACTACAAACTAGGCACGAATCAGCCTACAAATTTCCCAAGTTCAGCCCTTAACCGCTATGCAAATGCATGTAACCTATTTATATATGAAAAGTTAATGCCATCTTCGCACCAGCATGACATCCCGTCTGAAAGGGTTATCATATTGTGGGGAATCATCACGGGCAAATACGTAGATGTGGGCCATCTCCTCAACCAAAACATGCTCTGCTACATGAGGGGAAGCACCAAAGGCAGCATCCTACACGCATCAGTTGTAGCCCACCTATGTGTAAGAGCGGGAGTCACTTGGGACGATGAGCAGCTGCAGTATCCGAGTGTAGACATTACTCATGCTACGATTTTAAAGTTTGAGGACTGGGCAGGAGGCACACCAGAACCGAGGGGAAAGGGATTTATTCTTCTAGCAACATCTTTGGTGCTGTCTCCGCAGCCAACTAAAGCAGCAACTTTATCCCATTCCATTGCAGAAACTGATGACTGCAGGATAAGAATGCTAGAGAAGAAAGTGGACGCCATACATGACAACTTCTCAGAGTTTGCAAATGGGTTGCTCAGGTAATTAGCCAAAGCCTTCACGCAGTAAGAAACGATGTTAGAGTGGCCTATTTTTGGTTCAGTCGTGCCTTACCCACCGCCAGATTCACCACCCAAGGAGGGTGGCCATGCCGACACTTATGGGAGTTTTTTGTGCCCTTTACCTTCATTCATTGGGGACAATGAATATGATAAGTTTGAGGGTATTGGGTATTTAGTAGTTTAGAGCATGTAGTATAATTGCATGTCATTTACCCATGTTTAGTATAGTTTTTGCATGTTAATGTGATTAGTTTAATTTTGAAGTAAAATTTTTTTTTCGTTTTGTTGCTTATTTGTTGTTTAGTTTATCTGTTAGTTGCATAGCACTGCATTTATCCCAAGTATCTAGTTATTTGAATTCTAATTTAGCAAATGATGAATTAAGAAATTTGATGAATTCTTGAATTAGGTAAATAGCTTGAGCTGAGTTATAATGTTATACATGATATGATTTATGCTTGTTGTTAGATGCTACTGGTTAACACGTTAGTGTTCATGTTTACTTTTGATCAAAGATTAACTTGTTTGCCTGCTGAGATGAAAACACTGGTTTTAAAGATAGAATTGTGTAGGAAGTGAGCATTGGCTATGAAAACACTGAAACTCAAACTTTGGGAACGCATGGGTATGCTTGCTAAAAAAAAAAAAAAAAAATTTTTTTTACCGTGGCTAGTCTTGTTTCGGGGCCTTTATTACTTGAGTAAGTACACCCAAGGGGATTGTCTCTACACCTAGCGCCCTAAGGTCTTAATGGTCTGGGAGTCGTTGGTTGAAATCTCGCTAAGGGGTATCACTGCTAGCCTAATGGAATGAGGCATTGCACAACCATGGGAAATAAAAAAATTAATAAACACCGCGAGAAAGTGCGAAAATCGCTCTCGTGAGTAAAAATAAAGCAAAATAAACCCATTGCTAAACCTTAGTTTGTTTTGATGTGTTGGAGTAGTTGTTTCATTTGTATGCATAGATCTTGATTTAAACTTCATTTTTCTTTCTTAAGCAGTATAGCATGTGTAATCTTTGCCTTTGTCAAGCTTATTTGTGAACACATCACACACACACACACAACATCTTTATAGCAGGTTTAGATTATTTGATTGTATGTCGTTACGCCTATAGCTTGGTTTGATGCTTTGTTCTTGAATCTGGATATTTCTCTGAGGCACATTTGATTGGAATTCTAATATGGCTGGAAATCTTGGGACTCACTTGCATGATAGTGTAGTTTGCATAGCATGTAGTTAGCATTGTTTAATTTATATTTGTGTTGATTGCTTGAGGGCAAGCAATAGTTCAAGTTTGGGGGTATTTGATAAGTAGGTTTTATACCTACTTATTGGTTACCAACTTACTCGAATTTTGCTCAACTTAAGTACTTCTAGTATGTTTTTATTGCTTTTTGTGTTTGTTTTGCAGTGTGCATAGTTGAAACTCCTAAGGCATAGTATGGCATGGAAATGGAAATGGCAAGAAAAGGCATGGTGGGCTTGTGCAAAAATGAAGATAGCAGCTAGACTCAAGTAGGTGATGAGGGAATCTAAAGGATCTTTGAAGTGGTCACATGAAGAAGAAAGAAATGAAGAAGAAGAAGCAAGTAGTAGAAAAGCTCGGTGAGAATACAACATTCACCGGTAGCATGTCATGCGGCTACCGACAGGCGGAACCTGACGCTCTCCGCGCGGAGGATGTGGAACCAGAGACAAGGCATGGGCTACGCGCCTATATGAACAGAGATATATGGCAGCGT
Organism: Panax quinquefolius; assembly: GCA_020205615.1. NCBI lineage: Eukaryota > Viridiplantae > Streptophyta > Magnoliopsida > Apiales > Araliaceae > Panax > Panax quinquefolius. Next base: position 137,841,865 of record CM035152.1, read on the forward strand.
CGGAGGACTCGGTGAAATACATACCACGTGCAGCGCCGAATCCTAGTGTATGTATCGGCATGTCTTGGGCATGATCAAGCTTGAATTAAAAAGCTGACTTTCTATTTTGTAATACTGGAGCGTGTTTGCTATATTTAGATACGTTGGTTGGTTTGAAAAGACGATCATTATTAGTTTTTATTACTACTTTTAGGGTTTTGAAATTCTAGAGAGAATTCATAGCATTTCTCTATTTCTTTGAGCTTCTCTCTAGATTATTACTTGTAAATACTGGGTTCTAGTTTTGCTGATGAATGTGGACCTGAACTAGCTTGGAATTAGACTTTGAAGCAGGGTTTTATTAGATTTGATTCATCATTTCCCTTACATCTCTTGCTTTCATTGTTTATTTCAATGTTTTGTTTAAATCCCATAATGGGTGTTGATTCAGAAATGAACTAACTTCCATTATAGGATTCTAATGGAGTTTAATGTGTAGTCTATACTTGTATGCCTATTTGTGATGCTTGTATGTTTAATATTGGATTGCCCAACATGGTTGCACCTATATGTTTGAATGATTGATCACCATTCACCTTAATTACTTATATGGAATTGAAAAAGGAAATATAAGTACAGATTTAATCATGTTGGCATATGTTCATAAGACTTATATATGTTAGGTTTTGTGATTCGTGACCCGGATAGACATATACCGGTTCACCATGTGTAGTCATTGAGAGAGCTTGTGCTTAAATCATTATTGCTTATAATTCACATAGACATATAGTGGATTAGGTATGTGAGATCCCGAATTTTATGAAATAAAAGTATTCAATTTTTCTATTTTGGTAAATAGTTAAATTGATAAAAGTTTAAAGTTAAGGGTGATATTTGAAAAAAAAATTCAAAGTAAGTAAGTTATCATAAAATAATTGGTGCTAGAAGTACAGTAATACGCGTGGTTGCATAGTAGCACATGGTATTGATTATTGATGCTTACGTAAGAAATCACTCAGTTATACTCAATTATTATTACTGATAATTCTTTGCATCATATCTCTCATATTATTGATTGATTATTGTCACGGTATCATCTGCATAATATGTTATATTATTAAATCAATAATTGAGGCGACAAAGTTATTCATATTATTATTTGCAATATTGACAATGTCAGAAGTTCTATCGAGGAGAGGTTTGGTCACCTAATTGCGGCGCTTGATAAGGAGAAATCTTTATCGAAAGCCCCTCTTTCACAGGAGCGACTGGTTGTTAAATATTGTGAGTTATAATATTAATGATGAATGTTATTAAAAATTAAATTTGAGTTCGGAGTTGAATTTGGAGACGCGGACGTGATATTTGAGTCCGGAACGATGAAATTAGTAGAAATAGACTATAAACACAAAATTTGTTAGAGTTGACTATTTGGGCAAAAAAAAGTCAACAGTTGACTTTTTCGAAAAAAAAGTCAAACTTTAAAATTTTAAAAATGAAATTTTTGAGAAAAATATTTCCATTATGTTGGGATTGTTAATGTTAGTGAAAATCGACATTTATTTCGATAATAATTGATGTCTGGAGGTTATATTGACCAATCGGATAATTAACCGGATAAATGAGCAATTAATTGTTATTGATTCATTTGATTATAACTATTTGTTCACATGTTTGTACTATTGATTCACATTCCTTTACTATTAGGGGAGTTGGTGCAAGATTGATAATACTTGCATGACTAAGTTAAAAATGAAGGTATAGATGGAGGTACTATACTGTAATTCGTATTTTCACATGATTATAACTATTGAATCACATGACTGAACTATTGATTCACATTATTTACTATTAGGGGAGGTGATGCAAGTTTGATAATACTTGCAGGACTAAATTAAAAATGAAAGAAAAGTTAAAGGTATTGTACTGTAATATTTTGAGCCCCAAAAGCGTGCAATTATCGAAACTATATTTTCCTATAAATAGAAGCTCATTCTTCCTTCATTTCTCACCAATTCACTAAAGCTTTAGAGCAATTATTATAGAGAGAAATTAGAAGAAAGAAGAATCTCGCTACCTCTTTATTCAATATCCGGTTTCTTTAAGGTAAGGGATATTATTATTATAGTAAGGGTATTATTTCTTTTCGTATTCATGAAGAGAACTTATGTTATTCCGTTCTTTATTATTATATTGGAATAACCAGTCTATGCGAAGTACCGTATACATGGTGAAATTCATCTGTTATTCCATTCTTTATTATTATATTGGAATAACTTGTCATGTGAAGTACCTCATACATGGTGAAATTCTTCTATTATTCCATTATTTATTATTACATTGGAATATCACATGCATGCGTATTATTACGCATGACACAGTTCCATTCTTTATTATTACATTGGAATATCCTTTCGGTCTTGGCGGATTATGTGACCTAGTTCCATTATTTATTATTACATTTGGAATATCACATGCATGCGGATTACGCATGACCTTATTCCATTCTTTATTATTACATTGGAATAACTTTGTACATGTGTATTACGACATGCATGGTGAATGATCCTTCGTATTCATTCCTTATTAAATTGTGGCAATGATCTGTCTACGTGGATTACCGCATGGCGGGTGAAAATCCATTTGCAGTTTAGTAATTTTTCTGACCCTCAAAAATTCTGAAAAAATTTGAAATGATAATTTGATGAGTTTTCGATATTGTGCCCAAAGATGGCGATTTTTGGATATATAGATTAAGAGTTATGGATTTTTTGGGAAAAGACTATTTTAAAAGTAAACCCTCATAACTCCTTGTGGTTAACTCCAAAATTGGTGAAATTTTTATTGGGAGTACTTGTATATAACAGGAGTATACCCTGTAAATTTTGGAATTTTTGGACAAAAGTACAATTTATGATAAATGTCTAAATATTCGATAGTTTGGGTCATATAAAAAATAGTAAATGAATTTTAAAAATTCTGAGAAAAATATATGTTCAATATGGGACTATATTCTGTTAAATCCTAGAAAAGAAATATTTTTGGGACTGATTTAGTATTTTTCATGAAAATGAACTAGTTATGAGTAAATGAATTAAATATGTTATGTGAAGTAACAAAATTGGAAAATAGGATTTTATGGCTTGGGAATCCTATATAGGGTATATGCAGATTTTTGATGAGGGATTTGATCATTGGTGATGAAATCTTATGAGTATGGCATTTTTGAATGATTAAATGCATTATTTGGTAAAGTGTAAACAATTGAAATAAATTATTTATAAGTTTAAGAAGTGATTAAAATATTGTTATAATATTAATAATATTAGATTATGAGTTTATTAAGTGATTGATAATATTTGGATAAATTTAAAGTCTTTAATATTTATCCTTGATTTCGTTTGATTAATGCTTATATTATTGTCATCATTCTCATGCTTATATTATGATAAAAGTCATCTTTGGCTTACGTGCATAGATGGGTATTGATTATTCATTTTCTGAGTTGTATATCTTTGGCTTACGTGCATGCATAGATGGTACATTGATTATTCGTTTCTGATTTTATATCTTTGGCTTACGTGCAAAGATGGATTTGTTGATTATTAGTTTTCTGAGTTATATATCTTTGACTTACGTGCAAAGATGGTATTGATTATTGGTTTTATAGTTGTATATCTTTGGCTTACGTGCAAAGATGAACTATTGATTTATGAGTATCTTTGGCTTATGTGCATAGATGAATTGTTTATTGGTATAATTGTGACCATGGATCATTCGGTATAATCATGACCCGTAATGTTATAGATGATGTGGTAAAAGTCCTCATTAGCCGTAGTGCATTGATGGGCCGATTATTGGTATGATTATAACCGAGGATTATTCGGTATAATCATGACCATTGATGATTACATGAATATCCTTGGCCGTAGTGCAGGGATGATTCGATGATGTGGATTATTTATTAAGCAGAGTCTCAGCGATAAAATATTGATTATACACTTTTAATTCGTAAAAGATAGTAGATATCATGTTCTACTTGACTCTTCTAAAATACAGTTGTATGTCTTTGGCCTGTAGTGCAAAGAATAAATTGTTAATGAATATCTTTGATCGTAGTGCAAAGATGAATTTAATAGTATGATTATGAGCAAGAATTGTGATTCGGTATAACCATGATTTTTGATGTTTCAGGTGAAGATAGGTGATGAAATTTATCTTCGTCGTCACAGGTGTGAAGAAGGAATTTAGAATCACAATTATGATTATGAGTTATTCATATGATTGTGGACAGGAATTGTTGATTGATGTTACAGGGATAAAACATTATTGGTGGATTTTTAACATGGAGAAGATAATAGACCTGATGGTCTATTTGACTCTTCTAATGGATTGCTTTCGTTCACCGCAACTATGGTTGAAAAGTTTTATCATCTACCATATGTTCTAAATCTACGATTTATTATTGACGAAGGCTATTGATAATTTAATTATCTTTAGTCATGATATTCTTTCTTTGGGCTATTTGTGCTCACCCTTTGCTTCACTATTCCTTTGGGGTAATAAGAGTGTAGGTGGGTGAATTGCGGGATATGAGGAAATAGTGTGATGGTAAGAGACTATCGAAGTTTCTCAATACATTATAAAAAAAGCATGACATATAACGAGATAATTGTATTGAGGACCTAAAAAATGTGTAATAAGTATTTTTATCGTCACTTAATAATTGATTTTGGCGAACAACAATAGGGTGATGAGAACTGAGCTTTGAAAGCGTCAAAAGTGCACCTCATTAGAATGAATATGATAGTAATCTTCTCGTTCTTCTTTGGGGTCTTAAAATATTTTTTCTTTGTATTTTATATGGCATTGTAACAATTTGAGTTTAGAATCATCTACGAGACAATATTGTATTAAAACTCAAAGCTTAAGCTATGGCGCCCCCAAAATTAGGTATCGTCACCCATCTTGGGTCGCCACTTACATGGTACATAAATTCAAATACAACTTACTAACCTAAGCGTAGGTATGCAATACGACATAAAGCGTGAGTTTGAATACAAATATTGTCTACTAGATATTATACAAACTCAAAAGGAGTCCTTATTACAACTATTATCACACTATTTCACGCGAATAGTGAGGACTACTAATCTTATCCTACGGACCATTACTCTAGTTCCCAGGCTTCGTCCCGGCTATGTTCTCATTTCTGAAGAAAACGGTGAAAGAAAGGTGAGCTCAACTAGCCCAAGAAGAAATATTATGACTAAGATAATGCGAGAATAAATTATCATTAGCCTTCAACGATGTTAAAGCGATAAAATACAATAGAAATGACGGTTTAAGCTGCGTGAATATGCTGATCCATTAAAAGAGTCAAGTAGAGAATAAAATCTACTATCTTTTAGGTTTTAAAGGTTTTCATCAATTTTTATCATTTGAGACTCGACAATAAATAAACCACCACATCTAATCATCCCTGTACCACGGTCGAGGATTTTCATCAAATTATCAATGGTCATGACTATACCGAATCACCCTGGTCATAATCATACCAAAAACTATCCATCAATTTGCATTACGAGCCACTTTGAGGACTTTTGTCACATCATTTATATCAAGTCGTGATTATCTAGAATGATCCACGGTCATAATCATACTCGAGTTCATCTATGCTTGCGTAAGCAAAGATAACATAATATAACATGAGGATGATGACAATGACATAGTAATTCAATAAAACAAGTTCAAGAATTATTTAATCCATGAATTATTAACGTCAGATTGTCAACGTAATCTTTGTTTTGTAGAGTAAAATTCAAGAATGATCGGAAGAATATTTCCATGAAAGATCTTTGGATGAAACGCAAATATCAAGGATATTCTACTAATTTCATGGAGTATAGAAGTCAAAGTTTTAACAATTTGGGTATAATAAAGAATGGAATAACAAAAGAAATCACCATGCATGCGGTACCGCGCATGAGCGAGTTATTCAGCAGAATAATAATAACGGAACGGTCGGTGAAATTCACCGCAAGCGAGGATGTTCAATGAGAATAATAAAGATGGAACCCGATCCGGTGTAAAACACACGAGATAGGATATTCAGCGAGAATGATAAAAGCGGAACCCAGTCCGGTGTAAAACCATGCATGACGAGGATGTTCCAATGAGAATAATAAAAAAGCGGAACCGGTCGGTGTAAAACACATGACAGGATGTTCCAACGAGAAAAATAGAAGAATGTCACCAAGTATAGGTAAAAGCAGCGTATCTGAGTTTATTCCAAGAGAATAATAAGCAATGGAATAACATAAGGATTTCACCAAGTATAGGGTATCTGGCGTATCTGAGGTTATGTATAGGGTATGCCACTTTTACGAGTTATTCAACGAATAATAATGAATGGAATAATGAAGTTCTCTTCAAGAAGAAAGAATAACAACTACGGTACAACAAATAATATCCTTTAGTAAAAGAAGCTGAATATAGAAGTAGTGAAGTAGCGAGAATACTCTTCTTCTTTCTATAATTTTCTCTCTATAGCTTCTTTCTATAATAATTTCTCTCTAGAGTTTCAATGAATTAAGTAAGAAAATAATGAAGGAATGAGCTTTATTTATAGGAAAATGGAATGCATAGTAACTAATCCATGAGCGGTCCAGATTGATTTACTTTAATCGACGGTCCATATATTAAAGAAAAATCTTTTAAATAAAATATAATATATTCTATTTATATAAAAACATTTTACTATGCAAACCTTTATGCAATACTATGCAAAACCTCTTATGCAAAACACTATGCAACACTATGCATAATAAAATATAATATATTCTATTTATAGAATAACTTTAATAAAGTATTCTATTTTATATAAAAGATGTTTACGTTTTATTACGTTAATAATCTGAATAAAAAAAGCGTCATTATCATTTATAATAATTCATATTATTAATCGATGATAATGGAATCAAACCGAGTGACTTCTCACATAAGCATCGATAATCAATATCGTGTGCTCTTATGCAACCACACGTATTATTGTACTTTTACTACTAGAGTAGTTCAACAAGTATCAACGGTAAAACTTTCGTAGTTATTTCAATAAAATATTTTTTGTCGTTTTCTCAATCAAACAATAATTACATTAATGGGGTCCACCTGATGATTGAGTAGTTATACGAATATTCCTGCTAAGCAAGAATATTCCCAGACCAATCGAATATAATATAACCACTTGCATACTTTGCAAAATTTATAAATACTACCCACAACTATAATATTATCTCAAATTCACACCATAATATTAAAAATTATTTTGACAAAATTTAAATCTTTATTGATAAAATCACGGGGTCTCTGATCTCCCCTCCTTATGGAATTTAAGCCCTCGAAATTAGGGTGCGATACGATATGATAAAGAGGTGAGGATACCTTGAATACCTTTATCGTTGAAAATATTAAGTTCATCTTTGCAACCCGGCCAAAGATATTCATTAACAATTCATCTTTGCACTTTACAAGCCAAAGATATATAATTTGTAAAACCAATAATCTTTGAGACTTAGCTTAATAGTATCACGACCACGAATTATCCATGCACCTCTTGGCCAAGGATATTCGTGTTTTCAATCTGATCATGATTATCTTAGAATAATCCGTGGTCGTAATCATACCAAGTCTATCAATGCACTACTGACCAAAGATGACTTTTACCACATCCATGAATTAATATTTCATTCTTTGAGACTCATTTCGATAATTAATCCATATCATCAAATCATCCCGCACTTTACTGGGCCGAGGATATTCATTAGTATCACGACCACGAATTATCCATGTACACTACGACCAAAGATAATCGTGTATTCATTAGTATCGACCACAAATTATCCATACACTACTACCGAAGATAATTGTGTATTCATTAGTATCACGACCACAAATTATCCATACACTACGACCGAAGATAATTGTGTATTCATTAGTATCACGACCACAAATTATCCATGCACTACGGACCAAAGATAATTGTGTATTCATTAGTATCCGACCACAAATTATCCATGCACTACGGCTAAAGATAATTGTGTATTCATTAGTATCACGACCACAAATTATCCATGCACTTCTGACCAAAGATAATTGTGTATTCATTAGTATCACGACCACAAATTATCCATGCACTACGACCAAAGATAATTGTGTATTCATTAATATCACGACCACAAATTATCCATGCACTACTACACTACTGAAAGATAATTGTGTATTCATTAGTATCACGACCACAAATTATCCATGCATTACGACCAAAGATAATTGTGTATTCATTAGTATCACGACCACAAATTATCCATGCACTACTACCAAAGATAATTGTGTATTCATTAGTATCACGACCACAAATTATCCATGCTTCTGCCAAAGATAATTGTGTATTCATTAGTATCACGACCACAAATTATCCATGCACTACGGACCGAAGATAATTGTGTATTCATTAAATATCACGACCACAAATTATCCATGCACTACTACCAAAGATAATTGTGTATTCATTAGTATCACGACCACAAATTATCCATGCACTACTACCAAAGATAATTGTGTTTTCAATTACTGGTTATGATTATACCGAACAATCCTGGTCATAATCATACCAAGTCCATCTATGCCTTCTGGTGCCAGATGACTTTCAGCATAATATAAGCATGAGGATAATGATATAAAGAATCAATCAAATGAGATAAAGGATAAATATTAAACATTTATAATATAATTTATCCGAGATTCAAGAATATCCCCATGTTTTCAATCACTTAATAATCTCATAATCAAATATCATTAATATTATAACAATATTTTAATCACTTCTTAAATTTATAAACAATTTATCTTAATTGTTTACGCTTTACCATATAATGCATTTAATCATTCAAAATGCCATACTCATAAAATATCATCACCAATTATCAAATCCTCATCAAAAAATATGCATATACTCTATATAGGATTCTCTAGCCATAAAATCATATTTTCAACTTTGTTACTTCACATAACATATTTAACTCATATGTTAAGTAACTAAACTATTTTCATGAAAATACCAAATCAGTCCCAAAAATATTTCTTTTCTGGGATTTAGCATAATATAGTCCCATAATGAAAATATATTTTCTCGGAATTTTTAAAATTCATTTACTATTTTTCAAAAATCAATTTCCATTTAATTCTTTAAGAAATTAGCTACCTCAAGTTTAACTCCAAAAATTCCCAAATCTTGGCAGGACCTTACACATGTTAACGTGAGCTTCCAGTTTAAATTTCATGGTCATCGGAGTTATAAAACTTTGGTTATAGCGTTTTTCGTCAGAAAAACCTAAATATTGAAATAGTCATAACTTGCTCATTTTAAGTCAGAATGAGCTCATTTTTGGACAGGAGGTACTTTATACCATATACTTTCATGTCCCAAAAGGCCAGAATTTTTCTCATAATTTAAGTGGCCGAAACAGCCCCTTCAAGTTTCTGGGCAGTAGCATTTTTGAAATTTACAGCTTTGGCCTCCTTTGCTAAAATCAGTCCACACAAAAATCTACAACACCTTTTCTAGTAATTCCACTTGAATTAGTTAGGTAACTCATAGATCTAACTCTAGGTCTTGACCACATTCAAAAATTCAAAATATAATAGGAGATATGGTCTATTGAATTTCATGTTACGTTTTTCACCAAAATCTGATTTTCAACTCTTTGTGATTTCTAAGAAACTTTCATGTTTTCACATACTAACCAACATAACTCATCATAAAACTTACTAATACTTCATATACCCATGATTTTCATCAGTCCTATGCTTTTATTATGACTTTCATCATAATCCTCGTAAATAGATCCTTTTAGTTGAAGAAATATTTGAGTGTTTAAGAAATGGGTTTTGTACTGGGGTCAATACAAAATTCGATTTCACGCTCTAGGGTAGGCTAGGAAATCTTCAAGAATACGTCAAGAAATTTATTAATGATATAAATATCATTCAAAAGCATTACTCTCATCCAAGACTTGGATAGTACATCACATTGATACCAAGCTGTGACTTCTATCCTTAACCTAGATAGCACCTCACAATGATACCTATAAACTTGCCATTTTCATTCACGATGTTGCCTCTGAGAAAGTTTGGCTTTGGTGCATTCCACACAAGGAAGTCAACATCGAAGGTCGGGGCTCTTTACTTATGGCTTGATATAATGATGATTAACTTTAGGGTTTGGTTACTTTGAATTCAGTATACTTGAAGTTGGTTATGAATATAAAAGCTAACAACCTTCTGAAAAGCATGATGATTAGCTAACCAATTGATTCCTAAAAATCACATCAAAGGCAAGTATTTTCAAAAAGATAAGATCGACGTGAAAATGTTTATTTGAACCAAACAAGATTTAAAAATAGTAGCGGTAGCGAAGGCTCCTACTAACGAAGTTTCAACCAATAAGTCAAAGTCTAACTTCTAGGAGTCAAATTTAAGCGTTGAACACAACTAGGTGAAATAAAGAGTGGGTAGAGGCGGTATCTAACACGGTATAGACTTTGCAAGAGCTTATGATTAACTTACCGTGATAATTTTATTCGGGTTCCTCGTCACGAGAAAAAATGCTCTCTCTTAAACTCTAGGCTTTGGTTTTATGGGGATGACCTTTGGTGCCTCCATCCTAGTTGAATTTGTCTTGATGGCGACAAAATCGAGCTAAGTGACCTTCTCTTCCACAATTATAACATGCTTTTGACTGGCATGGCGCATGATTCGGATGATGTGTCCCTCTCCTCCGCATTTGAAGCATATAATAGGTGGTCCTTCTCCTTCCTTAACAATAGTCTTTGGTCTTGACGTCTTTCCATCATTGTTGAATCTCCTTTTCTTGAAATGTCCATTCTTATTATTTTGGTACGATTACCACCAAAGTAGTTACCATATCTCGGCTGTTGATTCCCTCCACGCTTGTTGTCACCGCCCGATGACTACTCTCATTTGGTAATATAATTTTCTTGCATTTTGCTCTCTTTTAGTTCGTTGACTCGTTATCGCGCTCCACTAAGCGAGCCCTATTTACAACATCTGAATAAAAACATAGTTTATGAGAAATAAGATGTTGGCGTATCTCGGCTTCAAACCTCTTAAAAACATTAGCGTCATTCTCTCTTCATTATCCACCAAGTGGGGACTTAAATCGTGATAACTCCACAAATTTTGCCTCGTATTGCGACACGGTCATATTGTTTTGTTCCAACTTGATAAACTCCACCTCCTTCATGTGGCGAATACTTTGGGAAAGTATTTGTCGTTGAACGACTCTCTGGAACTTCTCCCAAGATATCTTGATGCAACGAGGTTGAGTCGTTTTCCGATTCCCACCAAGATGTCTGCCTCTCTCATGCGCATGACATAAAGCGTGAAAGGAACCTTTTGCTCCTCGGAGCATCCCAAGACATCAAATATCTTGGTAATCTGCTTTATCCATGCTTCCTTGAAGTGGTTTTGGCTCTCCCTTAAACTCCGGTGGTCGGCTCCTTGAATTGTTTAGCGGTGACCGCTCGAGAGTTTTCCGTGTTTCCACCTACGTTTTGGCGAGAGTCACTTTACCGATGTTGCATGAATTCTAAAAACCTTTTAAGCGTCACCGTCATTCATCAATTGATCGGTGTTGTTGTTTACGGGAGGATTATCGCCATCTGTTGCACATTGTCACGATTATTGATCCGTGGAGAATCAGCGGTCTCTGTGCTCCATTGCTATTCTCAACATTCTCGGATGCCATTTTCAAACACCGCCACAAAATAAGGGTTATTTGACATGCAACATATTATCCCTATACTTTGTGACCAATTAAATACCAAATAAATTTAGGTAGGTTATCTGGCGAAGGAATTCCCGTCTCTCCTCCTAGTTCTTATCTCACATCTTTGCGAGGATCATATCCTAAGCTTTGATACCAGTTATGGCGCCCCCAAAATTAGGTATCGTCACCCATCTTGGGTCGCCACTTACATGGTACATAAATTCAAATACAACTTACTAACCTAAGCGTAGGTATGCAATCGACATAAGCGTGAGTTTGAATACAAATATTGTCTACTAGATATTATACAAACTCAAAAGGAGTCCTTATTACAACTATTATCACACTATTTCACGAGAATAGTGAGGACTACTAATCTTATCCTCACGGACCATTACTCCGTTTCCAGAGCTCTTCGTCCCGGCTATGTTCTCATTTCACGAAGAAAACGGTGAAAGAAAGGTGAGCTCAACTAGCCAAGAAGAAATATTATGACTAAGATAATGCGAGAATAAATTATCATTAGCCTTCAATGATGTTAAAGCGATAAAATACAATAGACAACCGGTTTAAGCTGCGGTGAATATGCAATCCATTAAAAGAGTCAGTAGAGAATAAAATCTACTATCTTTTAGGTTTTAAAAGGTTTTCATCAATTTTTATCATTTGAGACTCGACAATAAATAAACCACCACATCTAATCATCCACGTACCACGGTCGAGGATTTTCATCAAATTATCAATGGTCGTGACTATCTTAGAATCACCCCTGGTCATAATCATACCAAAAACTATCCATCAACGCATTACAGACCCTTCGAGGACTTTTGTCACATCATTTATATCAAGTCATGATTATCTAGAAATGATCCACGGTCATAATCATCTAAGTTCATCTATGCACGTAAGCCGAAGATAACATAATATAACATGAGGATGATGACAATGACATAGTAATTCAATAAAACAAGTTCAAGAATTATTTAATCCATGAATTATTAACGTCTAGATTGTCGACATGATAATCTTTGTTTTCGTAGAGTAAAATTCAAGAATGATCGGAAGAATATTTCCATGAAAAGATCTTTGGATGAAAAGCGCAAATATCGAGGATATTCTACTAATTTCATGGAGTATAGAAGTCAAAGTTTTAACCAATTTGGGTATAATAAAGAATGGAATAACAAAAGAAATCACCGTGCATGCGGTACTTAGCATAGGCGAGTTATTCAGCGAGAATAATAATAACGGAACCGGTCGGTGAAATTCACGCAAGCGAGGATGTTCAACAGAATAATAAAGATGGAACCGGATCGGTGTAAAACACATGAGATAGGATATTCCAGCAGAATGATAAAAGCGGAACCGGTCGGTGTAAAAACACATGAACGAGGATGTTCCAGCGAGAATAATAAAAAGCGGAACCGGTAGGTGTAAAACACTGTGACGAGGATGTTCCAATGAAAAATAGAAGAATGTGTCACAAGTATAGGGTAAAAGCGTTATCTGATTTATTCAAGCGAGAATAATAAGCAATGGAATAACATAAGGATTTCACCAAGTATAGGGTATCTGGCATTATCTGGTTATGTATAGGGTATGCCACTTTTTACGAGTTATTCAGCAGAATAATAATGAATGGAATAATGAAGTTCTCTTCAAGAAGAAAAGAATAACACCCTTACGGGTACAACAAATAATATCCCTACCTAGTAAAAAGATGCTGAATATAGAAGTAGTGAAGTAGCGAGAATACTCTTCTTTTCTATAATTTTCTCTCTATAGCTTCTTTCTATAATTTCTCTCTCTAGAGTTTGATGAATTCGTAAGAAAATAATGAAGGAATGAGCTTCTATTTATAGGAAAATGGAATGCATAGTAACTAATCCATGAGCGGTCCAGATTGATTTACTTTAATCGACGGTCCATATTTAAAGAAAAATCTTTTAAATAAAATATAATATATTCTATTTATATAAAAACATTTTACTATGCAAACCTTTATGCAATACTATGCAAAACCTTATGCAAAATACTATGCAACACTATGCGTAATAAAATATAATATATTCTATTTATAGAATAACTTTAATAAAGTATTCTATTTTATATAAAAAGATGTTTACGTTTTATTACGTTAATAATCTGAATAAAACAAAAGCGTCATTATCATTATAATAATTCATATTATTAATCGTGATAATGGAATCAAAGTGAGTGACTTCTCACATAAGCATCGATAATCAATACTGAGTGTGCTACTATGCAACCCTGCGTATTATTGTACTTTTACTCTGAAAGTAGTTCAGCGGTATCAGCGGTAAAACTTCCGCCGTTATTTCAATAAAATATTTTTGTCGTTTTCTCGATCCGACAATAATTACATTATGGGGTCCACTGATGATTGAGTAGTTATACGAATATTCCTGCTAAACATAGAATATTTCCCGAGCCCAATCGAATATAATATAACCACTTGCATACTTTGCAAAATTTATAAATACTACCCACAACTATAATATTATCTCAAATTCACACCATAATATTAAAAAATTATTTTGACAAAATTTAACTCTTTATTGATAAAATCTGGGGTCTCACATTAACTGTGGTCGTATTCTGCACGACAGTTCAACAGTTGTATAAATGAAGTTTGTAAATGATTTTTATAGAGTGATACCTGGCGACTCAGAATGGGTCGTATGGACCTATTTTGGGGGCGTCACAAGGTAATTCTGATGTTTATATAAATTCTATCAAATTACGGATTTTGTGTGATTTTGACATAGTACATCGAAAGATGGTTATGTTTCACTTTTGTGCTTTCGACTAGCTGTCCATATTAAATAATTAGGCATAACAAGAGGCGTGCATTTTGGATAAAACATTAAATGACATTAGGATTCCATTTCTCTCCACTTGATTCCCTTAATTTAGTAATTAGTATTTTTGTGTTGATAATTAATTTAGATATCAATTTACTTGTTAATTGATTTAGCATATGTTCATGAGACTTATATATGTTAGGTTTTGTGATTCGTGACCCAGATAGGCATATATCGGTTCACCATGTGTAGTCATTGAGAGAGCTTGTGCTTAAATCATTATTGCTTATAATTCACATAGACATATAGTGGGTTAGGTAATTCTGATGTTTACATAAATTTTATCAAATTGTGGATTTTGTATGATTTGGACATAGTATATCGAAAGATGGTTATGTTTCACTTTTGTGCTCTCGACTAGCTGTCTATATTAAATAATTAGGCATAACAAGAGGCGTGCATTTTGGATAAAACATTAAATGACATTAGGATCCCATTTCTCTTAACTTGATTCCCTTAATTTAGTAATTAGTATTTTTGTGTTGATAATTAATTTAGATATCAATTTACTTGCTAATTGATTTAGCATATATTCATAAGACTTATATATGTTAGGTTTTATGATTCGTGATCCGGATAGGCATATACCGGTTCACCATGTGTAGTCATTGAGAAAGCTTGTGCTTAAATCATTATTGCTTATAATTCACGTAAACATATAGTGGGTTAGGTAATTCTGATGGTTACATAAATTCTATCAAATTGTGGATTTTATGTGATTTGAACATAGTACATCGAAAGATGGTTATATTTTCCTTTTGTGCTCTCGACTAGCTGTCCATATTAAATAATTAGGCATAACAAGAGGCATGCATTTTGGATAAAACATTAAATGACATTAGGATCCCATTTCTCTATACTTGATTCCCTTAATTTAGTAATTAGTATTTTTGTGTTGATAATTAATTTAGATATCAATTTACTTGCTAATTGATTTAGCATATGTTCATAAGACTTATATATGTTAGGTTTTGTGATTCGTGGCCCGGATAGGCATATACCGGTTCACCATGAGAAAGCTTGTGCTGAAATCATTATTGCTTATAATTCACATAGACATATAGTGGGTTAGGTAATTCTGATGTTTACATAAATTCTATCAAATTGTGGATTTTGTGTGATTTGGACATAGTACATCGAAAGATGGTTATGTTTCACTTTTGTGCTCTCGACTAGCTGTCCATATTAAATAATAAGGCATAACAAGAGGCGCACATTTTGGATAAAACATTAAATGACATTATATAGGATCCCATCTCTCTCCACTTGATTCCCTTAATTTAGTAATTAGTATTTTTGTGTTGATAATTAATTTAGATATCAATTTACTTGTTAATTGATTGTTTGAGCATACAAAAATAGTGATAAGGTTGTTGCATGATAGCATAGATTTATTCACCTTTCTCCGTTGGATCGATACTTTCTTACTTTGTACTACTTGTTGACCCATGTATACTTGCATAAGTTAGAGTCTGTTTTGTTAAACCGAAACGGAGGCAACACCACCACAGAGCCGCCACGAGCTGCGGCCAGAAAAAATGAGGACGAAAAATCCAAAAGAAAGGAACGGGAGGGAGCTTTGATTTTAGGTTTGATACTGTTTGTGAGATGGAGAGATGGAGAGATGTCGACAGAGAGACGAGAGATGGAGAGACGGAGAGTTGAGAATTTGAGAGAAATAAACGAAATGGGCGACTAGGGCTGATCGATTTGATTTGATTTTAGGTTTTATAAGTTAATTCCGACAGAATATTCATTAGATATAAGTCCCTCGTAGTTAACTTATCCTTGACGGGCATTCCCTCGGATATAATTATAATTTCATTGAAGATAGCTTTCGCGCTGGCGGGAAACTTGGCACCAGGGAGGACCTTCTACTTTTGACGGAATTCCGTCGTGATTAACTTATGTTCGAGGGATTTATATTCGACGGATTAGTCTGTCGAAATTACATTATTTTCGACGGAATATAATCCGTCGAGGTTAAGTCCATCAGAATTATCCCTTTTTTGTAGTGCATATTTTTATAAATTAAATCTTTTGGTTACCGAATTAAGCATTTTTTACCGAAAAATGTCATGCAACTCAAAATTAAGGGCAATTAAGTCTTTTTAAGGGTCTATCATTTATACTTGCTTCAATTTTTCTTTAGTTTTCTTCTTCATCACATACTAACCACGTGACTACTCTGTACTTTTAAAGATATTTGATAGTCCTGCTATACATTGCGAAAGTGTTCAGCCGAATTATTACTGCGGCGTATGTGCATACATGATATATGTAGGAATTAAGAAGGGTCTAACTTTAGTTTATTCTATTTTATCGCATTAACTATCACGTTGGTTGCAATTAAACATCGTCAAATATTTATCGATGTGTATATTATTTTCCTATTTGATATCTTATATCAATCTGGGAAATTAAGTGTTTTTTAGCAATAAAAGAATAACTTCTTGAATTAAATCTGAAGCCATAAAGTAAAATTTTACTGCCATAAATTTCCACTTCAAAACTGTGCTACACGCACAATTGATATGGTGATTGTAATCAACTTGTTTATCAAATTATAATTTACAACAATTTTAAACAATTCAAGAAATTTAATACATTATGTGAAAAGCTAGTCCAATAGTACGTAGATTCAAACACCAATTACAACTTGAAGCTTAAGTTTACAAGATATATGCGTCTAGCAAAATCTAGAAAATGTATGGAATTAGAGCCTTAACATCTTTAGGAAAATCATCAAATTTAGAGAGGTACCATTTTTTGGTGGCATAACTCCTCCCCATCAAGACCAAAGCTGATCCCATAGTGAAGGAGAATGCATATACCGTTTGAGAAATGCAAGCAATTCCTGTAAACCCTAGGATTTCAAAAAGATAGTGTGGACATACCACAAGATCAAACAGACCCCCTCGGGGAATTTTGTATTCTTTTTCGCCCTCTTTCCTTAACTTGGAGAGGAGGTAATGATGGTAAAAATTACCACTAATTCCTACCAAGAACATTGCAACTCCGGCGTATTTTAGATCAATCGGTGGCTCTGGAAATGTTCCGGTTAGGTATTGAGCGTAGATCATGCTTACCGTGTAAAGGAAATAACTAAGGGAGATGAAAATTGTAACATCAAGGGGAATGGTGCCGCTGTATTTGTGAATGAATAACACCTATAGAAAAATTATCCATTTAATTAATCTTGTGAACTAGTTATATATGCAGATGAATCACATATATATATATATATATATATATATATATATATATATATATATATATATATACTAACAACAACTTGATCAGGTAGGACTTTTGATTTGATCAAAAATAGACCCAAATTTTTTTTTTTTTTTTTTTTTTTTTAAAATAACTAAAAAAATATTTAATATTTTATGGGCGAATTTTTTCATAATCTGATGTTTTGAGCGTGTTTTGAATACCTATACCAAAAAATGGTGAGTGCGATGCTGCACGGTTATACATACATGTTATGTTATACGTACCCAAATCACACCCAAAATACTGTATTATGAAAAATTTTCAATTCTATAATTTTTTTTTTTATGTGTTCTAAAAAAAAAAGCAAAAAAAAAGAAAAAAGGACCGGATTTTAAACCTGTCAGAGAGTTAGGACGGATCCGGCTCCTATATATATATATATATATATATATATATATATATATATATATATATGAGTTTGCTAACCAATGTATCTGTTGTAATTGTAAGCTAAACAAAAATATTGTTAATTATCATATTTGTTGTATAAAAAAACTTAAATGAAACTTATAAATTTTTAGTATTTATAATTTCATAATATTCACATAAAAAAGCATGTATATTGTGTGTACGCAATATGTATAATGAGAGAGGTTACCTCAAAGACCCTCTTGAAGAAATGGATGGCTAGAGCCGAAGAAACCAAAGTAAATCTGAGACCCTCGTCAGGAAAGAAGCCGAAAGAGGTAACTCCGGCGAGAAAAGCCAGCGTATAACCTAAAAGCATTCCAGTTCTACCAGAAAGTTTGATATGAGAAGTTGCAACATTTTTATTAAGGTTCCAAAATTTGGAATACTGAAGGTTTTTCCCTCTTATTTCATTGAACCCGACGTTGGCTAGTGATGCAACATTGATAACTGACATGGCGGTTATGAACAAAGATGGCGGCAGCGGGTATATAAATCTCAGTATTATTGGCAGCACCATTTTTTTTCCCTAGTGTTTAATTAATTTTGTGTATTTGATTGTAGTGTGTATGTGTTATCTGTAATATATAGTATTATTTAATAAATATATATATATATATATATATATATATAATAATAAAAACATAACAAAATTATATATATATAAACATTGAACAAATATGAATAAATAAATCCGAGTCCTTTGAATTCACAAAGTCTCCTTAAAGCAAATTTATTCCCTCATATGGTCTTTAAAGATTAATTGAATAATTGTTTTCAAGATAAAGCAATTTTAGATTCTTAATTAAAGACTTGAAATTAAACAACACTTTGAACCAATATTTATGTTATGTACTGAACCTATATGAATATTAATGATGCATGCATGAAGAAAAATTGGGAAAAAATTTACTGCAACACTTTGACAGATAAAGGTATTTTGCAGAAACGGGAATGCAACGGGAAACGAAAATGATGTATGTAGAATGGCAACGGAAATTTAACGGGGAACGAGACTTCTGAAACGGGAAAGAGAAGGAGAAAAAATGTATGTTTCAGAAACAGTTTTAACGGGTTTGAACTCCTCTCCCTTCCACAAAAGTGGGGTGCCCTTAGGGCCCTTCCCATTGAGCAAACATCCCATATATATGTTCTTCATTTTTCCCTCTAATGACCTGTATTTTTGTAATTAATGAAAGGGTTTTCTTTTTATTTTCTTTCTTTCTTTCCCTTAAAAATAAATTTGCTTGTGTTTGATTTGAACTCTTCTATGCGGACATGAGTATTTTATAATTTTATTTATTTGTATTTTGACTTTCAATATTGAGAAATAAAAATACAAACAACTAAAATTATAAAATACGCATATCTAATTTTCATGTCCAATTATCATATCGTCCTACAATTTTTCGTTTGATTTTGTTTGTGTGTAGTTGGGAGATCGGAGAGGGAAGGAAATATGAAGAAGAGATACTACAGACCAATCACATGTTATGCTTATGGTCTAGAAAATTCCGTGTCGTATTCATTAATTAACTATGGCCTACAAAATGCTTTTGGTTAATTATTGGTGTACTATAAGCCAAAATTGAGTACTGGAGAATGAATCACATAAAAAGAACAAGAGCGGTTTTGGGCATCGTCATACAAGATAGTTTCTTTCGATTCATATAAGTACAATTTTATTATATTTTATATAATAATATGTTCTAGTATAATTTATTTTATATCTGGTATTAAAATTATGATTACGTTATTGTATAGAATAAATTAATTATATTTTTATGATATAAAGTTTAATATCGTATAATTATTTAATCACGGTGTATAGCAAATCGAGAAAGTTCAGTAAAAATAAATTACATAATATAAGTTCAGTACTTATACTAGTATTTGTCAAAATCTGCAGTAGTACAGGTACAATTGTTATTTTCCTAGTTTTGGTGATTGGATTTGTCAAATCCAAAATAATTTTGGTCCACAATTTGTTACCCATTAATAAAGCTTGATATGATTGTTGTTTGATTGATTTATTTATTTAATATAATAAAGTAGAAAGCTACTGGAGAAAGTCTGAAATTTATAATTCAATCATGATTTAATAATGCACACCATATATATATATATATATATATATATATATATATATATATATGCATGTAAATTGAACATGATCTGGGGAATAATGTTGAAATTGTATATCATGTATTAATGACTTCTTTTGTACTACAATTCTACAAATAGCCCAAATTATATTTAATATTGACCTCAATCTTATGAACACTGTTTCTATACCCGCCTATCTATCATATTCATTGTGGTACTTGGGTTATCTATTTATGGTAATGGAGGTATTTTATGTCTAGATAATATTATTTTATATCATGTCATCATGTATTTAATTTAAAATTTATGTGAATATTTTGTAATTGATTCATGTATATATTATTAGGACTTTCAAGATGTTACATGTAAATTTTAAATAATATTAATTTTCAAGCTTGATTAATATGTTATTTAAAGAAAATTGAGTTTGATCATAATAATTTACATGTATCACGTGACTCTTTTATTGTTAAAATTAATAATCAACTCAGCGGAAGGTTATTAATTGAAACAATTAAAGATTAAGAAAAATCACATAATATTACATTTAATAAATGAATATTTTAATTTTACCCAACGAAAAATTAGAATTAAAATTTATTAAATGGAATTTTATTACATAAGTAACATGTTTATTTCGTTTTTGCCCAATAGTGATGCGTGGATAAATGTGTTGTGCATTATTTTATGGGGATGTTATTAGCATATTATTAGTTGGACCAATGGAAAATTAATAATTATGCACCAACATCTCATTAAAATCTATTTTTTAGGTGTTGTAAATATATTTTTTATAACTAACTGCTTGCCCTACAGTTGGTTTTTATTATGATTAATTATTAATTATTGTTGTACATTGTGGATTTCTTTTAGTTTTTTGTAAGTATGTTTATGAGCTTGATTGTATTTCAACATTGACTCCAACGAGTATTTCTAGATATCTATCTGGAATTGAAGCCTTGAATGGAATTAATTTTACTGTTTAGAAAGAACAAGTGAAAATTATTCTCGGTGCTATGGATTTGGACTACGCATTACGAGTTGATCTTCCTGCTCCACTTACAGATACAAGCTCAATTGAGCAAAAATCTATTTATGAAAAGTGTAAGACCCCAACTTTTTATAAATAAAATTGAATTTCCTTTATTCATTATCTTGAAATAATAAGGAATTAATTTGATATAATGCTTTGGTTATGGGTGAACTGTGCAAATTTTGCAAAATAGGTAAATGGTTATAAAATATTCATTGTTGTCAGGGAATATTCATTTGGTCGTGAAATATTCTTGTTGTCGAAGAATATTCGTACGACGGCGCAGCCATTTGTGGGCCCTATAACGAAAAATGGTTAGATGAAGAAAATGACAAGTTTGAGTTTTTATAAATAACGGCGTAATTGTTACCGTTAACACTGTTCGATTACCTGATGGTTAAAATATAATAATACGTGTGGTGGTTGCACGATGCTTTACGGTATTACGCGATATTTTTGAATTATTGATTCTTACGTAGAAGGCTTTACTCAATAATTATTACGGTAATTCTTATTCAATATTTTATTTTATTTATTCAATAATTACTACGTTGATATTTTATATTATTGTTGTTTGATAATTGTCAACTGCATAGTATTTCCCATTATCGGATCAATAATTCATATTATTTGAATAATATTATTAGATAGCATTATTGGCAATGTCTAAGGAAGTTACATGTCAGGAAAGGGCTTGGTCACCTAATTCATGGCATGATGAGGAGAAATTCTTATCGGAAAGCCCTCTCTTCCTTGGAACAACTGATTGTCATAATTGTGATTCTGTAATATTATTTGTGAATAATTAATTATTGATTTATATTATAAGAAAATATTTATTTTATGTGGATATAAATGAAGGATAGGAAAATATTTATTTTATGTGATTATAAATGAAGGGATTAATGTTGGGGTGTTTTATCAGTATTTTGTCGGAATAGAGGTGTTGAAAATCGTCTGTATGTGGATTTCGGTCATTTTTCGTTTGGAATTTGGAAAAAATTAAATCTACAAAGTTGTAGAGAATTTAATTTCCTATGGAATGGACATAAAATTCGTATTTTCTTGATAAAATGGCTATTTATTATGAATTATTGAAGCTTCTGATTATTGTTTAAATGGTAAAACATTTTGGAAATTTATAGAATGGGTGGGCCCCACTTTTGGTTGGTGAGAAATATGCTGAAATTTTATTTCACAAGTGGAGGGCATGAATAGTAATAGGTAAAGCCATCAGGTAGCAAGTTAGTCTGCTTTGGCGTTCTAGCATTTTTCTATAAATAAGGTGCTTAGTTAGAATTGAAAATTACACCAGAAATATAAGTTTTCTCTCTCTATATTATCGAGCGTATTTTTGTGAGTATTTAGATACTTTGAGAGTTCTTTATTCGGTCTGCAAGTTTCCTTGACATCATATCAGATATTCCATTCGGAAGTACTTTTCTTTTGAGGTAAGGGATGTTATTTTCTTAAGTAAATGATATTATTTCTTTCAATATCATTATCTTTGAAATATTAGTATGAATATTATTGTAGAATTTCTACCTTTTTTGTGTCGGGGTTCTTATTCACGATTATCGGGACTATTCACTATCACGACTTTATTCACGCGAATCTGAGACTATTCATAGAAAAATAAAATTTTCTCTTCTTTGTCCTAGATGTCTATTATGGTTACTATCTTTGATTGTATCCATGTTTTGATCTTCATTCTTGAATTTTACTCCACTATGGTTTATTATGGAGTATTTTTAAACTTGGATTATCTAAAGTACAAATCTCTAATCTTTGTCCTTTTATCTCACTGGATTTGTTCTTTAAAATATTTTTCATCATCCTCAATCCTTAATGGTGATACTTGATGAATATCTTTGGCCTGTAGTGCAAAGATGAATGATTACTTGATGAATATCTTTGGCCCATAGTGCAAAGATGGACATGTGTTGAGATGAACACGACCAATTGGTGATACAAATGAATATCTTTGGCCCGTAGTACAAAGATGAATATTTGATTCAAGATGTATATTGATTAATGTTACAAGAATAAAATATTGATGATGAACTTTTAAATTCATAGATGATAGTAGATTTAATTCTCTACTAAACTCTTCTAATGAATTGTTATTTCCGCTGCGAATATTGATCTAAAACTTGTTGTCCATTATATTTTATTTGATTTGTTGAAGGCTAACGATAATTTGTTGTTCATTATCTTAGTCATAATATTCTTTACTGGGCTAGTTGAGCTCACCCTTTTTCCTTTTTGTTCTATTTTTCTTCTTAGAAAGTGAGAATTTAGCAGGAACTAGCCGGGGTATAGAGTGATGATTCAAGATAGTTGTTTTAGCAGTCCTCACTATTATGTAAAATAGTGCATCAATAATTGTAATGAGGACTTTATCTGAGTGTGGATATTGTCTAGAAGATAATATTTGTATTTAAACTTACAGTTTATGTGTTGTCATAATTTGCACGACAATTGTATTAATAAAGTTATAGTTATTTTTGTACCATGTATTTGGCGACTCAGAATGAGTGATGTATACCTATTTTGGGGGCATCACAGTTGGTATCAGAGCTTAGGGATATGGTCTCTGGTGGAGATCGAGGAATAGAACTATGAGGGGAGAGACGAGTAAATCATTCGCTAGTGTGTCCTACTTAAGCTTATTTGTTGGTCGGTCAGAATATAGGGGTACTATGTGGTATGTCATATTCTTTAATTAACCCTTGTTTTGTGGCAGTATTTGAGAATAGCAGCTGAGAACGTTAACAATGGAGTTTATGTGTAAGACCCCAACTTATTATTAATGAAATTTAATTTTCTCTATTTATTATTTTGAAATAGTAAGGGTTGATGTGATTAATGTGGATAGTTAGGGGTAAAATCATAAATATTTCAAAATAAGCAAGTGGTTATAAAATATTCATTGTTGTCGGGGAATATTCGTTTGGTAAATGGAATATTAAATCTTTGTCGGGAATATTAAATGCATTGATAGCTTTGACCGTGTGTGGGCCCCATAAAGGAAAGCGATTGGATGAAGAAAGCGACAAATATAAGTTGGTTAAAAATAGCAGGCGTAGTTATTCAGATTATCTTGTTAAAATACTAAATTGGTTAAAAACACGAGTAGCTTCATTATTGCACCAATTATTGATTCTTACGTGAAGGCTTTACTCGATAATGGTTACTGATAATTATTATTCGATATTTTATTTTATTGATTGATAATTGCTGCGTTGATATTTTATATTGTTGTTGTTTGATAATTGTCATTTACAATATTTTTTATTATCGAAGCAATAATTCATATTATCTCGAATAATATTATTAGATAACATTATTGGCAATGTCTAGAAAGTTTACATAAGGAGAGGTTTGGTCACCTAATTGCTTGGCATGGTAAGGAGAAATTCTTATTGAAAAGCCCCCCTTTTTTGAGGGCGCACTGGTTGTCAATATTGTGATTACGTAATATTATTTGTGAATAATTAATTATTGATTCATATGATGAGAAAAATATTGATTTTATGTGGATATAGATGGAGAAAAATTTTAATGTGACAATTGTTGAAAATTGAAATTTTATCTTTTACGATAAGATAATGTATTATTATATTTTAATAATATAATAATGGTGATATTTTATAATGAATGTGGGATATATGAGTATCGAGGAGGAAGAGTATTTTTGTTGCAATAAATATTTAAAACATGTTAAACATGTAAATTGGACCCCATTTATTGGTGAAATTTGATTATAACTGTAAAATCGCTTGGTTTGTGTATTTCGGTCAATTTCTGTTTGGAATTTGGAAAAACTTTCTTCTGCAAAGTTGTAGAGAATTGAATTTCCTATAAAAACTCGCATGAGATTGAATTTTCTGATAAAAGGGCTATTTATTATGAATTATTGATGTTACGAAATTCTGAATAATTGATTTTGGAAGTTTTAATTATTTTAAATAATAAAAACGTTTTTGATTTGTTTGGTAGACTTATTTGTTGTCAAGCATGGCTGAATTCAGATCATAGATTGTGTGCGTAGGAATTTATATATAATATATTAATATTATATTAAATTTTTACGCTTTGATGTTCTAGCGATTTCTATAAATAGGGTGCTTAGGTTAGAATTGAAAATCACACGTAAGCTGAAGTTTTCTCTCTCTATATTATCGGCGTATTCTTGTGAGTATTTTTAGTATAATTTGAGTATTGCTATTCGGTGCAAGTTCAAGTCATAACCTTATATCAGGTGTTTAAATTTAGAAATCTTGATCTTTCGAGGTAAGGGATATTTTTTTTTTCGTAATGATATTATTTCTTCAATATCATTATGTTGAAATATTGATCTGAAGTTTTATCAAATTTGGAACTTTTGGTGTCGGAGTTACTATTCACGTATCGACCTTTATTCACGTATCTGACACTTATTCACGAATACGGCACTATTCATCGAAAAATGAAAATTTTCTTTAAGTCCAAAATATCTATTACGGATACTAGCTTTGATTGTATCCATGTTTTGATCATTCTTGAATTTTACACCACTGCGATTATTTTGAGGTATTTTTGGGCGTGAATAAAACAATCTACGAATCCTTAATCCTTAATCCTTGTCATTTTGTTTCTTTGGATTCGTTTTCTTAAAAAAATATTTTCATCATCTTGATCTTAAATGATGATATTATGGAATATCTTTTTGGCATAGTGCAAAGATGAATGATTTCTGAAGAATATCTTTGGGCTGTAGTGCAAAGATGAGCAGTGTTTAGATGAACATGACCGGTGATGAATATCTTTGGCTGTAGTGCAAAAGATAAATATGTGATTCGGATATATATTGATTGATGTTACTGAGGGGATAAAAGATGAGCGATGAACTTTTAAATTCATACATGGAAGATAGTAGTTTGCATTATCTACTTAACTCTTCTAATGAATTATTATTTCATTGCGAATATTGATTTAAAATTTGTTGTCTATTGTATTCTATTAGATTTTTCCTGTTGAAGACTAACGATAATTTGTTGTATATTATCTTAGTCATAATATTCTTTCTTGAGCTAGTTGAGCTCACCTTTTCCTTTTTGTTCCATTTTTTTCGGGGGCGAGAATATAGCGAGTGCAGTCGGGGTATGGAATGAAGGTTCTAGAGAGAGTTGTTTAGTAGTCCTCACCATTTTTGTAAAATAATGTATCGATAAATGTGATGAGGATTTATTTGAGTATAGATATTATCTAGAAGATAATATTTGTATTTAAACTCACAATTTCTTGTTGTAATAATAAAGTTGTAGTTGTTTACGTACCATGTATTGACAACTTCGAATGGGTGATGTATACCTATTTTGGGGGCGTCACGGTTGGTATCGAGCTTAGGGATATGATTTACTGGCGGAGATCGGGGAATAGAACTAGGAGGGAGGCGAGTAAATCCTTCGCTAGTGTGTCCTACCTAAGCTTATTTGTTAGTTTAGTGGGTATATAGGGATATTATGTGATATATTGATTTCCTTAATTAACCCTTGTTTTATGGCGGTATTTGAGAATGTCGATTGAGAATATTAACAATGGAAATGAGGCCAAGTAGAGGCGCTTTGTACTCACCAGCGAAGAGAGCGTGCAACAGTGGCAATGTTCCTCCCTGTGAACAACACCATTGAAGCGAGATGATGAGCGAGGGGATGTTTAGAAGTTTTTACGGTTCATGCAAAATCGAACGAGGGAGACTCGTGTTCAAAATCTGAGGAGGAAATGATAGCAATTCACGGGTTATCCTGACCAAGCGATTCAAAAGTTGGGACCACGAATTTAAGGAAAGCGGATCCGATCATACCGGCGGAAACATGGGTCAAGCAAATTACGAAGATATTCGATGTCTTGGGATGCGGAGGAACAAAAGGTTCCATTCGCCACCTTTATGTTAAAGTGGCGAAATGACTCTTGGTGGGAGTCTATGAAGCGTACTCATCCGGCCCTTTTCGGCATGTCTTGGGAGGCGTTTGAAGCTATTTAATGACAAATACTTTCACGAAAGTGTTCGTCGTATGAAGGAAGTGGAGTTCATGATTGGAACAAAACAACATGGCGGTGTCTCGATGCGAGGCAAAGTTTGCGAGTTATCGAGTTTGCACCTCATTTGGTGGAGAATGAGGAGCGTATGGCGGATGTTATTTAGAGGTTTGAAACCCGGCATACGACAATATCTCATTTCTCATAAATTTTCTCTCTATTCGAGATGTTGTTAGCTTGAGGGGCTCAATTGTTAGAAGCGAGATAGCGAGTATATTCAACGAGGACCATAACGAGGATCGTACGGAGATAGCGATCAGCGAGAATAATGATAACAACGGAGAAAAGCAGATGGACAAAAATGGTAACCACTCTGGTGGTAATCATGGCCGTGAAAATAGAAGAAGCGAGTCGGAGGAGATTTTAAAAGAGGAGATTTAACAACGACCGTATGAAAGCAGCGACAGTCTTGCGTGACAAGCTGGTTCTAAGGAGAGAAACGACCACCGGTCATATATCTACAAAAATGCGGAAAAGAGGACATATCGGTCAAAGCGCCCACAATGATTCAAGGTATGCTATAATTGTGGAAAGGAAGGACATATCGCTCGAGATTATCTGATGGCGAAACCTAGTTCAATGGGGACGGTGACTCGAAAAGTATCATCCGAGAAAAGTCAAAGTCAGCGATTACGGGAAGGCGTTTGTTGTATTTGGTCAAAATCGAGAACCCAAGCGAGGTGATCACGGGTAAGCTATTTATAAATTCTTGCGAAGTTTATACCTTACTTGATACTGGTGCTACCCATTCATTTATCTCTCTCTGCATGTGCTCAGCGTTTAAACTTGACTCAGGAGAAATTAGACTTTGACTATCTGTGGAAACTCCGTTAGGAGAAACTTTCATCACATCCTTTGTTTATAAATCTTGTTTGATTCAAGTTGGCACCATCACCTTACATTGACCTTATCTCTTTAAAGATACTTGCTTTTGATGTGATTTTAGGGATTGATTGGTTAACTACTCATCATGCCAAAATTGATTGTTTTCGTAAGGTTGTTAGTTTTCATATTCCTAACCAACCCGTTTATGAATTCAAGCAACTAAACCATTAAAATCAATCACTATCATATCTAATCATAAAGCTATTCGTTTATTGAAAAGCGGATGTCAAGCTTTCTTAGCCCATGTTATGGATTTGAATAAAGACACGTCAAATTTGAATAATATTCCTGTTGTTATTGACTTTCACGGCGTATTTCTGAAGAACTTCCGGTCTACCCCGAGCGTGAAGTTGAATTCTTTATTGATCTTGAACTGGTACAAAGCCCATTTCTAAAACCCCATATCGAATGGCTCTATTGAACTTGAGGAGTTAAAGGTCCAACTACAAGAATTGTTGGACATCGATTTCATTAAATCTAGTACATCTCCTTGGGGTGCTCTGTTTTATTCGTAAAAAGAAGAAAAGGCGGGAGTATGCGACTTTGTATTGACTATCGGGAATTGAACCATGTCACCATCAAGAATAGGTATCCTCTACCTCGTATTGATGACTTATTTGACCCGATTGGAAGGGGCACAATTCTTTTCAAAAATTGATCTTCGATTCGGATATCATCGGTGAAGATTAGGCGAGGATATTCAAAGGCGCCTTTAGAACTCGGTATGGGCATTATGAATTCTTAGTAATGTCTTCGGACTAACTAATGCTCCTGCGGCTTTCATGGATATGATGAACCGAGTATTCAAGGAATATTTGGATCGATTCGTTGTTGTCTTTATTGATGACATCCTCATATATTCCAAAAGTAGTGAAGATCATGAGCACCATTTGAAGTTTGGTACTCCAAAGGCTTCGTGAAAACCAACTATATGCTAAATTGAAGAAATGCGAGTTACGGCTTGAGGAAGTAGCATTTCTTGGCGCAATCAGTGTCAAAATATGGAGTATCTGTTGATCAAGCGAAGATTGAAGCAATCAAAGTTAGAGCAAGCAAAAGTCGGTGTTGAAAATACGTAGTTTTTGGGCTTATTTGGTTATTATCGGAGATTCATGGAAGGGTTTTCTCGAATCGCTACTCCATTAACCCAAATTAACTCGGAAGGATACAAAATTCGTTTGGAGTGAAGAATGCGAGAAGAGTTTCCAAGAGCTTAAGAGGAGACTTATTTGGCACTGTTTCTAACAATACCATCTGGTTCGGATGGATTTGTTATCTCAATGATGCTTGAGGCAAAGGGTTAGGATGTGTTCTCATGCAAGCGTGGGAAAGTCATAGCCTATGCCTCATGACAACTTAAAGAGTATGAGAGGAATTATCCTACTCATGATCTAGAGTTAGCGTGATCGTTTTTCGCTTAAAGATATGGAGGCACTATCTATATGGGGAGAAAGTGGAGATATATTAGGACCATAAAAGCCTTAAATATTTCTTCACTCAAAAAAGAACTCAACATCTGGCAATGACATTGGCTCGAGCTATTGAAGACTACGACCACACTATTGATACCATCACGGAAAAGCGAGCGTGGTGGTGGACGCGTTGAGTAGAAGATCATATGCGGGGAGCGAGTGCGATGATGTCAAGTATCGCATAGAGCCAACTTTAATAGAAAAAGTTAAGGTTGCTCGAGCCCGCAGGCGGGAGGCGATGCGTATGAAGAAGAAAGTACAAGAAGAATGAGCTATTTAGGGCGAGAATTGATGAAGAAGGAATACTTGAGTCCACTCTAGACTTTGTGTTCCTAACGACTACGATTTGAAGTACAAGATTATGATGGAGGCACACAATACACCATTTGCAATCCATCACGGAAGTACTAAAATGTATCGTGATCTTGACATACATTTTGGTGGAACAATATGAAGAGAGAGATTGCAAAGTTTATCTTGATGTGTTTAACTTGCCAGCGTGTAAAGGCGGAGCATCTAGTACCTAAGGATCCGTTGCAACCACTTGAGATTCGAAATGGAAGTGGGAACACATTACCATGGATTTCGATTACGGGTCTTCCTACGGTTTCTCAAGGCATCAATGCTATTTGGGTTATTGTTGATAGATTAAACCAAGTACGCTCATTTCTTGCCGATCTGGAGACTTATTCCTTGAGCGTCTTGCTAGTATATACGTGAATGAAATTGTGAGGTTGCATGGCATGCTGTATCCATAGTTTGGATCGTGACCCAAGATTCACTTCAAGATTTTGGGTTAGCTTGCAAAAAGCTATGGGCGCGGTTTGCGATTTAGTTGACATACCATCCCCAAAAGCAGACGGACAATCGAGAGAGGACTATTCAAACTCTTGAAGATTTATTAAGACTACTGTGTCCTAGACTTCAAGGCGGTTGGGATAAGTATTTACCATTGGTGGAATTCTCCTACAACAACGATTATCGAGCAAGTATAGGTGTGGCTCCATTGAAGCATTATATGGGCCGAAAATGTCGTTCTCGATATGTTGGGATGAGGTGGGTGAAGCAACATTGTTGGGACCCGAGTTAAATACGATATGACTACCGAAAAGATTCAAATGATTCGATAGCGCGATATACAAAGCGGCACAAGATCGACAAAAGAGTTATGCGGATCTTCATCGAAAGGGCGTGGAATTTAGTGTAGGGGATCATGTATTGTTGCGAGTTGCTCCATGGAAGGAGTTACAAGATTTGGGAAGAGAGGAAAGCTCAATCCACGATTTATTGGTCCATTTCAAATTCTTGACCGAGTAGGAAATGTAGCCTATAGACTTGCGTTACCTCAAGTATGTCTCGTGTTCATAATGTGTTTCACATATCGTACTTCGTAAATATGTGAAAGACCGAACCACGTTATAGAATTAGAGCCAAGACGAAATAATAGAAGACTTAACGTATGAGGAGGTACTGTCAAGATCTTGGATAGGAAGGAGCATGTCCTACGCATGAAAGGTCATACCACAAGTTAAAGTTTTGTGGAGGAATCATGCTTTATAGAGGAAATGACACAGGAATTGGAAGCGGAAATGAAAGCGGTATCCTCACCTTTTGAAACACACAGAATCGTCGTCGATTTCGAGGACGAAATTTCATAAGGAGGGAGGTTGTAAGACCCCGACTTATTATTAATGAAATTTAATTTTCTCTATTTATTATTTTGAAAATAGTAAGGGTTGATGTGATTAATGTGGATAGTTAGGGGTAAAATACGCATGATATTTCAAAATAAGCAAGTGGTTATAAAATATTCATTGTTGTCGGGGAATATTCGTTTGGTGGTGGAATATTAAATCTTATCGGGGAATATTTAAATGCGACGGTAGCGACCATGTGTGGGCCCCATGTGAAAGCGATTGGATGAAGAAAGCGACAAATATAAGTTGGTTAAAAATAACTTGGCGTAGTTATTCACAGATTAATCTTGTTAAAATACTAAATTGGTTAAAAAACACGGTAGCTTTACGGTATTGCACCAATTATTGATTCTTACGTAAGAAGGCACTACTCGATAATGGTTACGATAATTATTATTCGGTATTTTATTTTATTGATTCAATAATTATTGCGTTGATATTTTATATTCTTTGTTGTTTTGATAATTGTCATTACACGATATTTTTCATTATCGAAGCAATAATTCATATTATCCGAATAATATTATTAGATAACATTATTGGCGATGTCTAGAAAGTTACATCTACAGGAGAGGTTTGGTCACCTAATCTTGGCGTGATAAGGAGAAATTCTTATTGGAAAGCCCCCTCTTTCTGGAGGCGCACTGGTTGTGTCGATATTGTGATTACGTAATATTATTTGTGAATAATTAATTATTGATTCATATGATGAGGAAAATATTGATTTTATGTGGATATAGATGGAGAAAAATTTTAATGTGACAATTGTTGAAAATTGAAATTTTATCTTTTTACGATAAATAATAATGTATTATTATATTTTAATAATATAATAATGGTGATATTTTACAATGAATGTGGGATATATGAGTATACGAGGAGGAAGAGTATTTTTGTTGCAATAAATATTTAAAACATGTTAAACATGTCGGTGGACCCCATTTATTATTTGAAATTTGATTATAACTTTGTAAAATCGCGCCCGTTTGTGTATTTGGTCAATTTTTGTTTGGAATTTGGAAAAACTTTCTTTCTGCAAAGTTGTAGAGAATTGAATTTCCTATAAAAACTCATGAGATTCGAATTTTCTGATAAAAGGGCTATTTATTATGAATTATTGATGTTCAAATTCTGAATAATTGATTTTTGGAAGTTTTAATTATTTTAAATAATAAAAACGTTTTTGATTTGTTTGGTAGACTTATTTGTTGTCAAGCATGGCTGAATTCAGATCATAGATTGTGTGCGTAGGAATTTATATATAATATATTAATATTATATTAAATTTTACCTTTAGTGTTCTAGCAATTTCCTTTAAATAGGGTCTTAGGTTAGAATTGAAAATCACACGAAGCTGAAGTTTTCTCTCTATATTATCGGCGTATTCTTGTGAGTATTTTGAGTATAATTTGAGTATTGCTATTTAGGTGCAAGTTCAAGTCATGCTACTATATATCGGTGTTTTAATTAGAAATCTTGATCTTTTCGAGGTAAGGGATATTTTTTTTTCGTAATGATATTATTTCTTCAATATCATTATGTTGAAATATTGATCTGAAGTTTTTATCAAATTTGGAACTTTTGGTGTGAGATTACTATTCACGTATCACGGCCTTTATTCACGTATATGACCTTATTCACGAATCTGACCTTTATTCATGAAAAATGAAAATTTTTCTTTTCGTCAAAATATCTATTACGGATACTAGCTTTGATTGTATCCATGTTTTGATCATTCTTGAATTTTACACCACTGCGATTATTTTTGAGGTATTTTGGGCGTGAATGAAACAAAGTACGAATCCTTAATCCTTAATCCTTGTCATTTTGTTTCTTTGGATTCGTTTCTTTAAAAATATTTTCATCATCTTGGTCTTAAATGATGATATTATGGAATATCTTTGGCACATAGTGCAAGATGAATGATTTCTGAAGAATATCTTTGGCTTTCAGTAGTGCAAAGATGAGCAGTGTTTAGATGAACATGATTAAGTGATGAATATCTTTGGCTGTAGTGCAAAGATGAATATGTGATTCGGATATATATTGATTGATGTTACGAGGATAAAAGATAGAGCGATGAACTTTTAAATTCATACATGGAAGATAGTAGTTTGCATTATCTACTTAACTCTTCTAATGAATTATTATTTCATTGCGAATATTGATTTAAAATTTGTTGTCTATTGTATTCTATTAGATTTTTCCTGTTGAAGACTAACGATAATTTGTTGTATATTATCTTAGTCATAATATTCTTTCTTGAGCTAGTTGAGCTCACCCTTTTCCTTTTGTTCCATTTTTATCGGGGAGGCGAGAATATAGCGAGATGCAGTCGGGTATGGAATGAAGGTTCTAGAGAGAGTTGTTTAGTAGTCCTCACCATTTTGTAAAATAATGTATCAATAAATGTGATGGGGATTTATTTGAGTATAGATATTGTCTAGAAGATAATATTTGTATTTAAACTCACAGTTTTACTGTTGTAATAATAAAGTTATAGTTGTTTCTGTACCATGTATTGACAACTCAGAATGGGTGATGTATACCTATTTTGGGGGCGTCACATTATGAGACCGTGGAGACACCTTTAATCACCAACCAGGAGAACGTGCAACAGGAAGGCAATATTCCTCCTGTAAACAACACTACCAAATAAACGATGAATGATGGGATATTTAGAAGCTTTTTGCAATTCATGCAAAATCAGACGAGGGAGACTCGTGTACAAAATACGGGCGAAAATGATAGCAATAGGCGGTTTGTCACAGAAAAGCAGTTTAAAGAGTTGGGACCACCAGAGTTCTGGGAAAAGCCAGATCCGATTAAGGCGGAAACGTGGGTCAAGCAAATTTCCAAGATATTTGATGTCTTGCGATGCACGGAGGAACAGAAGGTTCCATTTGCCACCTTTATGTTCCGTGGTGAGGCAGATTACTGGTGGGAATCTGTGAAGTGTACCCAGCTAGCCGCACTCAACATGTCTTAGGAAACATTTTAAAAACTGTTTAATGACAAGTACTTTCCTGAAAGTATTCGTTATATGAAGGAGGTAGAGTTTATTAGACTAGAACAGAACAATATGACGGTGTCCCAGTACGAGGCGAAGTTCGTGGAGTTATCCAAGTTTGCACCTCATTTGGTAGAGAATGAGGAGCGATGATGGCGGATGTTTTCGGAGAGGTCTAAAATCAAAATTCGTCGATACCTTATCTCTCACAAATTTTCTTTATATTAGGATGTTGTCAACATGGCTCAATTATTAGTGTGAGATAATGAGTATGTTCAACCGAGGACCACAACCGGTCATACTGGGGTGTGATGAGTCATCCAGAAGCAATGATAAACGGTGGGGAGGGAAAAATACAGACAAAAGCGGTAACCACTCTGGTGGTAATCGTGGCCATGATAATAGGAGATGTGAGTCAAGTGGAAATTTCAAAAAGAGGAGATTTAACAATGACGAGAAGACATCAGCAGCAGCACCATCAACAAATTCTAGGGGAGGAGAACAAACGCCAGTTAGATGCTACATATACGGAGAGGAGGGACACATAAGTCCAAACTATTTACAGCCTTCCAAGGTGTGTTTCAGTTGTGGAAAAGATGATCATATAGCTCGATTTTGTCTGATAGCGAAGTCAAGTCCATCTGGGACGGTGGCACCAAAGGTGACTACGGACAAAACAAAGTCAGTGGTTCAAGGGAGAGCGTTTGTCGTGACTAGCCAAAACGCGAGAAATTCGAACGAGGTGATCACGGGTAAGCTAATCTTAAAGTCTTGCGAAGTTTATACCTTACTAGATACGGTTCTACCCATTCTTTTATCTCTCCTACTTGTGCTCAACATTTAAACTTTACTCTGGGGAAATTAGACTTTGACTTATCTGTTGAAACTCCGTTAGGAGAAACTTTCATCACATCAACTATTTATAAATCTTACTTAATCCAAGTTGGCACCATCACATTACCTGTTGATCTTATCTCTTTAAAGATACTTGCATTTGATGTGATTTTAGGGATTGATTGGTTAACTACTCATCATGCCAAAATTGATTATTTTCGTAAGGTTGTTAGTTTTCATATTCCTAACCAACCTGTTATAAAAACTTAAGCAATCAAACCACTAAAATCAATCACTGTCATATCAAGCCATAATGCCATTCGTTTATTGAAAAACGGATGTTAAGCTTTCTTAGCCCATGTTATGGACTTGAACAAAAACACGTCAGATTTGAATAATATTTCTGTTGTTAGTGAATTTCCTGATGTATTTCCTGAAGAACTTCCTGGTCTACCCCCAGAACGTGAAGTTGAATTCATTATTGACCTTGAACCTGGTACAAAGCCCATTTCTAAAACCCCATATCGAATGGCTCCTTTTGAACTTCAGGAGTTAAAGGTCCAACTACATGAGTTATTGGACATCAGTTTCATTCGTCCTAGTACATCTCCTTGGGGTGCTCCTTTTTTATTCGTAAAGAAGAAAGACGGGAGTATGCGACTTAGTATTGACTACCTGGAATTAAACCATGTCACCATCAAGAATAGGTATATGCTACCTCGCATTGATGACCTGTTTGACCAGTTGCAAGGAGCACAATTCTTTTCAAAGATCGATCTTCGTTCTGGATATCATTAGCTGAAGATTAAAAGCGAGGATATTACAAAAGCGCCTTGAACTCGATGCGGGCATTTTGAATTCCTAGTCATGTCTTTTGGATTGACTAATGCTCCTGCGGCTTTCATGGATATGATGAACCGTGTGTTCAAGGAATATTTGGATCAGTTCGTTGTTGTCTTTATTGATGACATCCTCATCTATTCCAAAAGCCGTGAAGATCATGAGCACCATTTGAAGCTGGTACTTCAAAGGCTTCGTGACAACAAGCTATATGCCAAGCTGAAGAAATGCGAGTTTTGGCATAAGGAAGTAGCATTCCTTGGGCACGTGGTGTCAAAATATGGAGTATCTGTTGACCCGATGAAGATTGAAGCAATACAAAGTTGGGAGCAACCAAGATTGGTAGAAATGCACGTAGCTTTCTAGGCTTAGCTGGTTATTATCGGAGATTCGTGGAAGGATTTTCTCGAATCGTTACTCCGTTAACTCAGCTTACTCGAAAAGATACAAAATTCATATGAAGCGAGGAATGCGAGAAGAGTTTCCAAGAGCTTAAGAGGAGACTCATTTCGACACCTGATCTGACAATACCATCTGGTTCGGATGGATTTGTTATCTACAGCGATGCTTCAAGCAAAGGGTTAGGATGTGTTCTCATGTAACATGGGAAAGTCATAGCCTATGCCTCGCGACAACTCAAAGAATATGAGAGGAATTATCCTACTCATGATCTGGAGTTGGCAGCAGTCGTTTTTACGTTGAAAATCTGAAGACACTACCTGTATGGGGTGAAAATGGAGATTTATATGGATCATAAAAGCCTCAAATATTTCTTCACCCAAAAGGAACTCAACATGAGGCAACGACATTGGCTCGAGCTGTTGAAAGATTACGACCATAACATTCAATATCATCCTGGAAATGTGAACGTTGTAGCTGACGCATTGAGTAGAAGATCATATGCGGGTATGAGTGCGATGTTGTTAACACAAAGACCCAATTTGTACGACTTACAAAGGATGGAGATAGGAGTTAAAGGCTCCAAGTACCCACGTGATGATATCAAACATACGAGTAGAACCGACTTTAATCGATAAAGTTAAAGCTGCTCAAGCCACAAACCCAGAGATGATATGTATGAAGAAGAAAGTACAAGAAGGTGTTATTTCAGAAGCAAGAATCGATGCAGAAGGAATACTTCGAGTCAACTCCAGACTTTGCATTCCTAACGATTCTGACTTGAAGCATAGAATCATGATGGAGGCACACAACACACCATTTGCAATCCATCCTGGAAGTACCAAAATGTATCATGATCTTCGACATACATTTTGGTGGAGAAATATGAAGAGAGAGATCGCAGAGTTTATCTCGAGGTGTTTAACTTGTCAACGTGTAAAGGCAGAACATCAAGTGCCAAAGGGTCCATTGCAACCACTTGAGATTCCGAAATGGAAGTGGGAACACATTACCATGGATTTCGTTATGGGTCTTCCCAAGGTTTCTCAAGGCATAGATGCGATTTGGGTTATTGTTGATAGATTAACCAAGTTTGCTCATTTTTTACCGATACGAGAGACTTATTCCCTTGAACGTCTTTCTCGTATGTACGTAAATGAGATTGTGAGATTGCATGGCATGCCAGTATCCATAGTTTTGGATCGTGACCCAAGATTCACTTCACGATTTTGGGTTAGCTTGCAGAATGCTATGGGCACGAATTTACGATTCAGTTCGGCATACCATCCTCAAACGGACGGGCAATAAAAAAGGACTATTCAATACCCATGAATTTTAATAAATTATAATATTGAGAATAAAGATTTTTTTTTTGCATATTTATTTGAATATAAATATATATAGTATTGGCATGAGTGTGGAAATTAATTTAATTGACTAAGTATGTGATAATTAAGCAATGTAGCAAAAGTGACGAGAAGCTTAGTTTAAGCTTGTGGAATTATGCCTAGTGTGGCAAAGTGGTGAAATGAGAAAGTACTAATTTAATTAATGATGAAATGGATTAAATTAATTAGTACTATTAATAAATAAATAATGTCATTGATTAATTGTTATTCATTAATTATCATAAATAATATCATGTAAGGAGAAATCATATATAATAAAGTTTTTTCTTCAATATAAGATGAGGTGTGACATTGAAATTATTATATAAAACTATATGATAAAAGTAAGCTTAACTTATGTGATTTATTATGTTGGGAGAAAAAGAGTCTTATGCTAACCCCTATGTTATGTGTAGGAGTATTTAAATGTGTATTTTAAACCTATGAGAGAAAGTAACTTTAATTAAATAAATAATTAATAATAAATAATATTGGTACCCAATTGAATTATATCCTAGTCTAGGGTAAATATTATTCGAAATAAATCAATGTACATGGAGTATATGATTTTATGTGTAATGTATGAGTGGGTGTATATGTATGCTCAATTGTGGACAAAGTGTAAAATAAACCTATGTGTGCTGCTAGTAGTAATACAAATCTTTGAGTATTAAAATGTCCCAAATTGAGGTGTCTTTTCTTCTTCACTTAATAGGCCATTGGCCTAGTCCCTCCCTACCAAACACAAAGCTAGCAAATTATGAGAAGGGGAGTGGCCTATATGGTACTCTTCTACCAAATCCTTCATAACCATCAGCTTCTTCTCCATTCTAATGGTTTAATTCATTGAGTAAAGCTTAGATTGGTCACAAGCTTTCCTATAAATGAAGCCCTTCACATTCATAACCATTTTGCTAATTCTCTGTCAAAACTTCAAGTGTGTGTGAGTGTGATTGGGTGGAGCTTATATAATCTGCCACTACTAGAAATTCAACATATAGCGACGAGATATAGCGACGGCCGACGACACGGGAACCGCATTTATAGGTATATATAGCTCATCACTCTCACTTCAATCAGTTAGTATAGGACCTCAAGGTAGTCTATCATGTAGGGTCACAAAAGACCGCTTTCAGATAGGAATTTTTTAAGGATTTTAATTAACGAGGGTCATATAAGGGAGGCGATCATATACGAGGGTTAAAGGTCTCTCATATTCTTTCCCCAAATCGACATCGCCGCTCATTCCCTCTCGCATCATTCGATTAACATCTTAGTAACTCGATCAAGATCTTCGCCTTTTTCACTCCCTCTCAGATCATAAGTCCGATCCATTCCTGAGCAAGAGGGTGTCTCAGATTCCGATCGTGACGAGATATCGAATCCACCACATCTTTGCTTTTATTCGTCTGCTAGAGATCTCAAGATCTCCTTTTTCCATTCTCATACGATGAAAAACATACCTTTTATCAATTTAGAGCCATAGAGAGAGAAAGATATCCGCTTTTATAAATTAGGATTTGGGGTACTTGGAGTTCGAGGAATTTTGGGTATGTGTGGAATAAATAATATAATTGGGTTGGACAAGTGGTGATCAATTCTAATGAAGAATTGCTTCTAATCGGGGAAAAAATTGGGCTTCTTTGGTGGGATTTGAGGTTTGTTTTACAGAAAAGCTTATTAGAATTTTCAACTGGAATGTGGAGAAATTGGTGTAAAGTGAAATTCAAGAGACGCGAGAAAACAAATTTGATCTATCTCGTAAGGAGATTCAAGGAAAAGGAAATTGGCAAAGATTTTGGTACGAATGTCACTTTAATTGCTTGCTAAAATAGGTTAAATTTTGTGAATATGCTATTCTCGCCTTGTACTCCTATATATCCGCTTATGATTTTGATGTTGTCTATATGTTTGAAGCCTTGATCAAGTAGCTATGGAAGTAATTATAATGTTTCTTTTCAATTACGGGGTTTAGTAATCGTTGTAATTTGTCTATTTTTTTTGGTACATTTAGTTCAACTTTATATCTAATCTCGAGATCTTTATGATCTTTATGTTTAATATATGATGTTTCTACCAAATAAGTTAGAAAAGGAGGACTAATTTTTTTTTTATCGCTTGTTAATTCTTTGTTAACTCTGCAGATGTGTAGTAATTTTAGTGTTTATGATCTGCTTACAATGATATCCAAGGAATGGCAACTCCTGTGGAACCTCCAAATGGGATCAAATCCGAAGGGAAGCATATTGTCTGTCATTTTGGTGGTATTATCTGTTAAGGGGGCTGACTTTGTTTGTTGTAAAACTGTTATTTAATAGTAGTAGTTGAACTACCCACTTT
This sequence comes from Panax quinquefolius, assembly GCA_020205615.1. Taxonomy (NCBI): domain Eukaryota; kingdom Viridiplantae; phylum Streptophyta; class Magnoliopsida; order Apiales; family Araliaceae; genus Panax; species Panax quinquefolius. The sequence goes on from CM035152.1 coordinate 137,882,352, forward strand.
AAACGTATGAGGAGCACTCAAATAGCTAGCATGGCTTAAAAAATTATACAAGTAACAAATCAAACAATATCAAAGTCATCTAGTAGTTGGTAAAAAATTATACAAGTAACCAAATTTCTCGTAAGGTTTCTAAGGATTCTTGGCCTGCAGGGTGAATCGTTAAAACTAGAAAGTTCTGCTTTTATAAAGGGCTAAATTCCGATTCTATATACGATATATGAAAGTGGGTGAAAAGGGTCGAGTAACAAAATCTTGTACTTGTTTTAGTTGTATGCTTAATTGCCCTAAAAACCTTGCTATTTTAAAAAGCCCTAAGTTTTGAAGAGAACAGGGTGTCTTTTCCCGTGGTGGTACAATTTTATGGGGTCTACATAAAAGTAAATCTAACACCAAATGTTAGTTTGAAATCTATAGTTGCTAGTGATTTAGTACTTGTTTTAGTATATTTCTCTCTATCGACTAGAAGGAATCCAACAGATGTTAAACCAGCAGACAAACGCATTCGCAATTAATTTGTAGGAATATTTGAGGCTTATAATTAAAAAGAACTTCCATGTCCAACATCGAGACCTCTTGAATGTAATGTTTTGGTGTAGTCACCCTTAATTATTACCTACGCTTATTTGAAATTGCTAATTATGATAATTAATATTTAAATTATCTACGACCTTTTTGTTTTATTTGAGTGAATGGAGTTTGGTTGGCATTCAAGGTACTTAATTATGATAATTAATTATCATAATTAATTATGATAGATTTCTATACGCAATATCATTCGATGGTTGTTCAATTTGATTTAGGGACATAATATTATGGATAAGATGTGGATGGAATTACCAAGATATTCTAGAGAATATCTGCGTGCATGTAGATATATTTCTCGGACTTTGGTTTCGAAAAAGTGGGCATGGTAACTGGAAGAATTCCTTGCCCATGTAAGAATTGTGTAAATGGTCGATACCGTATTCGAGCTACTATTCGTGAACATTTGATTTGTGATGGATTTATGTTTGGCTACACTAATTGGGTGCATCAAGGGAAGATGTGATTGTCGTGGATGTGAGTAATGATGATGTTCACGAAGAACCATCACAATCCCAAGATGAGCATCGATGCCCGAGATGGTAAATGATATATTTAGGGATCACTTGTAGATTCGCTTACCGAAGCTTCAAAATACCAAAAGTACATGTCGAGGCCAATCAACCTTTATATCCCGGATGTGAAAATGAGACAAATTCTTTCATTCGTTGTATGGCTTTTCAATCATAAAATGTTAGCAAATGGACCGATGTGTCCTTTGATGGATTGTCTCAGAAGTTCAAGTCATCATTTCCATCATTTGCAAACTTGCTCGATAATTTTTATGAAATGAAGAAAATGGTTGGAAATTTAGGGTTTGGTTATGAGAAGATTGATGCACGCGAGAATGATTGTATGCTCTTTTGGAGGGAGAATGAAAAATTAGAGTCTTCAGACAGCTTTGCAAATCATCGAGATGGAAGCAGACCGAGATGGTCAGATCGTAGAAGACACAAATAGATACAAAACGAAGAGGAGCAAAGTAGTCGTGAAGCAATTACGTTATTTAGCGTTAATTCCGAGATTGCAGAGGCTATTTATGTCTCAGAGAATCGCAAAATACATGATGTGGCATCATGTAAAGTTTACGGAAAGATGGAGTGAATCGTCATCCACCGACTGACTGCTGACTTTGGAAGCATTTGGATACAATGTACCCTACATTCTCTCAAGAACATCGAAATGTAAGACTTGACCGTCCAATCGATGGCATGAGTCCCTTTACCCATGGGTCACCAGATAGTATATGGGCAAAGGACAATTGTCAGATATAACTTACCACCATGGATGTGTATGTAAGCAGAGTATTTTATCATGCCTTTGTTAATACCGGTCCAAACTCTCCATGTAATGATATTGACGGTATATGCAACCTTTAATTGAGGAGTTGAAGATACTATGGAGTAATGGGGTTGAAACGATGATGCATCTAACGGTGCACAAAGTTCCAAATGCGCACGGCAGACTGTTGTGGACAATTAGTGATTTTCCACTTTTGCTATGTTGTTCGGTCGAGTACTAAAGGTAAGTTAGCTTGTCCATCATGTCAAATGAACACTCGTTCTTGTAGATTGCAAAGTAAGGAATGTTATATCGCATCGTTGTTTTCTCGAGTCGGGTCATAGTTATAGGTTTGATACACGAAGATTTAAACGAGAATGTGACCATAGTGAAGCTCGGTGGTGCCATCAGATTTGATATTCTTGAACAAGTTAATGCTATTAATGTCACTTTTGGAAAGACACCCACTAAAGCACGAAGACCATTCCCACGACTCAAACCATAATTCGAGGAAGAAATCTATTTTCTTTGAATCGCTATATCAGGAACCTTTTGTGCGCCACAATCTAGATGGAATGCACATTGCCAAAAAACATTTGTGATAGCTTTGATTGGGACATTGTTGAGTGTGCAAGGAAAGTCAAAAGATAATTTAAAAGCACGATTGACTTGATGACAATGGGTATAAGAAGAGAGCTCCATCCAATACCCGTGCAAGCAAGCAATTCAAAGTATTTTTTTTCACGTACCGCAAGCTACTCAATGTCTAAGAAAGAAAGACATGATTTCTTGCAAGTGTTGAAAATGTTAAGGTACTGATGGATATGCTTCAAATATTTCACGTTGCATCAATTTGAAGGGGGCAAGATCTTAGGTCTTAAAAGTCACGATCGCATATATTTTAATGCAACAATTACTTCCAATAGCAATACGACAAAATCGACTTGCCTGTATATGTGTCCGCTCAACAATAATTGAACTTTCAGAACTACTTCAGAGAATTATGTTCCAACTATAACACATCGGAAGATTATGAACGGTTGAACAAAAAAATTCGCTAATACTTTGCAAGCTTCGAGATGGTGTTTCTCTCCCGCTTTTTGATATAATGGTACATTTGTGTGTCCACCTCATCAAGAGGCTAAGATAATCGAAATGTTAAATATCGATAAATGTGGGCTTTTGAAAGATACATGGGCAAGTTAAAAGGGTATATTCGCAATAGAAGTCGCCCGTATGGGTCAATTGTAGAAGGGTATATCATTGAAGAATGTGTTACATTTTGCTCAAGATATTTGAGTCAAAACAATGCCGCATGGAAACGAGTTGGAAGAAATGAAGTCGGATATGAACAAGGAAAAGAGATTCTCTCTCATTTAGAAACATAGGTCGATTTCTTAATGTCCCAAAAGTTTGTACTCTATGTAGCGATGATGTCAAGAGTGCACAATTGTATGTGCTATTTAATTGTACGTGAGGTCGAGTCATATCTAAGGTGAGTAAATAAGGAATGACATTTATTGTTCAAATATTAATAACTTATGTTAGCCCACCTAGCTATGACAAAAAAATTTGTTTAATTTGTTTATTTATTTGTAGTATTTGGCAAGATTCATATATGTTATGACGTGGAAAGCGTAAGCAAAAAAACCGACGCCAAGGGAAATTGACAATGCTAAGAAAAAGGAATTTCTGAATGGTTTAAGAATTATGTAAGTACTACATTATTTGAACGTAATTTTATGCAAAATTTTGTAATGGTTATTAATAATAAATGGATGGAATTTGCTTATATCGCTACCATTTTGTAGATGGCAACTATGAATAACGATGCTTCAAAAGAAGTTCAAGCTCTTGATTTGGGCCCAAATTTGATAAAGGTGAGAGGAGATGGTTATTTGGTAAATGGGTATCGATTCCATTCGACAAGTTGTGAGAGTAAGAGGAGAACGCAGTAATAGTGGGGTATATGTGGTAGAATTACTCGTGGATATTCATCCGCCAGAGATCAAATCCTAAGGAAGATGTAGTTGAATACTTTGGTATTTTGGAAGATGTTGTTGAATTAGATTATTATGGATCCGCAAAGTTGTTCTATTCAAATGTAAGTGGTATGTATGACAGCTTTAGCACGTGATAGAGGGGTCAAAATCGATGACTATGGCTTCACGCTTGTAAATCATCAAAAGTTTGGTTCAACCGATGAGCCCTTTGTAATGCCTCGCCAGTTCAACAAATATTTTATGTTGATGATCAAAGGATAACAATGGCGTGTGGTTATACCTAACAAAGCCGAGAGATTTATGTGAAGATGTCAAGTAGATTTTGATAGTGACGATTTACCCAATACCAATGAAGAATTCATCACTCCAGTTGCAGAAGTTGATATTGAAAACATAAATTGGGTTAGGAATGACGTTGATGCTGAATTAGTTGAAAATGGACGAAAAAGACCGGAAAGTAAGCTTAAAACTAGGATCTCAAATTGATACATCTCGCTTCAAAAGACGAATGATTGAACATATTGTTGATGAAAATGAAGATGAGAATGGAGACGAAGACGAAGACGAAGACGAAGACGAAGATGAAGGAGAAGATGAGGGTCCCAAGATGAAGAGGAGGGTGATAGTGAGGAAAATGAAGATGATTTAAGAATGAAGAGGATAAACATCACAATTGATAGATCTGCTTTTTTACACTTTGTCCATTTTCTCCAAAAGAGAAACCGCTACACTTTGATAGATCCGTTTTTGATATTATATCTTGGTGCTCCTTGTACTATTAGCTTTTACTTTGTTTTCTACATCATCTTATTAGTGTTTTAAACACACTTCTTTGTCAACATTTCAATGTAAGTAGATTTGAAGATCAAATTAGACTAAACCGAAATTAAATGGACTACCACGCCTCCCCCCCCACCTTGGTGTCTACAAATTTTCAGATTAGCTAGCCAACTTATTTTCGTATGTATTTCATTTGGATGTATTTGTTAATTTTGGGGACTTAGTTTCAGATTTAACTAATAACCGTGGAAAGCTTCACTGCTCATTAGATTTAACTAATAACTTTTCTTACGAAAGTGTCACATTCATATTTTTGTTTCTCGTGTCGCTTTAATGGCTTCTAATAGAACGCCTAGATCTCGTGCTAACTGCTCCAATGGCCCTAAATTAATGATAATGAGATCCATGCCGATGAACCACATGTAGAGGAGGAAAGTATTCATGAGAATGTTGAAGGTACCATGCATATATCTACACTTATACTTGCATTGTCATGAGAATTAACTTGGTGTTGTGCTTTTTCGTAACCTTAATTTGATTAAATGTCCTTGCCGACTCGTAAGTTTTTATAGTTTGAGCATCTATATAAAGTCAGTATTATGTATATTTTACTTAATGGTTTTAAAATCTTGCTATCCAAATTTTAGTTCATATACTTCATCCTTCATCTAGTGAGCTAATAATGTGCTTATATAACTTGTAGATTAAAAAATTTTGTAAGTGGAAGTCTTTGAACCCCAAGGAATAAATGTATGTGGGACTCCCTCGGACTTTAACCCGTAATCCTCCTCAAATGTGTAGGAAGGGGGGACTCGCCATATTATTGATTTTTATATTGAATAATAAAGATATTATATATTTGTTTTTAATTCATAATAAATATATAGTATGAATCATTACATAAATATGTATGACACAAGTAATTATATGAGTAGTTGATCGAACAAAATGAGACATAGCAATTAGACACGAGTTGTAACATCAAGGTTCTATATGTTCAATTCATCTTTTGTTCAATACATAGTTCTCGATTCTTTCTCTCTTTAGGTTCTCGACCTAAGAGGAAGCGTGGACCAACGATGGGAGCAAAATTATGGTCAAATAGCGATGCACCCAAAAAGTAATTTATGATGCAAATGGTCACCGTTGGGGAGAGGCCAATAAGTTAACCACTTTTCTGGGTGTCTTGCTCAAGAATGGAGAATTTTTTCCAATAAGTACTCCAACATGGTCCAATATGATGAGAGGCTAACACGACAAGGGCTTGGGATGAAATTCAAAGTTATTAATCATACCATTTTATAGAATTTGACATTAAGCACATTGAAACAAACTAATATATGTGTAAATTTGTTTGTCAGAGAAACGATTTACCACAGATCACCCCAATGCTAAGAGAAAACCGATGACTATCATGAACAATAGGTGGAGAGATTGGAAGTCTAACTTAAAGAGTAATAATTTTGTGCTCGGTGACTGTACAAATCGACAATGTAATACTATCAACAATGATCGAGTAAATCCTAATCAACGGGTCATGTTGGTTGATTATTGGCTAACCGATAATGCATGTGTCAGGTTTATTCTAATTTATGTATTATCAATTTTACTTATTGTTATATATTATTATTAATTTATAAATACATACAATGCAGTGATATAGCAACAAAAAATTGTGAAAAATCGAAAAAATTGTTGGTAGGTCATACATTGGGCACTAAATCAATTCCAAAAAGAAGCATGAATTGGTAATATTTGATGTTATTTCAATATTTTTATCGTTAATCATGTATTAGACTTTTATAAATAGAGTATTATTATTAATTATGAACTATTTTTTGTTTTATTTGTAGTACCAAATAAATAAAAAGAGATCGATCGAAAGCAGATATGTATATACAGTCCCACACTCGAAGTGATAACTCAATTTTACCGGGAGCATCCTCGAATGTGGTACGTATTTATCAATCCTCAAACAATGGGTTTTTTTAACTCTTTATCCCTGTATGTGTGTGTGAGTTGTGGAGGAGATCCTAATCCGTAAATAATTGTCATATGTTCATGATGAGCAACAAACACTTATGAACCTAAGACGTAGCTCATCATGGGCTTGCAGCTAAAAATTCAAGGAGGTTGCTATGCCAATGATAAAAAAACGAGATTGCAAATGGTACAAAAACTTCTAATTAGAAATTTCTAATTCTTTCTTTAAAAGACTATCGGCCGTGTGTAAAAGTAGTTTAGTGACAAATTCATTTAAATGCTACTAGTTCTATCAATGTAAGATTGGCTCCTTACTCCTAATGGGGGTATATATGTCCGGGTTCAATTTTAGTAGTAGTGAATTACATTTTTGTAAGAACATTCCAAAACATGGGGGTATATATTTCTGGTTCAACTTAGTAGTAGGGAATTACATTTTGGTAAGAACATTCCAAAACATGGTACATTTTCATTCCAAAACATCAAATGTACAAAAAAAAATCCCCTATTTACATAATTTACTATCCCACAAAAAATAATTACAACTTTACTTTATGATTTACAAATGAGGAGCATCCTCTTATAAGGGCCGTACAACCAATGGATAAAATCAAATCTAGTAGAAGGCTAAGAATGATTATCCATAATTATCCTCTAAAATATCTAGAATATTTTTGTAAAGTATAATAATTAAATCTATAAAACACTATTAGAAACCCTAATATATAAAAGCAGATTATGGGGAATGCCAACTAATGCAACCAAATGAGTGCAACCAGAATCTAATCTAAAGAAAATCACCTGCACCTATTAGCAAAATGATATCAAGTACTTTGGGTCCGATGGAAAATGATATTCAGATTTAATCGCAACATTGAACAAAGCATGCCTCGTTAGACCACAATCGAACATCATCGATTAAAATTTTAGATAAAGCTGTGTTCATGGCATTTAGTACCAAAAATGTATAGCATGAAATAATTGAGCTCTGCATTTAGAGCAAATTATGGGTGAAAATGACCAGATAATGTATATACTGCATTTTAGAGCAAGCCTTTTCATCTGCTTAAATTAGAACATTCTGTCATTTGTTATTTAGTGCATCATTGTCTTGTTAAAAGCACAATCTAAAGTTGTCTTTCGTTATTTTAATGTCGACAATTTTGATATGATTACAAACCTGCTTATGATAGTTGTTTCTTGATTGGTTTTTTGCTAATTAGTCTATAGTATTTTTGCAAATATATTCGAAGTTCTAACAGATATATATGATTAAAAGTGGAGTCCTGCTATGTCTTGGTACAAAATAATTGACCGATACAATGGTACATTATAAAATTAAGCATAGAGTTATGGATATTTTGTAGATGTAGACTTTGTAGATGTGTGTACCCTCAAAATTCCTACATTTTAGTCGGTGTGTAGATGTGTCTACCTCGACATTCTTAATTTTTTGTTGAAAGATGGTACAAATAAGACTTCCATGAGGTTATCGGTAGGTTAGGGACTACTAAAATTGGTGACTCATTGGTCCAACAAAAGCGCCACATCTACATCTTGAGTTTCTTTTCTTGCCACCATCTTCATCTCTCATCTCGTAAATACACAAAGAAACATATGTTAAAAGTTCCGCTTAAGACTACTTTTGATCATCTTCTTGTACTTTTTGGTGAAGCTTTAAAAAGTCCCGTAAAGCATCGTGGCATTCAACATCCGTGTTTTTCGGTGAAGGTGTAATTTGGTATAACAAAGTTGGTATGCAACCTTAAACACCGATATCGTGAAAATAAAAGTAGTAACATAATAAAAATAGACCTTAAAAAGACGACTTCCATCAAGATAACTTCAACCCTCCACCATCACCAGATTAACCAACTCCTTGAAAACCAAAGTCATCCTCATGCCGTGATCTCACCACTTCCTCCATCTTGCTTTCCTCGTTACCTTCTTCCTCCAATGCGCATATCGGCAAATATGGGTGAAAATGAGGCACTAAAATACTATCGATGAAGCTATATACATTACTTGTTAAAAATAAAATGCATCAAGTTCTTTTTTGCACATACGCTTTTGAGCATTCCTAAAGTGTCGAGTGGTAGCCTCCAGAGAACCCTTTGGTAGCATCACCGAGGTAATTTTTTCGCTTTTTCTTTGATTACTCGCTCGATCCGTGTTAATTAACAACTTATTTGTGCCAAGAATCTTTGGTTTTGTTGTGGCTAGCTACCTCCTCAAATGTGTGAATCTTCTGGATCCGATGCCATTTTTGTCAGAATCGCCATTATTTGCTACTCTTCTTTAAGTTATGTTGAATTGCCTTCAGTATATTTAAGTTGCCTTGTATATTTAAGTTGTGTATAATTTGCCTTATATATTTTCACAGAAAAATTATCGAGTTAAAGAAGACTCAGAATCGACCGGTGAAAGCAAAGAAGAGACAGATGGAATGATATACTTCAGACAAGTTCTTGGACCAGAGCGACATGGTAGACTTCGACAAGGTGGAGTTGGTGCCACGCCTACAAACACTGGGGGCCTCGTGACACAAATAATGAGGTACAACGTGAGAATCAAGAATTGAAAGTCGAGTTGAAAAAGGTGGGAAAAAGGAGATGATATCGCAAGGAAAGTGGATGAACTATTATCAATTATTACGTAATTTATGAAGAATTCATCGGCCCAAATGCTCAATCCAACAATCGTGTGTTGTCTCTCACTTCACTTATACTTAAATTTTTGGGGCTATCATTATGTTTTTATGGATTAACAAGTTCACTTGATAATTAATTTGTAGGATCGATACGTAAGGAGATAATGGTGATATTAGCGGATCAAATAATCCTATAGAGGACCCGTGACATGTCACGTCGTCATTGGAAATTTGTTATATGTAACACTATTTTTGATGAAAATTTGTTAGATGTGATACTAAAAATATGTTAAATGTGTTGTTGGTTACGTATCGCTTTTGATACATAGTAATGAGTTGGATGGTTATGTATATTTAGATGATATTATATATTAATAGACTTTATTTGTTTTATTCTTTTAGTTGTAAATGTTATATTCAGATTGGATGGTTGAATGTGGTTATGTTTCTTACAGTAAAAATAAATAAAATTATCAGATAGAAACACAAGATTTTCTTTAAAAATTTGGGGAGATATATAGCGACCGGCCATCATCGTCGCAAAGAGCTCATGTACAAATTCATTTATAGCGACGACGGTCTACGATCGTCGCAATAGCTCACAAACCAAATCTCACCTATAGCGATTTATTTTACGATCGTCGCTATAGCTCATAGCCAATCTCATATATAGCGATTTGGCCTACGATCGTCGTAATAGCACACGTACCAAATCATTTATACGACGGTCGGTCGACCGTCGCTATAGCTCATAGCCAATCTCACCTATAGCGACGGCCATCGCCGCCAGATATCCACTTTCCGATCATTTCAGAAAACCTTCAAGCGCGTTTTGTGGAGTTTTCTAGCTGACGGCCCCGACTGTCGCTATAAAAAAAAAAGACCGTCGCTATAGGTTTCAAATGACGGCTTCTATAATGACGGTCGGTGACGTAATCGCCGCTATATCCTATAGCGACGGTCTTTTTATCTATAGCGACGGTCGCCGACCGTCGCTATAGCCTGATTTTCTTGTAGTGTGCAAAGTGAAGCTAGAGTAGCAATTCAACTCCACCAAAGGTAATATTCCTCTATATGTTCTTACATTCAAGTATTTGCAAATTTCTTAGAAAAGTAAAATAATACTTGTTTTGAGTTGAAAAGTTTATGGTTGAAGCATGCTAGAATGTGTAACTTAAAGCTAGACGTTGTTAATATGGTTAAATGCGAAATCAACGAATGTGAAATGAAGTAAATTAGTCAAGTAACGAATCCGTAATGAAGAGAATCGCTAAATGTGTTAAACTTTAGAAAAAATGACAAAAATCTTGAATTGATCCTTGAATTTAATTATTTGTATGTTTGGAAGTGTTAGAAGCATGCTAGGGATGTTTCAGAACAAGTTTATATCAATTGTACATCATTACAATGTTGTTTAATGGTTGTTGGGTTGAAAATTTCTTGAAAGCTCGAAGCAGGGGATGTCTGTGATCATAAGACAAGAATGACCATACATTCCCGTGGGTCATGTCAAGATATAAGGTCTATACTGGCGAAGGAAGATGTTTACAGAGCTATGCTTACCGCCAGAAGCGGAAGTCTTCTGAATGACTGACTTGGTTTGTTTTATTTTGTTTAGATTGTTTGATGCAAGGAATCTTAACTTCACTTAAATTTAAGAAAATACATACTTCTTAAACATGTATCAATGAAAGTTGCAAGATGTTTTAGTTGGTTTAGAGTTGAATTATAACCTTTTGAAGGAAAAGTTACGCCTTTTTGAATCTAACCTTGTGAGCATATGTTTATAGCTTAGTTAGTATTGTAAATACACATGAAATGTGGACTCAACGTACCTTGAATGTATAGGTTATTAGACATGACATCTTAATATTTGAAAACCAATTGAGTTGAAAACTCTATGTCTTATATTGTGAACTTTTGAACAAATAGGATAGGATGCTTTATGCCTCTAGAGATAATCGACATGTTCACGCATCTAATTAGACATCTTATAAATTATGCAAGCATGTGTAGAAAGAAGTTGTTTGGCAATATTATGTGGTGTAATGAATACTATGGTTAGTGGTTGATATAATGAACTCTTTTAACTTTGAAAGATGGAATTGTATGAGTAACTTTAATAAAGGGTCAAACTAGCTTAAAGGTTCTTTAATATGTGAAACGACTTAAAAATACGTAATGTAAGGGATATTTTGCAAATACAAATAAAAGATGAGCATATGGTACTAAAGATTTTAATGGTATAAATTAATGTGAGTTACGCATCTATGAGTTTAAATGTGTGTAGCCTATATGAATTTAGATATATGTGATGAAAGTATGCAAATATGTATATCAAGTGTGTGTGTCTAATGAATACCTACACATACATAAATAGGATAACATAGTTCATTGAGGTGGTTTTACGCTATAAGTGGTAATCAACGCTAAAGGTAAATCTCCTAACTCACACAACTTTGGATTTTGTGCGAATTCTCGAACTTCGTTTGATTCTCATATTGAATGCAAGTTTTCTAAAATCTTTACATTATATATTGTATAACCCGAATTGTTGCCATACTTATATCGAGCAAATACTTATTACTATTCAGAAATCATTTGTATGTCTTAACATTGTTACAAATATTGGACCTATCGTTCATAAATGCATTATAAAAGTGGTCTAAGCCTTTGATTCGGCTAGACCATAATCACGTGTTGAGAAAGCTATCCAAACCAATTGACTTGGTGTGGACTCTTATAAATCTACTGAGATGAACAACCCTCTTAAAAAGGGGAAATTTTATATTGTCGGGGAACCGACGTGCGCAGATGAGTATGATTAAAAGTTATACATAACGTAGGGTACTTAGGCTGATCACCTATTGTACTCGTTTATATTGGATTGCAATAAAATACTGTTAATTCTAGAAAGAGTTCTTAGTTCTTAGTGACTGCTCAATATTCATTCTTATTGAACCTCGAAATGAATAAATCCTGAAATTTTGTTGATATCCTTCGAAATTCTATGTCTGTGCACACCTAGAGGGGGGGGGGGTGAATAGGTGTTTAATCTTAAAGTGATAAATAGTGAAAACTTTTTGAAATTTTCTCACATAGTATAATTAGGGCATACTACACTTATTCGCTTTTAGTGTCTGCTTTAGCTTATGTTATTCGTTTCTGATTATCAGACAGCTAAACCTGTCTGCTTTAGTGTCAAGATAGTAGCGTGAATAATAAAAAAATGCAAAACGTGAATGACAGTGAAAGAGATAAACAGAAGTAAAAATCACACCAAGATTTTTACGTGGTTCGACCCCTATCCTCTATCTAGTGGCCTAATCCACGTCCAATCCCAACTAGGATTGGAGACTCTTTTTATTACTATTTAAAACTCAATAAAAAAATTACTCCATGTTACAAAGAAGCCTCAAATCTGATGTTGGACACCTATGCCCCCTTTTTGCACCTCTGCAACTTGTACACCACTGCACCTCTTCTCACCTCTGAGACCCTTGAGCCTTCTATGAACAGACTAACTAACCCAGGAAACCTCAAGCCAAAGCTATGCTTGAATACTTTTATTTACAATGAATAAATTTCCAACACAAAAGGATATAATAGATAATAATAAATGACTGGAATAAAAATAGTTGATAAGCTCTGATGTAATCTCTCAACTTGATTGCCGGTTCTGAGTTCCATTTGATCAGCCGAAGAGAAGAGGTATATATAACACAACAAGCAACGACTATAAAATATGTTAGCTAAGAATTCTCAGACCCGTTAACAACCACCCATAATTTCAGCAGCTTTGTATCACCAGAAAGATATTAAGCAAATATGCACCAGCTATTTGATTTTGAAGAGCTAAAATAAAGGAGAGAAACTCTACACCCAATCAACTGAATTAAACATGAACAAAGGAGATAATTAAGGATAAGACCCAATAGCTTCTGTAAGAGTCCTTTTCAAAATAGAATACTAACTCATGTGGGCTCCACTAAGCAAGATAAAATCCTTAAATAAAATAGCACCCACGAAATACTCTGATGAAATAGAAGAACCAATTTGGGCTAGCTGGAATTCAGGACCATAATATATGTTATTATAAATACCAACATACCTTAATAAACTCTGATTCAAATCTTCCTTAATAACCTCCAAATCAAATCTTCCTTAATAAACTTCAATTCAAATCTGAACTGATTTTAAAAAACATTCCAACTACTAACAGAAGGAAATCAACAACAATTGTTCATGTAGTAACCATAACCCATGCATATCAATTATAATATTATAACCCATAATCCATGCATATTTAATAATATAATAACACACCATGAACCATGCACACTTCTAATATACTTAAATTAGTCATCAATCAAAACATCATATAATCAAAAACTAACATTCTCCCCCTTTTTGATGATGACAATTTATACACTACTTTAACCAACATATGCTCCCCCTAAATTTAAGCTCCCCCAAAATTTATGCATATAAGATTTTCGTAACAAATAGGGAAACAAATAACAAATAAAGGAGACATATATAATATCTAAATAAATAAGCCTATGTAACACATAGATATCATATCCCAAATTAAAAATAGTTAGAAACCAATAACATCATCAATAGCATAAATGGTAGTCTAATATATCCCAAAAAAAACATCAGTATCCTCTCCTTATCCCTTTATCCCTTAAACTTCTCCCCCTTTGGCATTATCAAAAAGATGGAAGTCAGGCAGCTTCATCAGTAGCTGTTTCATAGAGAACTTCATCAAGCTTCTTGTCAAGTTCTTGGATTTTAACCACATAGTCGTTGTGATGAAAGACCAACACTTTCATCCGTCTTGAAACATAATCAACTTTGTCGTTAAACTCTTGAATTTTTTTTTGAGACTGATTGAAGAGCAGAGTCAAACCGAGAGCCCATATCTTGGATAAGTTGATAAAGAGCAGAAAACTGAGTATTTGAAGGAGGATTTGAAGGAGGATTGAGATCAGATGAGTCGGGGAAAGTAGAATTATGAATAGGAGAAGAATTTGGAAATGAGGGCATTAAAGTAGGAGGAACAGAACACTGAGTAGACAACTTCTCAACATCCCAACATAAGACTCCATCAGAATTCACTTTTAATTTAGATTGCAACAAGATATATTTATCAATTGTATCAGAAATTTGCACAACATCTTCATTGACAAAAGAAATTCCAAAGTGTGCAAGAATTTTGGTTATGAAACCCCCACAAGGAAAGCACTTTGTTTTATTTGTCAAACAACTTTCCATGTGCTTAATCATAAGCAATGCAAAATTAAACTTTTTACCAGAGATGATTAAAGTAGAAAGAATTAAGTCTTGATATGTTATATTGGACCTACCCCCATTCCTAGGTACTAAATTATCACGAATGAGTTTATGAATAACATTATTCAAAGGAGTAGTTTCAATAACAGTTGGTAAGCCAATAAATTCAGCAGTAGAACACTATTTCACAATTCTTAACTGTTCAAGAACAGTTAAATTTTCAAACTCTAAGGGTCCCTTAAGTGTGAAAGGACAGAATCCAGAACATGGAATATTGAGAATAGAGCCCAATACAGTAGAATCAATGACCAATATTTTATTTTTAACAAAAGTTTTTAGGACATCATCCTGAGCAGACATATTCCCAAAAAATTGTTTAATGAAAGTTAGATATGCAGATTTGGGAGGACTCAACATAGCAGAGAGATTAACTTTTTCAAATAAGGATGTAACCCCAATTTGCTGAAATAGAGCTTGATCAACTAATTTCCCAAAAATAATAGTTTTATTTATCATAAGATCTTGAAAACGCATAGCATATGTAGAAGAGATAAAAATTAGAGGAGTATCATGTGATTGAGGAAAAGAGGGAATCATTTGGTCAGTGGAAGAAGAATCGGGGATGATGATGGGTTCGGTTGACTTCCCTTTCAAACGATTCTTCATAGACTGTTTTGAAAATACCCCTAAATTAGTTGAGCGTCGCGTAATAATCCGATTCGAGCGCCGTCGTGAGGAGTGAGTAGGGATATCCTTCTTGCTCTGAATAGCTTCTCTGCCGGTGTTGACCACATGTCCGCCACGAGTTTTAGCCATGGAAAACTCTTTGAAAACCCTAGATTGTAAGAGGAAAGATGGAGTACGAAGAGAGAGAAATAGATAAACACGCTGAGAGAGAACAGAGAAATTAGCACGGTGGGAGATAAAAATCAAAAGATTCTTTTGATATACCCAGTTCGCGCTAAAAATATTTCGGCTAGTTTCCAACAGTGCCCCTCCTTATCATATATATATATTATTATTATTATTTTATTATTATTATTATTATTATTATTATTATTATTATTTATATATATATATTAAAATTAAATTCTAAAGGCAAACAAAAAAATTAAGCACAGATAGACATTCCAAGTTCTCTTCGCAAGACACAAAAGCGTTCCTCACTTAAAGGTTTTGTAAAAATGTCACCCAATTGATTTTCAGTAGGGACAAATACTAACTTAATTAATCCTTTAGCAACATTATCTCTTAAAAATGATGTCTCACTTCAATATGCTTAAGACGAGAATGAAGCACGTGGATTTTTAGAAATATCAATAAGACTAGTATTGTCACACATAATAGGCACATTTTCACAAATAACATTAAAATCATGTAATGTTTGTATCATCCATGTAATTTGTGAACAACAACCACCGCCGCCAAATATTCACCTTCCAGTAGTAGACAAGGCAATGTGATGTTTGTTTCTTTGTTGTGCAAGCTTACAAGGCTTTGACCTAAAAATTCACAAGCACCACTTGTGCTTTTTCTATCAACTTGGCACCCCGCATAATCAGATCCGAGTATCCAATTAGTTCAAAACTTGGAGATACAGGATAGTATAAGCCTAAATTAATTGTGCCAGCTAAATATTTAAATATTCTTTTTACCGCTTTAAGATGAGATTCTTTCGGTTGAGCTTGAAATCTAGCAAATAAGCATACACTATACATAATATCTGGCCTTGATGCAGTTAAATAAAGTAAACAACCAATCATACCTCGATACATTGTTACTTCAACATCTTTACCTGTAGCATCCGCAGTAAGCTTGACGGTAGTGCTCATTGGTGTTGACTTTGGTTTGGTATTTTCGAATCCAAATCTCTTCAATAGCTCTTTCACATACTTTGATTAGTGAATATGAATCCCGTCATTTAATTGTTTAATTTGAAGCCCCAAGAAATAATTTAATTCGTCCATAAGGCTCATATCAAACTCATTATGCATACATTGGGAAAACCACTCACACAAAGAGTTAGTAGTAGCTCCAAAAATTATATCATCCACATAAATTTGAACAATTAATAAGTCCTTATTTTTGGTTTTAATAAAAAGAGTAGAATCAATTTTACCACGATTAAAACCATTATCTAATAAAAACTTGCTTAATATTTCATACCAGGCTCTTGGAGCCTGTTTTAATCCATACAAAGCCTTTTTCAATTTAAACACATGATGTCGATATTTTTCATGTTCAAATCCCGGTGGTTGCTTGACATACACTTCCTCATTTAAATAGCCATTTAAAAATGCACTTTTTACATCCATTTGATATAATTTAAATTGTCTAAAACATACATAGGCTAACAAAATTCATATGGCTTCCAACCTTGCAACAGGGGCAAAGGTTTCTTCAT
Source organism: Panax quinquefolius (assembly GCA_020205615.1). Lineage (NCBI taxonomy): Eukaryota > Viridiplantae > Streptophyta > Magnoliopsida > Apiales > Araliaceae > Panax > Panax quinquefolius. The sequence continues at coordinate 137,899,333 of CM035152.1, forward strand.
AATCTATACCTTCTTATTGATTATAGCCTTGAGCTACCAATCTAGCCTTATTTCTAGTAATTATGCCATTTCCATCAAGTTTATTTTTAAAAATCCATTTTGTACCAATTATAGAAGCATCTTTAGGAGGTTTAACAAGATCCCATACCTGACACCTTTCGAATTAGTTTAATTCTTCCTGCATGGCAATAGACCAATTTTCATCTTGAATTGCTTCCTTGGCATTCTTTGGTTCTATTTATGAAAGAAATGCGGAGAATGCACAGTTATTCCTTGCTTTCTTTCTTGTGTTCATCCAAGTGTCAGGATCACCTATGATCAGATTTGGTGGATGATTTCTCACTGTTCTAGATGGTCTAGGAAGCCTTGCTGCAGTCATTTGTTCTTCAAGTTTAGGTTCTAAAATGTCATGCTCTACATCAAACTGATCATCAAATTTTTCTTCTAATGCATTTGTTGAATATATCGACTTTTAAGGCGTCTGCATGTCTGAGTTTTCAACTAAGGCAGATGACTCAGGTTGTCTAACTTCATTTGTTTGCTTTCCACGTTCATCTAATTTTCTTTCTGATGCAGACGGCTCAAGCTGTCCGGATTGAGTTATCTGTTTTCCACTAATCAGAACGTCTTTTCCTGCAGAAACTTCATTTACTTCTTTTGATAGGACACAGTTAAATTCATCAAATACAACATGCACAAATTCTTCAACTTTAAATTTATCAAGATTATAAACCCTGTAAGCTTTACTATGCATTGAATAACCAAGAAAAATAGCTTCGGTTGATTTTGCATCAAATTTTCCAAGATTACTATTAGTATTTAGAATGAAACATTTAGCACCAAGCACTTTAAAATAATTGATATTTGGAATCCTTTTATTTAGCAACTCATATGGTGTTTTCAATAGGATGGGTCTAATTAGTACTCTATTTAAAATGTAACATGCAGTACTTACAGCCTCTGCCCAAAAACTTTTAGGCATGTTACTTTCATGTAGTAAAGTTCTTGCAGTTTCTTGAAGAGTACGATTTTTATGTTCCACCACACTATTTTGTTGAGGCGTTCTTGCTGCAGAAAACTCACGTGTAACACCTTTTTCACTGCAATATGGTACAAAATCTTTTCCAAATTCTCCATCGTGGTCACTCCGTATACCAATTAGCTTGAGGTTGTGTTTTGTTTCAACATTCTTTATAAGCTTTTCAAATTTTGCAAAAGCTTGATCTTTAGTTTTCAAAAATAAAACCCATGTAAATCTTGAAAAATCATCAACAATCACAAAAGCATAATGATTATTTCCTAGGCTAGCATATCTCTCGGGTCCAAATAAATCAAGATGCAATAATTGAAGAGGTAAAGAAGTTGATACCAGATTTTTGCTTGTAAAGGAATTTCTTGCTTGTTTACCTAACTGGCATGCATTACAAATACCTGTCTTCTCATATTTTAACTTTGGTAAACCTTTAACAAGTTTCTTTGTAACTAACTTGTTAATCAATTCCATATGCACATGCCCTAACCTTCTATGCCATAGAATAGTTTGATCTTGAACAATAGCTAAACAAATATCCTCATTTTGATCTTCAAAATTTATAGTATATATATTACCTTCTCGGTTAGCTACTAAAGGAACATTATGAGAGGCATGAATAATAACACATTTATCTTTTTCAAAAATAACTTTATGACCACTATCCATTAGTTGACTTACACTAATTAAATTATATTTTAACCCTTCAACATGATGGACATTATCAATGTAAACCTTACCATTACCAATTTTACCTTTACCGATGATTTGGCATGTGGTGTCATCTCCAAAAGTAATTGTGCCTCCTTTCTTTGTAACAAGTGAGGTAAATTTAGTTCTATCACCCGTCATGTGTCTAGAACATCCACTGTCAAGTACCCATTTATGTGATGGTACTTTAGCTTTTAAGCATACCTACAAAACAAAGAAGTAACTCATCGTTTTGGTACCCAAATCTGTTTGGGTCCGGTATTGTTAGTAGCAATTAAATCTCCTTTCTTTACCCAAACTTGTTTTATTTTAATTTTATTACAGTTTGTATCAAAATGTCCTTTTAAACCACATTTTCTGCAAGTAACATAAGGTGAGCAATAAAGAGGCTTGTTCCTTGGTTTATTATTTATTACTCTAATTTTATTAGTTGTGCTTTTTATGTTTTTAATAGGATTACATCCAATTCCTTGTTTATCTAAGCTTGACCTTTGAGCACCCAACATTATATTTAAATTCTCTTCTCTTTGAACAAATTTAGCAAGATCCTTTTTCAAAGATATTATTTCTTCCTCATTGTTATTTTGCATGTTTATTATTTTTCCATCATTAAAAGCATCTATACAAGTATCTCTCATTTTCAAGCTTTCTTTTAGATCATCATTTTCCTTTTTAAGGCTATTATTTTCTTCATTTAATTTGTTTGCACGATTATATAAAATTTTATTATAATTATCTAAATATCCAATTTTAGCATTTAACTGAGATACTTCACATGATCTGCAATCTTTAACTATTTCTTGTTTTTCCTCAATTAAAGTTTCTACTTCCTTCATTAAGTCATTTATCCAACTTTTCAAGTGAGTATTTTTCTCTTTTATACGAAGGTTTTCATTTTTTAAACAAGATAGTCAGAAATAGTAATTTCTCCAAGTTCAGGACTTACCTCAGATGTTTCCTCATTGTGTATTCTAGTGAAGCACAGTTGAGCAGTTTCTTCTTCTTGATCTTCATGATCAGATTCATTATCACTCCATGTCATTAGAGCCTTCCCTTTTGAACCATTTGCTTTGTTCTTTCTTTTTAGTTTGAAGCAATCTCTTTTGAGGTGACCAGGCCTTCCACATTCGAAACAGGTTTCCTATGACCAGGCCTTCCACATTCGAAACAGGTTTCCTCTTGAGGCTTTTGCTTGAAATCTTTCTTGTTGTTGAAAGCTTTTGTTGGTAATTTTGATCTATTCTTCTTTCGAATCAGCTCCCCCAATTTTCTGGTCATTAAATCTATTTCTTCATCCGAATCTTCATCATTGCCTTCTATGAAGCTTTCAGCTTGTAGAGCCAAGGTCTTCTTCTTAGGTGCCTCATCTTCTTCATCATACAATTTTAGTTGGTTTTCAAACTCTTTAAGTTCTCCAAATAAGGTAAGAGTTTCCATTGTGCTGATTGTGACCGAGTCTTAAAGTGTAGTAACCTTTGGTGTGAATCGCTTTGGCATGACTCTAAGAAGCTTTCGGTTTATTTCCTTTTGATCAATCTTTCGTCCGAGCATGCTTAGAGAATTCATTAGAGTAAGGAACCTTGCTTGTGCATCTCTAATTGATTCATTTTTCTCTAATTTGAATAGTTCGTATTCGTGCATTAGCATGCTCAGCTTAACCTCCTTCACTTTAGTAGTACCTTTGTGGCTCATGATGACTGTGTCCCAAACTTCCTTAGCTATAGTACAAGAAGAGACCTTATCTATCTATGATTGAATCATGCCACTTAAAAGTGTATTCATGGCCTTGGAATTATAAGACACCATATATGATTCACTTGAGTCCATTTCCATGAGATTCTTTGGCTTTCCATCATCATGTCGTGGAATGACTGGTCCATTTTTGACTACCCACCATTCCCATGGGTCACGGTTCAGATAGATCTTCATTCTGAACTTCCAAAAATTGAAGTTTTCACTTCCTAGAAACAGTGGTGGCCTACTTGTGGACTGGCCTTCTTGAAAGTTTAGGTGTGCCATAGGATCTTCCCCTACGACCTGCAACGATCAATATTAGTAGAGCCTTGCTCTGATACCAAATGAAATTCTATGTCTATGCACACCTAGAGGGGGGTGAATAGGTGTTTAAGCTTAAAGTGATAAATAGTGAAAACCTTTTGAAATTTTTTGCTACAGGTATAATTCAGACAGCTACACCTGTCTATTTTAGTGTCTGCTTTAGCTTATGTTTTTCGTTTCTGATTATCAGATAGCTAAACCTGTCTGCTTTAGTGTCTGGATAGTAGTGTGAATAACAAAAAAATGCAGAACGTGAATGACAGTTAAAGAGATAAACAGAAGTAAAAATCACACCAAGATTTTTACGTGGTTCGGCCCCTATCCTCTATCTAGTGGCCTAATCCACGTCCAATCCTAACTAGGATTGGAGACTCTTTTTATTACTATTTAAAACTCAATACAAAAATTACTCCCTATTACAAAGTAGCCTCAAATTTGATGATGGACACCTATGCCCCCTTTTTGCACCTCTGCAACTTGTACACCACTGTACCTCTTCTCACCTCTGAGACCCTTGAGCCTTCTATGAACAGACTAACTAACCCAGGAAACCTCAAGCCAAAGCTATGCTTGAATACTTTGATTTATAATGAATAAAATTTCCAGCACAAAAGGATATAATAAATAATAATAAATGACTGGAATAAAAACAGTTGATAAGCTCTGATGTAATCTCTCAACTTGATTGCTGGTATCACCAGAAAGATATTAAGCAAATTTGCGCCAGCTATTTGATTTTGAAGAGCTGAAATAAAGGAGAGAAAATCTACACCCAATCAACTGAATTAAACATGAACAAAGGAGATAATTAAGGATAAGACCCAATAGCTTTTGTAAGACTCCTTTTCAAAATAGAATACTAACTCATATGGGCTCCACTAAGCAAGATAAAATCCTTAAATAAAATAGTACCCACGAAATACTCTGATGAAATAGAAGAACCAATTTGAGCTAGCTGGAATTAAGGACCATAATATATGTTATTATAAATACCAACATACCTTAATAAACTCTAATTCAAATCTTCCTTAATGACCTCCAAATCAAATCTTCCTTAATAAACTTTAATTCAAATCTGAACTGATTTTAAAAAACATTCCAACTACCAATGGAAGGAAATCAGCAACAATTGTTCATGTAATAACCATAACCAATGCATATCAATTATAATATTATAACCCATAATCCATGCATATTTAATAATATAATAACACACCATGAACCATGCACACTTCTAATATACTTAAATTAGTCATCAATCAAAACATCATATAATCAAAAACTAACATCCTTCAGTCTATAGTGGTACCTATCGAATACTCTTGATATTTCTTGATATCGTTGAACTATCAATTATTGTTATACCCTTGAAGATTCAATGCTATAACTGCTTACTCTTCTTGCTATATTACTTGCTGGGAAAACTTGTTGCTCATTCTTGCTTCCTAAAAACATTACGATTTAAAAAAGCGAGCAAGCAAGTACATCTAGGGAAAGGACAAGGGAAAGGGCAAGACTACAGAATAACTTAGTCCTTTAAGTGTAGAAGTATTATTATTATTGTTATGCTTATTATGATGTATTTGAGGATGATTATGTTATGTTTAAGTTTAATCACTGGATTGTTGTAGTAATGTTACGGTACCTTGGAACGCGAATATTTATATTATGTCAATGGAAATTATTCTATTACTTCCGTTGTTGATGATTTTAGTATGATATTAGATTTAGCGTGATAAACCAAATTCGAGATATGAGTGTCTGAATTTGGGGGCGTCACAGGTTGGTATCAAAGCCGTAGTTATAAACCTTAGGAGCGAGAATCCTTAAATTATAACTTAGGAGAACTTAGAAGATAGAGAGGGATGAAACTCATATAGAGTTTTCATAGAGAGTGACTTACTGTGTTATAGAATATAACTTCATTCTATACAATGAACTTATTTAACATTCTAATGGAGTTGTTGTTTGTCTTGTCTTATGTTGGTGATTCAGAGGATGGTGACATGGGAGGACCTAATGAGAGTAGTAGAAAAGGAGCCGCGTGACATACATATGGTATTTGAGGTACCATCGATAGCTGAGCCCATATCAGTATTGGCCCCTACTGATGATGATGACGAGGAGATGGAGATGGAGCCCCTACCCGAGGAATCTGATCCGGAGGAGGAGCCTATGGGGGATGAGCCTATGGAGGACTCCAACGAGACTACTTTCGAGGATCGGATGTTGGGAGAGTATGAGAAGTGAATCCTAGAGTTCGGATGTAGAGTGGAGGAGTTAGAGGCTGAGGCAAGAGAGAGGGAGTCCGAGTTTCAGAAACTGAGGGACGAGGACCACCAGAGAAAGTTAGTGATGCAAGAGTTGGAGGTGGAGATTGCTCACCGTAAGGAGGCAGGGATCCATATGGGAGCTTTGTTTCACAGGTCGGTGGCTAGGAATGTAGAGCTGGTAGGGAAGTTAGAAGAAATGGAGCAGAGAGTGATAAGCGAGAGGACGGAGAAGGGAGCTCTTTGAACTTAGTTAGAGATGGAGGTGATGGGTAGGATCCATTTTGAGGAAAAATGGGAAGAAGTCAATGATAGGGCTAGTGATTTGGAGGACGAGGTGAGATGTAAGAAGAGGAAGATGAACCAGATGGGCTATGTTGTGCACACGACCATGGAAATATTGATTGATGGGGTAAATCACTACCCGACGGAGCAAGGACAGACTCGGCACACCATAAGTAGAGATATGGTGGTGCACATTACTTAGAGGGAGAACCAGAGCGCCATGGAGCGTAGAATGATAGATTAAGTCTAGGTGTTAAAAGTTAGTAATTGTCGTATTTTATTATATGATGTATAATTTGTTGTTGTAATCTCAGTCTTTTGTGTAAGATGTGAGATAGTTGTAAACCCCAAACTTTTGAATTATATTAGAGGGGTAGTATGTTGATGGATGTCCCCATCTTTTGTGATATTAGGGGATATGTTGTGTCATTTATAGAAGTATGCTAGAGATAATCATGCAATGTAATAATTTGGCATATGAATATAAATGATCTTATGTGTTATGAAATCTTATTTCTTTTTATGGAGAATTGTTTAAATAATATAATTAGATAATAAAAATGGAAGTTTTGTGATGTAGAAAATGCCGCCCAGACGTAGATTAACTGCACCAAAAGAGTCGGTTAATGATGAGAGAGGACAAGTAGATCCCATTCAGAGGCTTGTAGATTTGTTAGGGGAAGCCCTTAGGGGAAAAAATAAACCAGTACCACTCATTCCCCAAGTAGCTCCAGTCACAAACTTCAAGGACTTTAAGAGTGTAGGACCTCCGAAATTCGTGGGTACTACCAACCCTATTGTAGCGCAAACGTGGATCAAGGAAATGGAGAAAGCCTTCGCCATTACTCGTGTGGGTGAAGACCAGAAAATCGTGTTCGCTACATATATGATGAGGGGAAAAGCAAACTACTGGTGGGAAGCAAATCAACAGAGGGCGGGCGGGAGAAGGGACTATAACTTGGGAGAGGTTTAAGACCTTGTTCTTCGAGAATTACTTCCCGAAGAGCATGAAGAATAGGATGAAGGTAAAGTTTCTAGAACTAAAACAAGGGGAGATGATGGTGGCGCAGTACGCGGCCAGGTTCAATGAACTCGCACGATTCGCAACATATCAAGTAGACACCGAAGAAAGGAAAGCTCGATGCTTCAAACTTGGACTAAAACCTTGGTTGTTCAACAAGGTGTCGGTCCTTCAAATCGACTCGTTCGCCACATTATTGGAGAAGGCGATAATTGCTGAAGGAGGTAGCGAGGTATTGAGCCAATACAACAAGGAGAAGAAGAACAAGAATGCTGGGGGAGAAACTCATGGGGGGAGTAGCAATGGTGGAAGTTATCTGGGAAAGAGGAAATGGGATAACTGCAACAACAACAACAACAACAACAATACCAACAACCAAAGCATCAACAAGTCAGAAAGTTATCAAGGAGGGTTTAAGAAAAGAAGTGAAGCTTGCTCAAAATGTGGGAAAAACCATCAAGGAATGTTGGAAGGGCGAATGATCTCGCTACAATCATGGCTGCCGGAAGGGCACATTTCACCCAACTGCCCAAAGCTGAAAAAGATCAAGGGATGTTTCGCGTGTGGCTCAACTAAGCATCAAATCAAGGATTGCCCAAAGAAGGGGAGCAGCAGAGGAAGTAGCCAACAGGGAGGGGGCAGCAAGCTGATGATCGGCGGACCAACGCAATCCAACCGACCGACTGACCGAACCTTTAACATGACTGTCCAAGACGCAGTGACTACAAAGGACGTGGTGTCAGGTATTCTCCCAATCAATAATATAAATGCCTATGTATTATTTGATTCGGGTGCTACCTATTCCTTCGTGTCTGAAGAATTTGCTAATCGATTTAATATACCCCCTAAACGCTTAGAAAATTCATTGAACATAGAGATTGCAAATAAGGAAGTTATTTCCGTAGATTTTGTTTATAGAGACTGTTGTGCAAACATTAGAGGTCACAAACTAAACGTAGACTTAATTAAGATTAAACTGGGAGAGTTTGATGTGATATTAGGAATGGATTGGTTATCCAGCCACACTGCGATAATCAATTATAAAGAGAAAAGTGTGAACCTTCAGACCTCAAATCGGTCTAAGGTAGTGTTTTATGGTAGCTCATCGCTCAAGCAATCGTGTTGCCTTACGATGATGCAGGCCAAGAAGTTGTTAAAGAAAGGATGTATAGGTTATTTAGCCTATATAGTGGATACCCAGAAAAAGGGAGTGGAAATGAAGGATATATCAGTTGTGAGAGATTTCCAAGACGTGTTTCCAGACGATCTGCCTGGTCTTCTGCCAGACAGAGAAATTGAATTCATAATAGACTTAGCACCGGGAACCGCACCGATTTTGAAAGCCCTATATCATATGGCGCCAGTAGAAATGAAGGAATTGATGAAACAATTGCAAGAGTTGCTAGATAAGGGTTAAATTCGGCCAAGTGTGTCTCCTTGGGGAGTACCAGTGTTGTTTGTAAAGAAAAAGGATGGGTCAATGAGGCTCTATATCGACTATCAGGAGTTGAACCGAGTAACCATTAAGAATAGATATCTGTTACCAAGGATAGACGACCTTTTTGACCAACTGAAGGGAGCAAAGTGTTTTTCCAAGATAGATTTATGAACAGGTTATCATTAGTTGAAAGTCCAAGAGGAGGATACACAAAAGACGACTTTCCGAACTTGTTATGGAAATTACAAATTTCTAGTGATGTCATTTGGGTTAACTAATGCTCTGGCAGCATTCATGGACTTGATGAATCGAGTTTTCAAGCCATACTTAGATAAGTTCGTAGTAGTATTTATCGACGACATCTTGATTTATTCAAAGACTAAGGAAGAGCACGCCGAACACCTGAGGATGGTATTGGAAGCATTGAGAAGGGAAAAGATGTACGCTAAATTTTCGAAATGTGAATTTTGGATGGAGAAGGATCAAATTTTAGGACACGTGATAGATCAAAATGGAATTTCTGTAGATCCTACAAAAGTGGAGGCGGTAAGTAATTGGGAACAACCGAAGACACCAACAGAGGTAAGAAGTTTCTTAGGGTTAGCCGGGTACTATCGAAGATTTTTCTAAAATTTTTCTAAGATAGCAACTCCGCTGACTAATTTAACGAGGAAGACAGTGAAGTTCGTATGGACGGGTAAATGCGAAGAGAGTTTCCAAGAATTGAAGAAAAGGTTGAGTGAGGCACCTGTATTATCATTACAAGATGATATGGGAGGATTTGTGGTGTATAGTGATGCATTGCATAGAGGACATGGTTGTGTGCTAATGCAGCATGGCAAGGTTATTACATATGCATCACGACAGTTGAAGGATTTTGAAAAATGATACCCTACCCATGACTTAGAGTTAGCAGCGGTAGTTTTTGCGTTGGAGATTTGGAGGCATTATTTGTATGGAGATAAATGTGAGATATACACGGACCACAAGAGTCTAAAATATATCTTCACATAGAAGGAGTTGAACATGCGGCAAAGGAAGTGGTTGGAATTAATCAAGGATTACGACTGTGAAATTCTTTATCACCCGGGAAAAGCAAATGTAGTTGCCGATGCTTTGAGTAGAAAAGGAAGGGAGAAATTATTCAAATTGACAACTCAGGAGGAATTAATAAGAGAAATGGAAAAATTAGAAATAAAGGTGGAAGAACCGAAAGAAGTGAAAGGAAAATTATTCGTAATGGGAGCTTACCCGACATTATTGGACAGAATAAGGGAAGCACAAGAGAAAGATGAAGAATGTGAGACGATAAGGAAGAAAATAGAAGAAAATGAGGAAGAAAAGTTCAAAGTAGATAAGGATGGTATATTGAGATTTGAGGGTCGAGTATGGGTGCCAGCTGTAACCGAACTGAGAGAGGAAATCTTGGACGAAGCACACAATACAACGTATTCTGTTCATCTAGGAGGCGCAAAGATGTACCGGGATCTTCGACATCACTTTTGGTGGCCTAATTTGAAAAGAGAAGTTGCAGAGTGAGTCAAAGCAGAACACCAGAGGCCAAGTGGACTACTTCAACCGCTAGAAATACCAGAATGGAAATGGGAGCACATTACGATGGACTTCGTGGTTGGACTTTCGATCACACAGAAGGGTTATGATGCCATTTGGGTTATCGTGGACCGACTGACAAAGAGAACTCATTTTCTACCCATCAAGATCCGATTCAATTTGAACCAATTAGAAAATTTATATGTAAAGGAAATCATATCACAACATGGAGTGCCGGTGTCGATTGTCTCCGATCGAGATCCGCGTTTCACGTTAAAATTTTGGAAAAGTTTACAAGAACGAATGGGAACTCAGTTGAGACTAAGTACTGTGTATCACCCTCAAACTGACGGGCAGAGTGAACGAACCATACAAACGTTGGAGGATATGCTTAGAGCTTGCGTGATGGACTTCAAGGGCAATTGGGATGACCACTTACCATTGGTAGAATTCGCTTACAATAATAGCTATCATGCAAGTATTGGTATGCCGCCATATGAAGCTCTTTACGGCAGAAAATGTAGAACACCATTGTGTTGGGACGAAGTCGGAGAGCGATGACTTTTGGGACCGAAATTAGTTCAACAAACCAACGATGTGGTAACAACGATAAGGGGGCAGATTGGTAGCGACTCAAGACCAAGATTAAAGAAAGAAGTACGCCGATTTGCATCGTCAGAATCGAGACTTTGAAGTCGGTAGTTTTGTGTTTTTGAAGGTGTCTCATTGGAAGGGAAAGATCAAATTCGAAAAGAAAGGGAAATTGAGTCTGAGGTTCATAGGACCATTTGAAATATTGAAACGAGTGGGCGAAGTGGCATACAAAGTTGCATTACCACCTGAATTAGAACACATTCACAACGTGTTTCATATTTTGGTGTTACGTTTGTGAGATCCCGAATTTTATGAAATAAAAGTATTCAATTTTTCTATTTTGGTGAATAGTTAAATTGATTAAAGTTTAAAGTTAAGGGTGATATGTGAAAATTTTTCAAAGTAAGCAAGTTGTTATAAAATAACCGGTAGTAAAAGTACAGTAATACGTGTGGTTGCATAGTAGCACACAGTATTAATTATTGATGCTTACGTGAGAAATCACTCAGTTATACTCAATTATTGCTACAATGATAATTGCTTTCATATATCTCTCATATTATTGATTCAATTATTGTCACAGTATCATCTGCGTAATATTTTATATTATTAAATCAGTAATTGAGACGACAAAGTTATTCATATTATTATTTGCAATATTGACAATGTCTAGAAGTTCTGTCAAGGAGAGGTTAGGTCATCTAATTGCGCGCCAATAAGGAGAAATAATTATCGGAAAGTCCCCTCTTTCCTGGGAACGACCTGGTTGTTAAATATTGTGAGTTATAATATTAATGATGAATAAGTTTGTGTTGATTAGAGATGAAATTGATAGTTCCATTGTGTTGAGATTATTAATGTTAGTGGAAATCGACATTTATTTTGATGATAATTAATGTCTGGAAGTTATATTGACCAATCAGGTAATTAATCGGATAAATAAGAAATTAATTGCTATTAATTCACATGCTTATAACTATATGTTCACATGTGTGTACTATTGATTCACATGATTTACTATTAGGGGAGTTGGTGCAAGATTGATAATACTTGCATGACTAAATTAAAAATGGAGGCATAGATGAAGGTACTATACTATAATTAATTTTTTCACATGTTTAGAACTATTGAGTCACATGATTTACTATTAATTCACATGATTTACTATTAGGGGATGTGGTGCAAGTTTGATAATACTTGCAGGACTAAATTAAAAATGAAAGAAAAGTTGAAGGTATTATACTGTAATATTTTAAGCCCCAAAATGTGTAATTATTGAAACTATATTTTTCTATAAATAGAAGCTCATTCTTCCTTCATTTCTCACCAATTCACTAAATCTCACAAGAGCAATTATAGAGATAGAAGCTATAGAGAGAGAAGCTATAGAGAGAAAGAAGAAGAGTAGTCTGCTACTTCACAACTCCAGTATCCAGTCTTCTTTTTAGGTAAGGGTTATTTTTTTTATATTCTGAAGAGATATTATTTTTCGTATTCGTATGAATATTATTATCATTCAATATTCATTATATTCGTTTAATATTCATAAGGAATATTATTTTCATTCAATATTCGTAAGGAATATTATTTTTTTTAACCGTTGTAAGTAATGGGTTTCTGCCAGGGGCAGTTTCATAATTTTTCTTACCCTCAAAAATTATGGAAAAATTTGAAATGATAATTTGATGAGTTTTCTAGATTGTGTCCAAAAATGGCAATTTTTGGATGTATAGATTAGGAGTTATGAATTTTATGGAAAAAGACTATTTTAAAAATAAACACATATAACTCCTTGTGGTTAACTCCAAAATTAGTGAAATTTTTATTGGAAGTACATCTATATAACAGTAGTATACCCTATAAATTTTGGAAGTTTTGGACAAAAGTACAATTTTTGATAAATGTCTAAATATTAGGCAGTTTTAGTCATATGAAAAATAGTAAATAAATTTTAAAAATTCTGAGAAAAATATATGTTCAATATGGGACTATATTCTACTAAATCCCAGAAAAGAAAATTTGTTTGTACTGATTTGATATTTTTCATGAAAATGGACTAGTTATTAGTAAATGAATTAAATATGTTATGTGAAGTAAGAAAATTGAAAAATAGGATTTTATGGCTTGAAAATCTTATATAAGGTATATGCAGATTTTTGATGAGAGTTTTTGTTATTGGTGATGAAATCTTATGAGTTTGACATTTTAGGATGATTAAATGCATTAATTAGTAAACTGTAAACAATTAAAATAAATTGTTTATAAGTTTAAGAAATGATTAAAATATTGTGGTAATATTAATAATATTAGATTATGAGATTATTAAGTGATTTATAACATTTGGATTAAGGTGTTATAAATATTGATATGTATTTTATTGTGAAACTTTATCTTTTTGTGTATCAAGTTACTATTCATATATATGACACTATTCATGTATATGACACTATTTCACGTATATGACATTATTTATGTATACACAGAGATTATGTATTTAATCTGAAGTACTATTTATTTGAAGTTACTATTCATGAGTTACTATTCATGAGTTACTATTCACGAGTTACTATTCACGAGTACTATTTACATGAAAAATATATTTCTTTACTGTCTAAATTATTTTTGGTACATGAATATTATTTTTGAATTTTACTCCACAAAGCAGTATCATGTTGACAATTTGGATATTTTTAAACTCTGGATAAATTTAAAGTCTTTAATATTTATCATTGATTTTGTTTGATTAATGCTTATATCATTGTCATCATCCTCATGCTTATATTGTGATGAAAGTCATATTTGGCTTACGTGCAAAAATGGACTGTTGATTATTGGTTTTATAGTTGTATATCTTTGGCTTACGTGCAAAGATGGACAGGTGTATGACATGATCATAACCACTGGTGATAATAATGAATATCCTTGGCCAGTAGTGTGTGGATAATTCGATGATGTGATTAAGCGGGATCATGACCATTAGTTAACGAGTTAAATGTCTTTGGTCAGTAAGTCCGGTTGCAGAACAATTGATTGGTATGATCATGACCATTGGTTTTATAGTTGAATATCATTGGCCCGTAGTGCAAAGGTAGACAACTGATTGGTACGATCATTGTTATTACATTTGAATATCTTTAGCCTTTGGGGTAAGGATATTGAGTAAACGTTCTATTAAGCCTGTGTGGTAAGAAGAAACTGTTGATTTACATGATTATAAATATGAATTGTGGATTTAACTATAATCTTTGGTGGTTCAGGTGAAGACAGGTGATGAGAGTTCTTTTTGTCTTGGGTATAACAAAGAACTATTGATGAGTATTACAGGAATGAAATATTAATGATAGACTTTTAATCTAGAGGAGATAGTAGACATTATGTTCTACTTGACTCTTCTAATGGATTGCTTGTTACGCTGCAGTTAAACTTGATGTTTATTGTATTTTATCAGTTGAACACTATTGAAGGCTAAGGATTATTTATTCTGCATTATCTTAGTCATAAAATTTTCTTGCTGGGCTAGTTAAGCTCACCCTTTCCTTTCACTATTCTCTTCAGGAAAATGAGAATATAGTTGGGACGAGTCGGGGAATGGAGTGATGATCCGAGATGGAGGCTATAGTAGTCCTCACTATTTTAATAAAATAGTGTGATAATAATTGTAATGAGGACTCCATTGAGTGTGGATATTATCTAGAAGGCAATATTCGTGTTTAAACTCTCAGCTATGTTTTGTCGTATTTTGCACGACAGTTGTATAATTAAGCTTGTAGTTGAGTTTATGTACCATGTATTTGGCGACTCAAGATGGGTGATGTATACCTGTTTTGGGAGCGTCACAGTTGGTATCAAAGCTTAGGGATATGATCCCTTGCTGAGATGTGAGACAAGAACTAGGAGGTGAGAGACGGGGAATTCCTTCGCTAGTATGACCTACCTAAGTTTATTTGTTATTCAATTGCTCGGTCAGAATATAGAGATAATATGTGTAGACCTGGCAAAGATGGCCCAGGCCTGCCTGCCACGAGCTGGGCTTTGGGCCTTGATTTTTTAGCCCATAAAATCTGGGCCATTTTTTGGCCCTACTGTGAAAGCCCTACCAGTGAAGGCTCCTACATACCGTGAATTTTTTATTTTTTTTTAAACAAAATGTTGCTACTTGTGGGTTATGAGGATTGAACACAAGACTTATAAGTAAATAAATAAGAGTTCAAACCAACTGAGCTACAATAACTATTTATTTTTAATGCAATCTTCAATATAAAAATATATTTTTAATTATTATAGTTGTAGTAAATAATAATTGTAGTTTGAAATTTCTTAATTGATGTGACTGTTAATAATGAGATATTGGGTAATGCCTAAAATCATGTCATGTAAATCTTCTGAAAATCAATTTAAATATTCAAATTGCTAAAATCTTGGCATCTCCAAGTTCCAACCGTGTAAATCTTGGAAATTAATTAGATATCTCTTGGAACAATATTTGTGGAGTCATGAATGCATTTTTAAAAGTTAAATAAATTATATTAATTTTAAAAAATCAAATTTGATTATATACTTTGAAAGTAATTTATAATACTATTAAAATTTTAATTGATTGAGGTATGTAGTTAATGTAGGTAATTAGAATTATTGTTTATTATAAATTATTTTATTATTTTAATATTTATTATTATTACTATTTTGGTGTAGCAAAATTTTACAAAAAAAAAAAAGGAAAGCTTGGCGGGCCAGTAAACTGCCCAACTCGTGCCACTTGCCTAACATTTTTACCCGCCAAAACCACGGCCTTTTGGCCCGACCCGCCATTCGCTCGCTGCGCGCCTTTCGCCTGCCCGGCTCTTCACTGCTTGCCACCTCTAAATATGTGGCATGTCAATTAACCCTTATTTTGAATCTATATTCTAGAATGATATCTGAAATACAGGAGATGAGAAATGGGAAAATCATGATAGAGAGAAAATAACTGGGAAGGTACAAAACGAAAAGAAAGCAAGGTATTCTCATCTCTTCGAACTATTAGGTACGTAAATTTCGAGGGTAAAATTTTATAAGGAGGGGAGTTTGTGAGATCCCAAATTTTATGAAATAAAAGTATTCAATTTTTCTATTTTGGTAAATAGTTAAATTGATAAAAGTTTAAAGTTAAGGGTGATATGTGAAATTTTTTTAAAGTAAAGAAGTTGTCATAAAATAACCGATAGTAAAAGTACAGTAATACGTGTTATTGCATAGTAGCACACGGTATTAATTATTGATGCTTACATGAGAGATCACTCAATTATACTCAATTATTGCTACAGTAATTGCTGCATCATATCTCTCATATTATTGATTCAATTATTGTCACAGTATCATCTGTGTAATATTTTATATTATTAAATCAGTAATTGAGACGACAAAGTTATTCATATTATTATTTGCAATATTGACAATGTCTAGAAGTTCTGTCAAGGAGAGGTTAGGTCATCTAATTGCGCGCCAATAAGGAGAAATCCTTATCGGAAAGCCCCCTCCTTCCTGGGAACGACTTGGTTGTTAAATATTGTGAGTTATAATATTAATGATGAATAAGTTCGTGTTGATTAAAGATGAAATTGATAGTTCCATTGTGTTGGGATTATTAGTGTTAGTGGAAATCGACATTTATTTCGATGATAATTAATGTCTGAAAGTTATATTGACCAATCGGGTAATTAATTGGATAAATGAGCTATTAATTGCTATTAAGCCACATGCTTATAACTATATGTTCACATGTGTGTACTATTGATTCACATGATTTACTATTAGGGGAGTTGGTGCAAGATTGATAATACTTGCATGACTAAAATAAAAATAGAGGCATAGATGAAGGTACTAAACTATAATTAATTTTTTCATATGTTTAGAACTATTGAGTCACATGATTTATTAATTCACATGATTTACTATTAGGGGAGGTGGTGCAAGTTTGATAATACTTGCAGGACTAAATTAAAAATGAAAGAAAAGTTGAAGGTATTATACTGTAATATTTTGAGCCCCAAAACGTGCAATTATCGAAACTATATTTTCCTATAAATAGAAGCTCATTCTTCCTTCATTTCTCACCAATTCACTAAGTCTCACAAGAGCAATTATAGAGATAGAAGCTATAGAGAGAGAAGCTGTAGAGAGAAAGAAGAAGAGTAATCTGCTACTTCACTACTCCAGTATCTAGTCTTCTTCTGAGGTAAGGGTTATTTTTTTTATATTCTGAAGAGATATTATTTTTCGTATTCGTATGAATATTATTATCGTTCAATATTCATTATATTCGTTTAATATTCGTAAGGAATATTATTTTCGTTCAACCGTTGTAAGTAAGGGGTTTCTGTCAGGGGCAGTTTCATAATTTTTTCAACCCTCAAAAATTCTGGAAAAAATTGAAATGATAATTTGATGAGTTTTCTAGATTGTGTCCAAAAATGGTGATTTTTGGATGTATAGATTAGGAGTTATGAATTTTATGGAAAAAGATTATTTTAAAAATAAATCCTTATAACTCCTTGTGGTTAACTCCAAAATTGGTGAAATTTTTATTGGAAGTACATCTATGTAACAACAGTATACCCTGTAAATTTCGGAATTTTGGACAAAAGTATAATTTTTGATAAATGTCTAAATATTCGGCAGTTTTGGCCATATGAAAAATAGTAAATAAATTTTAAAAATTCTGAGAAAAATATATGTTCAATATGGGACTATATTCTGCTAAATCCCAGAAAAGAAAATTTGTTTGTACTAATTTGGTATTTTTCATGAAAATGGACTAGTTATTAGTAAATGAATTAAATATATTATGTGTAGTAAGAAAATTGAAAAATAGGATTTTATGGCTTGAGAATCCTATATAAGGTATATGCAGATTTTTGATGAGAGTTTTGGTTATTGGTGATGAAATCTTATGAGTTTAACATTTTAGGATGATTAAATGCATTAATTAGTAAAGTGTAAACAATTAAAATAAATTATTTATAAGTTTAAGAAATGATTAAAATATTGTGGTAATATTAATAATATTAGATTATGAGATTATTAAGTAATTTATAACATTTGGATTAAGGTGTTATAAATATTGATATGTATTTTATTGTGAAACTTTAGCTTTTTGTGTCGGGGTTACTATTCAAGTATACTACAATATTCACGTATACGACACTATTCATGTATATAGCACTATTTACGTATATGACATTATTTATGTATACGGTACTATGTACGAATACGGAGTACTATTCATGAGTTACTATTCATGAGTTACTATTCAAGAGTTACTATTCACGAGTTACTATTCACGGGGTACTATTTACCCGAAAAATTTATTTCTTTTTTGTCCAAATTATTTTTGGTACATGAATATTATTCTTGAATTTTACTCCACAAAGTAGTATCATGTTGACAATTTGAATATTTTTAAACTCTGGATAAATTTAAAGTCTTTAATATTTATCCTTGATTTTTTTTTGATTAATGCTTATATCATTGTCATCATCCTCATGCTTATATTGCGATGAAAGTCATTTTTGGCTTACGTGCAAAGATGGACTATTGATTATTGGTTTTATAGTTGTATATCTTTGGCTTACGTGCAAAGATGGACAGGTGTATGACATGATCATAACCACTGATGATAATAACGAATATCCTCGGGTAGTAGTGCGGGGATAATTCGATGATGTGATTGATGAGGATCATGACCATTAGTTAACAATTGAATGTCTTTGGTCAGAATAGTAATCGACAGATAATTGATTGGTATGATCATGACCATTGGTTTTATAGTTGAATATCTTTGGCCCGTAGTGCAAAGGTAGACAACTGGTTGGTATGATCATTGTTATTACATTTGAATATCTTTAGCCTTTGGGTTAAGGATATTGAGTAAACGTTCTATTAAACCTTTGTGGCAAGAAGAAACTGTTGATTTACATGATTATAAATATGAATTATGGATTTAACTATAATCTTTGGTGGTTCAGGTGAAGACAGTTGATGAGAGTTCTTTTTGTCTTGGGTATAACAAAGAACTATTGATGAGTATTACAGGAATGAAATATTAATGATGGAATGGAGTGATGGTCGGGGAATGGAGTGATGGAACGAGATGGTGGCTATAGTAGTCCTCACTATTTTTATAAAATAGTGTGATAATAATTATAATGAGGACTCCATTGAGTGTGGATATTGTCTAGATGAAAATATCCGTGTTTAAACTCTCAGCTATGTTTTGTCATATTTTGCACGACAGTTGTATAATTAAGTTTGTAGTTGAGTTTATGTACCATGTATTTGGCGACTCAAGATGGGTGATGTATACCTGTTTTGGGGGCGTCACAACGTCCGTACAAGCCCGACTATAGACACGTGATCTCCTACGAGCCTATTCAAGTAGAGAAAAATTTAACGTATAAGGAAATTCCTATTTAAATACTAGATAGAAAAGAGCAAACATTGAGAAATAAAATTATATCTTCTTTAAAAGTGGTTTGGCGAAACCACGATACCGAAGAGGCCACATGGGAATTAGAAGATAAAATGCGAAGGGATTATCCCCATTTATTTGTGTAACCTTGTACAATTCCGAGGACGGAATTCTTATAAGGGGGGAGGATGTAATACCCGTGAATTTTAATAAATTATAATATTGAGAATAAAGATTTTTTTTTTGCATATTTATTTGAATATAAATATATATAGTATTGGCATGAGTGTGGAAATTAATTTAATTGACTAAGTATGTGATAATTAAGCAATGTAGCAAAAGTGATGAGAAACTTAGTTTAAGCTTGTGGAATTATGCCTAGTGTGGCAAAGTGGTGAAATGAGAAAGTACTAATTTAATTAATGATGAAATGGATTAAATTAATTAGTATTATTAATAAATAAATAATGTCATTGATTAATTGTTATTCATTAATTATCATAAATAATATCATGTAAGGAGAAATCATATATAATAAAGTTTTTTCTTTAATATAAGATGAGGTGTGACATTGGAATTATTATATAAAACTATATGATAAAAGTAAGCTTAACTTATGTGATTTATTATGTTGGGAGAAAAAGAGTCTTATGTGACCCCATGTTGTGTGTAGGAGTATTTAAATGTGTATTTTAAACCTATGAGAGAAAGTAACTTTGATTAAATAAATAATTAATAATAAGTAATATTGGTACCCAATTGAATTATATCCTAGTCTAGGGTAAATATTATTCGAAATAAATCAATGTACATGGAGTATATGATTTTATGTGTAATGTATGAGTGGGTGTATATGTATGCTCAATTGTGGACAAAGTGTAAAATAAACCTATGTGTACTAGTAGTAATACAAATGCTGAGTATTAGAATGTCCCAAATTGAGTGTCGCTCTTTTCTTCTTCACGTGATAGGCCATTGGCCTAGTCCCTCCTTACCAAACACAAAGCTAGCAAATTATGAGAAGGGGAGTGGCCTATATGGTACTCTTCTACCAAATCCTTCATAACCATCAGCTTCTTCTCCATTCCAATGGTTTAATTCATTGAGTAAAGCTTAGATTGGTCACAAGCTTTCCTATAAATGAAGCCCTTCACATTCATAACCATTTTGCTAATTCTCTGTCAAAACTTCAAGTGTGTGTGAGTGTGATTGGGTGGAGCTTATATAATCTGCAAAGTGAAGCTAGAGTAGCAATTCAACTCCACCAAAGGTAATATTCCTCTATATGTTCTTACATTCAAGTATTTGTAAATTTCTTAGAAAAGTACAATAATACTTGTTTTGAGTTGAAAAGTTTATGGTTGAAGCATGCTAGAATGTGTAACTTAAAGCTAGACGTTGTTACTATGGTTAAATGCGAAATCAATAAAAGTGAAACGAAGTAAATTGGTCAAGTAACGAATCCGTAATGAAGAGAATCACTAAATGTGTTAAACTTTGGAAAAAATGACAAAAATCTTGAATTGATCCTTGAATTTAATTATTTGTATGTTTGGAAGTGTTAGAAGCATGCTAGGGATGTTTCATAACAAGTTTATATCAATTATACATCATTACATTGTTGTTTGATGGTTGTTGGGTTGAAAATTTCTTGAAAGCTCGAAGCAGGGGATGTCTGTGATCATAAGACAACTATGCCTACGCTTTTACGGGGTCATGTCAAGATATAAGGTTCGCCCAGTGAAAATCAGAGTGGACCGACTTGGTTTGTTTTGTTTTGTTTGGATTGTTTGATGCATGGAGTCTTAACTTCACTTAAATTCAAGAACATACATACTTCTTAAACATATATCAATGAAAGTCGCAAGATGTTTTAGTTGGTTTAGAGTTGATGTAATACCCCAACTTATTATAAATAAAATTGAATTTTCTCTATTTATTATCTTGAAGTAGCAAGGTGATAATTTGATATAATGCTTTGGTTATGGGTGAAATGTGCAAATTTTGCAAAATAAGCAAGTGGTTATAAAATATTCATTTTTGTCGGGGAATATTCGTTTGGTCGTGGAATATTCTTGTTATCGGGGAATATTCGTACGACGGCGCAGCCATTTGTGGGCCCTATAACAGAATAACTGTCGAATGAAGAAAACAACAAGTTTGAGTTTTTATAAATATATAACGGCGTAGTTGTTATTCAAATTAACATCGTTGAATACCCGGTGGTTAAAATACGTGAATACACGTGGTTGCACAAAGTATTACACCACGGTATTACATTGTATTTTTGAATTATTGATTCTTACGTAAGAAGGCACTACTCAATAATTATTATAGTAATTACTATTCAATATTTTATTTTATTGATTCAATAATTCATGCGTTGACATTTTATATTATTGTTGTTTCAATAATTGTCACTGCACAGTATTTCCCATTATCAGATCAATAATTTATATTATTTGAATAATATTATTAGATAGCATTATTGGCAATGTCTAGAAAGTTCTGTCAAGGAGAGGTTTGGTCACCTAATTGCGCGCCAGTAAGGAGAAATCCTTATCGGAAAGCCCCGTCTTTCTTGGGAGCGGCCTGGTTGTCATTATTGTGATTCTGTAATATTATTTGTGAATAATTATTTATTGATTTATATGATAAGGAAATATTTATTTTATGTGGATATACATGATGGATATATTTTATGTGGTTGTAAATGAAGGAAATTGGTCCGAAGGACTCATAATCCGAAAAATCAGTGTTCTTAAGATATATTGCGTGAGCTATAATTTTTAATCCGACTGTTGGATCGTTGTGATTTTTGGATATGTTATACATATATAAGTTGAGTATATGTCCACAAATTTTGAACAGTTAAAAATTAACGTATGATTTGTTATGAATTTTATGAGGTATTAAAAATCGTCCGTTTGTGAATTTCGGATATTTTCTGTTTGGAATTTGGAAAAACTTAAAGCTACAAAGTTGTAGAGAATTTGATTTTGTATGAGTTTTCTAGATTGTGTCCTAAAATGGCGATTTTTGGATGTATAGATTAGGAGTTATGAATTTTGTGGGAAAAAACTTTTTTAAAAGTAAACCCTTATAACTCCTTGTGGTTAAGTCCAAAATTGGTGAAATTTTTATTAGGAGTACATGTATATAACAGAAGTATACTCTATAAATTTTAATTTTTGGACCAAAAATGCGCTTTATGATAAATGTCTAAATATTTAGCTTTGTTTGGCCATATGTAAAAAATAGTAAATGAATTTTAAAAATTTCGAGAAAAATATATGTTCAATATGGGACTATATTCTGCTAAATTTTAGAAAAGAAAATTTGTTTGTACTGATTTCATATTTTTCATGAAAATGGACTAGTTATGAGTAAATAAATTAAATATGTTATGTGAAGTAAGAAAATTAGAAAATAAGATTTTATGGCTTGAGAATCCTATATAAGGTATATGCAGATTTTTGATGAGGGTTTTGGTTATTGGTGATGAAATCTTATGAGTTTGGCATTTTAAGATGATTACATGCATTAATTAGTAAAGTGTAAACAATTAAAATAAATTATTTATAAGTTTAAGAAATGATTAAAATATTGTTGTAATATTAATAATATTAGATTATAAGATTATTAAGTGATTGATAACATTTGGATTAAGGTGTTATTAACACATTGATTAATGATTAATAATATTAGTAAATGAATTTAATGTTATTATATAATGAATAATATTAAATAGAGTTTAAAAGAGGAATAATGAATTGTTAATATTAAATGGAGTTTAATAATATTAGTAAATGAATTTAATATTATTATATAATGAATAATATTAAATGGAGGTTAGAATATAATGACTAATGTTATTATCTTCATTAAATATTTGTTAAAATATTATTCAAATCATTTTTGATATAATATTATTCTTGAATTTTACTCCACAATTGGTGATCATGTTGACAATTTGGACATTATTGAATTTTGGATAAATTATATTGTTAAATTCTTTAATATTAATCCTTTATCTCATTTGATTGATTATTTATATCATTGTTGTGACGCCCCCAAAATAGGTTCACACGACCCATTCTAAGTCGCCAGATATAATACTATAAAAATCAAATACAAACTTCATTTATACAACTGTTGAACTGTCGTGCAGAATACGACCACAGTTAAACTGTGAGTTTTAATACAAATGTATGTAACTCTCATGGTGCCTCGACCACAAGTAAGTCTTCTCTTGACATATAACTATTTCCACCGTCTGTAATTGAACATTATGTTTCAACCAAACTCCAATATCATATAGGTAGTGCTCGTAGATATAATTAGCAAGTGGATGTGCACAACCATGTCTTATGATAACACGAGGTTGTATGTCATTAGACATCTTGTATGATAGTGGCAAAACACCCTTCCAAAGTTGGGTTCACCTCACCCTATTCGGTTCACCAAAATTAAATATCAAATGACGTATACAATACTGATATACTTATCTAAAGTTCTCAATAAAATTATTTTCATACTATTTAGGAGAACCTCTGCAAACTATAGACCACCGTTTCTATTCTCCTGTTACCCCCATTTCGACCCAGCTACACTTTTATTACCTGAAAGGAATTTTGAAGCAAAAAGGGTGAGCACAACTAGCTCGGTAAAGAATATCATGACTAAAGATAATTTACATCATCAATAACCTTCATCAGTAATAAATCAGAGATTTAGAACATATGGTAGATGATAAAACTTTTCAACCATAGTTACAGCGGGACGAATAATCTATTAGAAGAGTGAAATAGACCATCAGGTCTATTATCTTCTCCATGTTAAAAGTCCACCAATAATGTTTTATCCCTGAAACATCAATTAACAATTCTTGTCCACAATCATATGATAACTCATAATCATAATTGTGATTTTAAATTCCTCTTCGCACCCAGGACGAAGATAATGTTCATCACCTATCTTCACCTGAAACATCAAAAATCATGGTTATACCAAACACAATTCTTACTCATAATCATACTAATAAATCCATCTTTGCACTACGGCCAAAGATATTCATTAACAATTCATCTTTGCACTACAAGCCAAAGACATATAACTGTATTTTAGAAGAGTCAAGTAGAGCATGATATCTACTATCTTTTACGAATTAAAAGTGTATAATCAATATATTATCGCTGAGACTTAGCTTAATAAATAATCTACATCATCGAATCATCCCTGCACTACGGCCAAGGATATTCATGTAATCATCAATGGTCATGATTATATCGAATAATCCCTGGTTATAATCATACCAATAACTGTCCATCAATACACTACGTACAATGAGGATTTTTACCATCATCATCTATAACATTACGGGTCATGATTATCTTAGAATGATCCACGGTCATAATCATACCAATAAACAGTTCATCTATGCACATAAGCCAAAGATACTCATCAATCAATAGTTCATCTTTACATGTAAGCCAAAGATATACAACTGTAAAACCAATAGTCAACAGTCCATCTTTGCACGTAAGCCAAAGATATAAAACTTTAAAACCAATAATCAACAGTCAATCTTTGCACGTGAGCCAAATATATACAACTGTAAAACCAATAATCAACAGTCCATATTTGCACGTGATTCAAAGATGACTTTCATCATAATATATGCATGAAGATGATGACAATGATATAACCATTAATCAAATGAAATCAAGGATAAATATTAAAGACTTTAAATTTATCCAGAGTTTAAAAATATCCAAATTGTCAACATGATACTGCTTTGTGGAGTAAAATTCAAAAATAATATTCATGTACCAAAAATAATTTGGACAGAAAAGAAATATATTTTTTGGGTAAACAAGACTTCCCATAATAGTACCTATATGAATAGTACTTTAGGAATAGTACCTCGTGAATAGTACCCCAGCATGAAAAGTTCCCCAAATACCCGAGTGAATAATACTAGAGTGAATAGTAACCAGATAAATAGTAACTCGTGAATAGTAACTCGTAAAAAAATACTAAAGAAAATGATATTCCATGACGAGTACAAAAGAAATGATATCTCATACGAGTATAATGGAATATACAAAACTACAAATAGATTTTCACCCTCCATGTGGTAATCCACGTAGACATATCATTTCCACAATTTAATAAAGAATGAATACGAAGGATCATTCACCATGCTCATGATAATCCACATATAAAAGTTATTCCAATGTAGAATAATAAAGAACGGAATAATAGAAGAAATCACCAGGCATGCGATAGACCGCACAGACAGGTTTTTCCCAACCGAATAATAAAGAATGGAACCAGGTCATGCGTAATCCTCACGGACAGGATATTCCAACAGAATAATAAAAAATGCAACCAGGTCATGCGTAATCCGCACAGACAGGATATTCCAACAGAATAATAAAGAATGGAATAACAACAGAATTCACCAGGCATGCGATAGACCGCACAGAGAAGTTATTCCAATAGAATAATAAAGAATGGAATAACAGAAGAATTTCACCATGTATGCGGTACTTCGCATAGACAAGTTATTTATTCCAACATAATAATAAAGAATGGAATAACAAAAAAATTCACCAGCAAAGCGATAGGATCGCATGCATGAAAGTTATTCCAACAGAATAATAAAGAATGGAATAATGAAAGAATTTCACCATGTATGTATGCGGTACTTTGCATAGGATTGGTTATTCCAACATAATAATAAAGAGTGGAATAACAAACCTTACAGTATTGAAAGAAAATAACTCTCTTCATGAATACTGAAAGAATAATACCCTTACTATAATAATAATATCCCTTACCTTAGAAGAAAAGCGGATCTTTGGAATAGTGAGGTAGCAAACTTTCTTCTTCTATCTCTTTATAATTTCTCTCTATAATAATTGCTCTATAGCTTTAGTGAATTGGTGAAAAATAATGAAGGAATGAGCTTCTATTTATAGGAAAATATAGTTTCCATAATTGCACATTTGGGGCTCGAAATATTACAGTATAATACCTTCATCTTTTCCTTTATTTTTAATTTAGTCATGCAAGTGTTATCAAACTTGCAC
The DNA here is from genome assembly GCA_020205615.1 of Panax quinquefolius. Classification (NCBI taxonomy): domain Eukaryota; kingdom Viridiplantae; phylum Streptophyta; class Magnoliopsida; order Apiales; family Araliaceae; genus Panax; species Panax quinquefolius. The sequence continues at coordinate 137,925,834 of CM035152.1, forward strand.
CACCTCCCCTAATAGTAAATCATGTGAATCAATATTAAATCATGTGACTCAATAGTTCTAAACATGTGAAAAAATTAATTATAGTATAGTACCTTCATCTATACCTCCAATTTTAACTTAGTCATGCAAGTATTATCAAACTTGCACCAACTCCCCTAATAGTAAATGAATGTGATTCAATAGTATACATATGTGATCAAATAGTTATAATCATGTGAATTAATAGCAATTAATTTTTCATTTATCCGATTAATTACCCGAAAACTTCCAGACATCAATTATTATCGAAATAAATGCCGATTTCTACTAACACTAATAATTCCCACACAATGGAACTATCAATTTCATCTTTAATTAACACAAACTTATTCATCATTAATATTATAATTCATAATATTTAACAAACAGGTCGTTCCCAGGAAAGAGGGGGCTTTTCGATAAGGATTTCTCCTTATTGGCCCGCAATTAGATGACCAAACCACTCCTTGACAGAACTTCTAGACATTATTAATATTACAAATAATAATATAAATAACTTTGCCGTCTCAATTATTAATTTAATAATATATCATATTATGCAGATGATATTGTGACAATAATTGAATCAATAGTATGAGAGATATGATGCAACAATTACTGTAGCAATAATTGAGTATAACTGAGTGACTTTTCACTTAAGCATCAATAATCAATACCGTGTGCTACTATGCAACCACGCCAGATATCTTTTTTTTTACTACCTAGTAGTAGTTCAGCGGTTTTAACGGTAACACTTTCGCTGTTATTTTTATAAAAAGATAATTATGTCGTTTTCTTACTACGACAATACTTCCGTTGTGGGGTCCACCAATGATTGTGTCATCCTACGGATATTCCCAGACAAAAAGAATATTCCTCGACCAAACGAATATTTTATAACAACTTGCATACTTTGAAAAATTTTAACATATCACCCTTAACTTTAACCTTTTATCAATTTAACCATTTACTAAATAGAATAATTATAAGAAAATTGAATATTTTCATTTCATAAAATTTGGGGTCTCACAATCTCCCCTGCTTATGAAATTTCGCCCTCAAAATTTATGTACCTAGTAGTTCGAAGAGATGAGAATACCTTGCTTTCTTTTCGGATTGTACCTTCCCGGTTATTTCCTCTGTATCATGATTTTCCCATTGCTCATCTCCTGTGTTTCAGATATCATTCTAGAATATACCTTTAAAACAAAGGTTAATTGATATATCACAATTTGTCAACTTATCAAGTAACCAATTTCAACTTAGGTAAGTCACACACTAGCGAAGTATATTACTCGTCTCTCCCCTCCTAGTTCTAGACTCATATCTCCGCCATCAAATATATACCTAAGCTCTGATACCATTTGTGACGCCCCCAAAATAGGTTCACACGACCCATTCTGAGTCGCCAGATATCATACTATAAAAATCAAATACAAACATCATTTATCTGTTGTTGAGCGTAAATGCTGAGAATAATCGACCACAGTTAAACTGTAAGTTTTAATACAAATGTATGTAACTCTCATGGTGCCTCGACCACAACCTTACAATGGTAAGTCTTCTCTTGACATATAACTATCTCCATCGTCTATAATTGAACATTATGTTTCAACCAAACTCCAATATCATATAGGTAGTGCTCGTAGATATAATTAGCAAGTGGATGTGCACAACTATGTCTTATGATAACATGAGGTTGTATGTCATTAGACATCTTGTATGATAGTGGCAAAACACCCTTCCAAAGTTGGGTTCACCTCACCCTATTCAGTTCACCAAAATTAAATATCAAATGACGTATACAATACGACACACTTATCTAAAGTTCTCAATAAAATTATTTCCATACTTTTTAGGGAGAACCTCAACAGCTATAGACCACCGTTCTATTCTCCTGTTACCCCCTTTCAACCCGAGATACACTCTTATTACACGAAAGGAATTGTGAAGCAAAAATGGTGAGTCTAACTAGCCTAGAGATAAAGAATATCATGACTAAAGATAATTTACATCATCAATAGCCTTCATCAGTAATAAATCAGAGATTTAGAACATATGGTAGAGGATAAAACTTTTCAACCATAGTTGCAGCGGGGCGAGCAATCCATTAGAAGAGTCAAATAGACCATCAGGTCTATTATCTTCTCCATGTTAAAAGTCCACCAATAATGTTTTATCCCTGTAACATCAATCAACAATTCCTCGCCCACAATCATATGAATAACTCATAATCATAATTGTGATTCTAAATTTCTCTTCGCACCTGTGGGCGAAGATAATGTTCATCACCTATCTTCACCGAAATATCAAAAATCATGGTTATACCAAATCACAATTTCTGCTCATAATCATATAATAAATTCATCTTTTGCACTACGACCAAAGATATTCATTAACAATTCATCTTTGCACTACAAGCCAAAGACATACAACTGTATTTTAGAAGAGTCAAGTAGAGCATGATATCTACTATCTTTTACGAATTAAAAGTGTATAACCAATATGTTATCGCTAAGACTCAACAATAAATAATCCACATCATTAAATCATCCACGCTTTACTACCGAGGATATTCATGTAATCATCGATGATCATGATTATACCAAATAATCCCTGGTTATAATCATACCAATAACTATCCATCAATGCACTACGTGCCAATGAGGACTTTTACCACATCATCTATAACATTATGGGTCATGTGACGCCCCCAAAATAGGTATACATCACCCATTCTAAGTTGTCAATACATGGTACAGAAACAACTACAACTTTATTATTACAACAGTAAAACGGTGAGTTTGAATACAAATATTATCTTCTAGACAATATCTATACTCAAATAAATCCTCATCACATTTATTGATACATTATTTTACAAAAATGGTGAGGACTACTAAACAACTCTCTCTAGAACCTTCATTCCATACCCAGGCTTCATTACTTGCTATATTCTCGCCTCCACGAGAAGAAAAATGGAACAAAAGGAAAAGGGTGAGCTCAACTAGCCCGATAAAGAATATTATGACTAAGATAATATACAACAAATTATCATTAGTCTTCAATGGAAAAATCTAATAGAATACAATAGACAACAAGTTTTTAAATCAAGATTAGAATAGCGGAAATAATAATTCATTAGAAGAGTTAAGTAGAGAATGCAAACTACTATCTTCTATGTATGAATTTAAAAGTTTATCGTCTATCTTTTATCCCTATAACATCAATCAATATATATCTGGAATCAAATATTCATCTTTGCACTACAGGCCAAAGATATTCATCAGTTGGTCATGTTCATCTAAACACCTGTTCATCGTTGCACTACGGGCCAAAGATATTCTTCAGAAATCATTCATCTTTGCACTACAGGCCAAAGATATTCAATAATATCATCATTTAAGACCGAGGATGATAAAAAATATTTTTAAAGAAACGAATCCAGTGAAACAAAATGACAAGGATTAAGGATTATGGATTCGTACTTTGTTTTATCCCTGTCCAAAAATACCTCAAAAATAATCATAGTGGTGTAAAATTCAAGAATGATCAAAACATGGATACAATCAAAGCTAGTATCCACAATAGATATTTTAGACGAAAAGGAAAATTTTTATTTTTCGATGAATAGTGCCGTATTCGTGAATAAGATCAGATATCGTGAATAGTCTTGAGTATCGTGAATAGTAACTCAAACACAAAAGTTCAAATTTGATAAAACTTCAGATCAATATTTCAAAGATAATGATATTGAAGAAATAATATCATTACGAAAAAATAATAATATCCCTTACCTCGAAAAAGATCGATCTTTAAATGAAATCTGGGATATAAGCTATGACTTGAACTTGCACCGTATAGCAATACTCAAAATATACTCAAAATACTCACAAGAATACGCTCGATAATATAGAGAGAGAAAATTTCAGTTTCTGGTGTGATTTTTAATTCTAACTTAAGCACCCTATTTATAGGAAAATGCTTAGAACACCAAAGCAGAAAATTTATTAAAATATTAATTTATTAATTTTTATTCTTACGCCCACATTTAGAGATCTGAATTCAGCCACTTCTAACACATGCAAGACCCACAATAATGACAAAAAACGTTTTTGTCATTTTAAATATTTTATACTTCCAAAAATCAATTATTTCGGAGCTTCGAAACTTCAATAATTCACAATAAATAGCCCTTTTGTGAGAAAATTCAAAACTCGCGAATTTTTATAGGAAATTCAATTCTCTACAACTTTGCAAAAGAAAGGTTTTCCAATTCCAAATGAAATTGATGAAATCCACAAACCAGACGATTTTTAAATGTTATAATCAAATTTCGATCAATAAATGGGGTCCACCGAGCATGTTTAACATGTTTTAAACATTTATTGCAACAAAAATACTCTTCCTCCTCGTATACTCATATATCCCACATTCGTTGTAAAAATATCACCATTATTATATTATTAAAATATAATAATATATTTAAATGAATTATTTTATCGAGAAAAAGATAAAATTTTAATTTTCAACAATTGTCACATTAAAATTTTTCTCCATCTATATCCACATAAAATCAATATTTTCTCATCATATGAATCAATAATTAATTATTCACAAATAATATTACGTAATCACAATATTGACAACCAAGCGGTTCCTAAGAAAGAGGGCTTTCAATAAGAATTTCTCCTCATCTTGGCGCGCAATTAGGTGACCAAACCTCTCCTTGATGAGAACTTTTAGACATTGCCAATAATGTTATCTAATAATATTAATCGGATAATATGAATTATTGCTTCGATATTGAAAAATATTGTGTAATGACAATTATTGAAACAACAAAGAATATAAAATATCAACGCATTAATTATTAAATCAATAAAATCTTTGAGCAATAATTATTGTAACCATTATTGAGTAAAGTGCCTTTCACGTAAGAATCAATAATTGGTGCAATACTGGTAGTAGCTACTATGTTTTAACCAAAGAGTATTTTAACAAGATTAACTGTGAATAACTACTAATTGTTATTTTTAAACAACTTATATTTTGTCATTTTCGCATCCAATCGCTTTCAGTTATGGGGCCCACAAAAAGCTAGGCGCGCCGTCATTTAATATTCTCCTAAGCAAGAAGAATATTCCACGACCAAACGAATATTCCCCGACAACAATGAATATTTTATAACCACTTGCTTATTTTGAAATATTTGCGTATTTTACCCATAACTATCCACATTAATCAAATCAACCTTTACTATTTCAAAATAATAAATAAAGAAAATTAAATTTCATTAATAATAAGTTGGGGTCTTACAACCTCCCCTCCTTATGAAATTTCGTCCTCGAAATTGACGTACATACCTAGTGTTTCGAAAAGGTGAGGATACCTCGCTTTCATTTCCGTTTCAATTCCCAGGTCATTTCCTCTATAGCATGATTCCTCCACAAAACTTTAACTTGTGGTATGACCTTTCTTGGCGTAGGACATGCTCCTTCCTATCCAAAATCTTGGACGGTACCTCCTCATACATTAAGTCTTCTACTATCTCGTGGGGTTTCTAACTCTATAACGTGGTTCGAGTCTTTCACATATTCTGAAGTATAGATATATGAAACACATTATGAACACGAGACATACTCGAGGTAACGCGAGTCTATAGGCTACATTTCCTACTCGGTCAAGAATTTGAAATGGACCAATAAATCGTGGATTGAGCTTTCCTCTCTTTCCAAATCTTGTAACTCGCTTCCATGGAGCAACTCGCAACAACAACATGATCCCCTATACTAAATTCCACGTCCTTTCGATGAAGATCCGCATAACTCTTTTGTCGATCTTGTGCCGGTTTGTATCGTTGTCGAATCATTTGGATCTTTTCCATAGTCATACGTACTCAACTCGGGTCCCAACAATGTTGCTTCACCCACCTCGCCCCAACATCTGGAGAGCGACACTTTCGTCCATATAATGCTTCAAATGGAGCCACACCTATACTTGCACGATAATTGTTGTTGTAAGAGAATTCCACCAATGGTAAATACTTATCCCAACCGCCCTTGAAGTTTAGGACACAGAGTCTTAATAAATCTTCAAGAGTTTGAATAGTCCTTTCTGATTGTCCGTCCGTTTGAGGATGGTATGCCGAACTGAATCGTAAATCCGTGCCCATAGCTTTTTGCAAGCTAACCCAAAATCTTGAAGTGAATCTTGGGTCACGATCCGAAACTATGGATACAGGCATGCCATGCAACCTCACAATCTCATTCATTCACATATACTAGCAAGACGTTCAAGGAATAAGTCTCGTATCGGCAAGAAATGAGCAGACTTGGTTAATCTATCAACAATAACCCAAATAGCATTGATGCCTTGAGAAACCGTAGGAAGACCCGTAACGAAATCCATGGTAATGTGTTCCCACTTCCATTTCGGAATCTCAAGTGGTTGCAACGGACCCTTAGGTACTAGATGCTCCGCCTTTACACGTTGACAAGTTAAACACATTGAGATAAACTTTGCAATCTCTCTCTTCATATTGTTCCACCAAAATGTATGTTGAAGATCACGATACATTTTGGTACTTCCAGGATGGATTGCAAATGGTGTATTGTGTGCCTCCATTATAATCTTGTACTTCAAATCAGAGTCATTAGGGACACAAAGTCTAGAGTGGACTCGAAGTATTCGTTCTTCATCAATTCTCGCTTTCGGAATAGCTCCTTCTTGTACTTTCTTCTTCATACGATCACCCTGCCTTCGGTGGCTTGAACAACCTTAACTTTTCTATTAAAGTTGGCTCTGTCGTATACTTGACATCATCGCACTCATTCCCACATATGATCTTCTACTCAACGCGTCAGCTACCACGTTCACTTTACCAGGATGGTATTGAATAGTGTGGTCGTAGTCTTTCAATAGCTCGAGCCAACGTCGCTGCCGCATGTTGAGTTCTTTTTGAGTGAAGAAATATTTAAGGCTTTTATGGTCTGAATATATCTCCACTTTCTCCCCATATAGATAGTGCCTCCATATCTTTAGCGAAAACGACTGCTAACTCTAGATCATGAGTAGGATAATTCCTCTCATACTCTTTAAGTTGTCGCGAGGTATAGGCTATGACTTTCCCACGTTGCATGAGAACACATCCTAACCCTTTGCCTGAAGCATCACTGTAGATAACAAATCCATCCGAACCAGATGGTATTGTTAGAACAGGTGCCGAAATAAGTCTCCTCTTAAGCTCTTGGAAACTTTTCTCGCATTCTTCTCTCCAAACGAATTTGTATCCTTCCGAAAGTTAGTTGAGTTAATGGAGTAGCGATTCGAGAAAACCTTCCATGAATCTCCGATAATAACTTGGCTAGACCCGTAAAGCTACGTGCATTTTGGTCACCGACTTCTTGATTTGCTTCAACTTTGTATTGCTTCAATCTTCGCCAGTCCACGGATACTCCATGTTTTGACACCACATGCCCAAGGAATGCTACTTCCTCAAGCGAACTCGCATTTCTTCAATTTGGCATATAGTTTGTTTTCACGAAGCCTTTGGAGTACCGACTTCAAATGGTGCTCATGATCTTCACGACTTTTGGAATATATAAGGATGTCATCAATAATAACAATAACGAATCGATCCAAATATTCCTTGAATACTGTTCATCATATCCATGAAAGCCGCAGGAGCATTAGTTAGTCCGAAAGACATGACTAAGAATTCATAATGCCCATACCGAAGTTCGAAGGCGGTCTTTGGAATATCCTCGATTCTAATCTTGGTGATGATATATAGAATGAAGATCAATTTTGAAAAGAATTGTGCCCTTTAATCTGGTCAAACAAGTCATCAATACGAGGTAGAGGATACCTATTCTTGATGGTGACATGGTTTAATTCCCGATAGTCAATAATAAAGTCGCATACTCCCCGTCTTTCTTCTTACGAATAAAACAGAGCACCCCAAGGAGATGTCTTAGGACGAATGAAACCGATGTCCAATAATTCTGTTGTTGGACCTTTAACTCTGAAGTTCAATAGGAGCCATTCGATATGGGGTTTTAGAAATGGGCTTTGTGCAGTTCAAGATCAATAAAGAATTCAACTTCACGTTCGGGGTAGACGGGAAGTTCTTCAGAAATACATCAGAAAGTCAATAACAACAGAATATTATTCAAATTTGACGTGTCTTTATTCAAATCCATAACATGGGCTAAGAAAGCTTGACATCCGTTTTTCAATAAGCGAATAGCTTTATGATTAGATATGGCGTTGATTGATTTTAATGGTTTAGTTTGCTTGAATTAAAACAAAGGTTGGTTAGGAATATGAAAACTAACAACCTTACGAAAACAATCAATTTTGGCATGATGAGTAGTTAACCAATCAATCCCTAAAATCACATCAAAAGAAAGTTTCTTTAAAGAGATTTAAAGATAAGGGTCAATGTAAGGTGATGGTGCCAACTTGAATCAAACAAGATTTATAAAATGTGGATGTGATGAAAGTTTCTCCCTAACGGAGTTTCCATGAGATAGGTCAAAGTCTAATTTCTCCGAGTCAAGTTTAAAGCGTTGAGCACATGCAGAGAGATAAATGAATGGGTAGCACCGGTATCAAGTAAGGTATAAACTTGCAAGAATTTATAAATAGCTTACCCGTGATCACCTCGTTTGGGTTCCTCGCATTTTGACCGATCCACAACAAACGCTCTTCCCGTAATCGTTGACTTTGACTTTTCTCGGGACCGATCTTTTGAGTCACCGTCCCTCATTGAACTAGGTTTCGCCATCGCACAATCTCGAAGCGATATGTCCCTCCTTTCCACAATTATAGCATACCTTGAACTGTTGTGGGACGGTTTGACCGATATGTCCCTCTTTCCGCATTTATAGCATATATGACGGGTGGTCGTTCTCCTCCCTTAGAACCGATTCTTTGCCAAGACCTTTGTCGTCTTCACACGGTCGTTGTTAAATCTCCTCTTTTAAAATCTCCTCGACTCGCTTCTTCTATTTTCATGGCTATGATTACCACCGAGTGGTTACCATTTTGTCCGTCTGTTTCTTTCTCCATTTGGTTATCATTATTCATTGAATCGCTATCTCTGGTACGATCCCTGGTTATGGTCCCTCGGTTGAACATACTCGTTATCTCGCTTCTAACAATTGAGCCACATTAACAACATCCGAATAGAGAGAAAATTTATGAGAAATGAGATATTGTCGTATCTTGGGTTTCAAACCTCTCGAAACACATTGTCAAATACGTTCCTCATTCTCCACCAAATGAGGTAAAACACGATAACTCGCAAACTTTGCCTCGTCATTGAGACACCGCCATGTTGTTTTGTTCTAATCGATGAACTCCACTTCCTTCATACGACATGAACACTTTCAGGAAAGTATTTGTCATTAAATAGTTTTTAAACGTCTCCCAAGACATGCCGAAAAGTCTTGGTGGATGGGTACGCTTCTGAGACTTCACCATGAATGTCCGCTTTCGCCACGGAACATAAAGGTGGCGAATGGAACCTTTGTTCCTCCGTGCATCCTAAGACATCGAATATCTTGGTAATTTGCTTGACCCATATTTTTCGCCATGATTGGATCTGGCTTTCCCTTAAATTCGGTGGTCCCAACTCTTTGAACTGCTTGGCTTGTTGTGACAACCCGTGAATTGCTATCATTTCCTACTATATTTTGAACACGAGTCTCCTCGCCGATTTTGCATGAACGCAAAAAGCTTCTAAATATCCCTCGTTCATCATACGCTTTCGGTGGTGTTGTTCACGGGAGGAACATTACCGACCAGACGTTTCTCCTCGTTGGTGAATACTGAGCGTCTCCACGGTCTCATTTCCATTGTTAATATTCTCAATCGACATTCTCAAATCTTGTCATAAAACAAGGGTTAATTAAGGAAATCAATATATCACATAATATCCCTATATATCTTGACCAACAAAAAATAAGCTTAGGTAGGACACACTAGCGAAGGATTTACTCGTCTCTCCCTCCTAGTTCTATTCCCGATCTCCGCCGGAGATCATATCCCTAAGCTCGATACTAATTGTGGCGCCCCCAAAATAGGTATACATCACCCATTCGAGTTGTCAATACATGGTACGTAAATAACTACAACTTTATTATTACAACAAGAAAGCGTGAGTTTGAATACAAATATTATCTTCTAGACAATATCTATACTCAAATAAATCCTCATCACATTTATTGATACATTATTTTACAAAAATGGTGAGGACTACTAAACAACTCTCTCTAGAACCTTCATTCCATACCCCGACTCGTACTTGCTATATTCTCGCCTCCTGAGAAGAAAAATGGAACAAAAAGGAAAATGGTGAGCTCAACTAGCCCAGTAAAGAATATTATGATTAAGATAATATACAACAAATTATCATTAGTCTTCAACAGGGAAAAATCTAATAGAATACAATAGACAACAAGTTTTTAAATTAGTATTCGCAGCGGAAATAATAATTCATTAGAAGAGTTAAGTAGAGAATGCAAACTACTATCTTCTATGTATGAATTTAAAAGTTTATCGTCTATCTTTTATCCCTATAACATCAATCAATATATATCTGGAATCAAATATTCATCTTTGCACTACAGGCCAAAGATATTCATCAGTTGGTCATGTTCATCTAAACACTGTTCATCGTGCACTCACGGCCAAAGATATTCTTCAGAAATCATTCATCTTTGCACTACAGCCAAAGATATTCAATAATATCATCATTTAAGGCCGAGGATGATAAAAAATATTTTAAAGAAACGAATCCGGTGAAACAAAATGACAAGGATTAAGGATTATGGATTAGTACTTTGTTTTATCCTCATCCAAAAATACCTCAAAAATAATCATAGTGGTGTAAAATTCAAGAATGATCAAAACATGGATACAATCAAAGCTAGTATCCACAATAGATATTTTTAGACGAAAAGGAAAATTTTCATTTTTCGATGAATAGTGCCGTGATTCGTGAATAAGCATCAGTATCGTGAATAAAGGTCAGTATCGTGAATAGTAACTCTCGACACCAAAAGTTCAAATTTGATAAAAACTTCGGATCAATATTTCAAAGATAATGATATTGAAGAAATAATATCATTCTTAAAAATAATAATATCCCTTACCTCGAAAGATCAAGATTTCTAAATTAAATCTGGGATATAAAGGCTATGACTTGAACTTAAATCAGTATAGCAATACTCAAAATATACTCAAAATACTCACAAGAATACGCTCGATAATATAGAGAGAAAATTTGATTTTTGGTGTGATTTTTAATTCTAACTTAAGCACACCTATTTATAGGAAAATACTTAGAACACCAAAGCAGAAAATTTATTAAAATATTAATTTATTAATTTTATTCTTACGCCCACATTTAGAGATCTGAATTCAGCCACTTCTAACACATGCAAGACCCACAATAATGACAAAAAACGTTTTGTCATTTTAAATATTTTATACTTCCAAAAATCAATTATTTGAACTTCAAACTTCAATAATTCACAATAAATAGCCTTTTGTTAGAAAATTCAAAACTCATGAATTTTTATAGGAAATTCAATTCTCTACAACTTTGCGTAAGAAAGTTTTTCCGAATTCTAAATGAAATTGGAAGAAATCCACAAACAGACGATTTTACAAGCTATAATCAAATTTTCAAATAATAAATGGGGTCCACATTCACATGTTTAACATGTTTTAAACATTTTTGCAACAAAAATACTCTTCCTCCTCGTATACTCATATATCCCACATTCGTTTTAAAAATATCACCATTATTATATTATTAAAATATAATAATATATTTAAATGAATTATTTTATTAGAAAAAGATAAAATTTCAATTTTCAACAATTGTCACATTAAAAATTTTCTCCATCTATATCCACATAAAATTAATATTTTTCTCATCATATGAATCAATAATTAATTATTCACAAATAATATTACAGAATCACAATATTGACAACCAGGCAGTTCCCAAGAAAGAGGGGGCTTTCCAATAAGAATTTCTCCTTACTGGCGCGCAATTAGGTGACCAAACCTCTCCTTAGACAGAACTTTCTAGACATTGCCAATAATGTTATCTAATAATATTATTCAGATAATATGAATTATTGCTTCGATAATGAAAAATATTGTGTAATGACAATTATTGAAACAACAGCAATATAAAATATCAACGCAACAATTATTAAATCAATAAAAACCTAACAAAGAATAATTCTGTAACCATTATTGAGTAGTGCCTTCTTACATAAGAATCAATAATTGGTGCAATACTGGTGCTTCTTTCGTGTTTTAAATCCAAGAGTATTTTAAACAAGATAATCTGGTAATAACTTCTTGTTGTTATTTTTAAACAACTTATATTTGTCGTTTTCTTCATCCAATCGCTTTTCAGTTATGGGGCCCATAAAGATCAAGCGCCGTCAATACGAATATTCCACACAATGAAGAATATTCCACGACCAAACGAATATTCCCCGACAACAATGAATATTTTATAACCACTTGCTTATTTTGAAATATTTGCGTACTTTACCCATAACTATCCACATTAATCAAATCAACCCTTACTATTTCAAAATAATAAATAAATAAAATTAAATTTCATTAATAATAAGTTGGGGTCTTACAGGTCATGATTATACCGAATGATCCCTGGTCATAATAATACCAATAACCAGTTCATTTATGCACATAAGCCAAAGATACTCATCAATCAATAGTTCATCTTTGCACGTAAGCCAAAGATATACAACTGTAAAACCAATAGTCAACAGTCCATCTTTGCACGTAAGCCAAAGATATACAACTGTAGAACCACTAATCAACAGTCCATCTTTGCACGTGAGCCAAATATATACAACTGTAAAACCAATAATAAATAGTCCATCTTTGCACTTGAGCCAAAGATGACTTTCATCATAATATAAGCATGAGGATGATGACAATGATATAAGCATTAATCAAACGAAATCAAGGATAAATATTAAAGACTTTAAATTTATCCGAGTTTAAAATATCCAAATTGTCAACATGATATCTTGCTTTGTGGAGTAAAATTTAAAAATAATATTCATGTACCAAAAAATAATTTGGATGAAAAAAAATATATTTTTCAGATAAATAGTACCCCGCAATAGTATCCTATGAATAGTACTTCGAGAATAGTATCTCATGAATAGTACCCCGGCATGAAAAGTACCCCAAATACCAGAGTGAATAATACTAGAGTGAATAGTAACCGGGTGAATAGTAACCCATAAATAGTAACTCGTAAAAAAAATACCAAAGAAAATGATATTCCATGACGAGTACAAAAGAAATGATATCTCATACGAGTATAATAGAATATACGAAACTGCAAATAGATTTTCACCCGCCATGCGGTAATCCACGTAGACAGATCATTTCCACAATTTAATAAAGAATGAATACGATGGATCATTCACTATGCCTGTGGTAATCCACATAGATAGGTTATTCCAACAGAATAATAAAGAATGGAATAACAGAAGAATTCACCAAGCATGCGATAGACCGCACAGATCGGTTATTCTCAACAGAATAATAAAGAATGGAACCAGGTCATGCGTAATCCGAATGCATAAGATATTCCAATGAATAATAAAGAATGGAACCGGTCATACGTAATCCGCATTGCATGAGGATATTTCAATAGAATAATAAAGAATGGAACCAAGTCATGCGTAATCCACACGCATGTGATATTCCAATGTAATAATAAAGAATGGAATAACAAATGAATTCACGTGCATGCGATAAACCGCGATAGATAGATTATTCCAATGTAATAATAAAAATGGAATAACAACAAAATTCACCTAGAAACGCGATAGGCGCATGCATGAGTTATTGCAAATGAATAATAAAAATGGAATAACATAAGAATTTCACCATGTATGCGGTACTTGTGATAGATGAGTTATTCCAACATAATAATAAAGAATGGAATAACAACCCTTACGAGTATTGAAATAAAATAACTCTCTTCAAGAATTCGAAAGAATAATACCCCTTACTATAATAATAATATCCCTTACCTTAGAAGAAACTGGATACTTGAATAGTGAGTTAGCAGACTTCTCTTCTTCTTTCTCTCTATAATTTCTCTCTATAATAATTGCTCTATAGCTTTAGTGAATTGGTGAAAAATAATGATGGAATGAGCTTCTATTTATAGGAAAATATAGTTTCCATAATTGCACATTTTGGGGCTCAAAATATTCATCTATACCTCCATTTTTAACTTAGTCATGCAAGTATTATCAATCTTGCACCAACTCCCCTAATAGTAAATGAATGTGATTCAATAGTACACACATTTGATCAAATAGTTATAATCATGTGAATCAATAGTAATTAATTGCTCATTTATCCGATTAATTACCCGATAACTTCCAGACATCAATTATTATCGAAATAAATGCCGATTTCCACTAACACTAATAATTTCCACACAATGGAACTATCAATTTCATCTTTAATTAACCCAAAGTTATTCATCATTAATATTATAAGTCACAATATTTAACAACCAGGTCATTCCCAGGAAAGAGGGGGCTTTCCGATAAGGATTTCTCCTTATTGGCGCACAATTAAGTGACCAAACCTCTCCTTGAAAGAACTTCTAGACATTGTCAATATTGCAAATAATAATATAAATAACTTTGTCGTCTCAATTATTTATTTAATAATCTATCATATTATGCAGATGATACTGTGATAATAATTGAATCAATAATATGAGAGATATGATGCAACAATTACTGTAGCAATAATTGAGTATGACTGAGTGACTTCTCACTTAAGCATCAATAATCAATACCGTGTGCTACTATGAAACCACGCGTATTATTGTACCTTTACTACCGAGTAGTTCAATAGTTTTAACGGTAACACCTTCGCTGTTATTTTTATAAAAAGATAATTCTGTCGTTTTCTTACTACGACAATACTTCTGTTGTGGGGTCCACCAATGATTGTGTCGTCCTACGGATATTCCCCGACAAAAAGAATATTCCACGACCAAACGAATATTTTATAACAACTTGCATACTTTGAAATTTTTTCACATATTACCCTTAACTTTAACCTTTTATCAATTTAACCATTTACTAAATAGAATAATTATAAGAAAATTAAATATTTTCAATTCATAAAATTCGGAGTCTCACAATTGTCATCATTCTCATGCTTATATTGTGTTGAAAGTCATTTATGGCCAGTAGTGCATAGATGGACTTGGTAAGATTATGACCAGGGATTATTCGGTATAATCATGGCCATCGTAATGTTACAAATGATGTGGTAAAAGTCATCTTTGGCCCGTAGTAGTGCACGATGGACTTGGTATGATTATGACTGAGGGATTATTTGTATAATCATGACCGTAATTGAAAACACGAATATCCTTGGCCCGTAGTGCATGGATAATTCCTGGTCTTGATACTATTAAGCTGAGTCTCAGCATTATTAGTTTTACAATTGTATATCTTTGGCCTGTAGTGCAAAGATGGACTGTTGGTTATTGGTTTTTTAGTTGTATATCTTTGGCTTGTAGTGCAAAGTTAGACTGTTGATTTACTTGATTATAAATATGAATTGTGTGACGCCCCCAAAATAGGTCCACACGATCCATTCTGAGTCGCCAGATATCATACTATAAAAATCAAATACAAACTTTATTTATACAACTGTTGAACTGTCGTGCAGAATACAACCACATATAAACTGTGAGTTTTAATACAAATGTATGTAACTCTCATGGTGCCTCGACCACAACCTTACAACGGTACTTTACATAAAAGTACAGTCAAAAACTGTTTTAGAAATTAAAATCTTTGGGAAGTGCTCAAGGAAACCTTCGTACATGGGAGGCCATGCGTCTAGGTTATGATAGATATCATATGTCCACAGAATTATCCTTGGTTGACCCAATAAACGCTAAAGAAAAATGAGAAGATTCCTATCATGTTCTTTATAATGGTGAGTCTTCTCTTGACATATAACTATCTCCACTGTCTGCAATTTAAAATTATATTTCAACCAAACTCCAAGATCATATAGGTAGTGCTCGTAGATATACTCAATAAGTGGATGTGCACAACCCTGTCTTATGATAACACGAGGTTGTATGTCATTAGACATCTTGTATGATAGTGGTAAAACACCCTTCCAAAGTTGGGTTCACCTCACCCTATTTGGTTCACCAAAATTAAATATCAAATAACGTATACAATACGACACACTTATCTAAAGTTCTCAATAAAATTATTTCCATACTATTTAGGGAGAACCTCAACAGCTATAGACCACCGTTCTATTCTCCTGTTACCCCCGCTCGACCCAGCTACACTCTTATTACCTGAAAGGAATTGTGAAACAAAAAGGGTGAGCACAACTAGCCCAGTAAAGAATATCATGACTAAAGATAATTTACATCATCAATAGCCTTCATCAGTAATAAATCAGAGATTTAGAACATATGGTAGACGATAAAACTTTTCAACCATAGTTGCAGCGGGACGAGCAATCCATTAGAAGAGTCAAATAGACCATCAGGTCTATTATCTTCTCCATGTTAAAAGTCCACCAATAATGTTTTATCCCTGTAACATCAATCAACAATTCATGTCCACAATCATATGAATAACTCATAATCATAAATGTGATTCTAAATTCCTCTTCGCCCACGGACGAAGATAATGTTCATCACCTATCTTCACCTGAAACATCAAAAATCATGGTTATACAAAATCACAATTCATGTTCATAATCATACTAATAAATTCATCTTTGCACTACGCCCAAAGATATTCATTAACAATTCATCTTTGCACTACAGGCCAAAGACATACAACTGTATTTTAGAAGAGTCAAGTAGAGTATGATATCTACTATCTTTTACGAATTAAAAGTGTATAATCAATATGTTATTACTGAGACTCGGCTTAATAAATAATCCACATCATCGAATCATCCCTGCACTACGGCCAAGGATATTCATGTAATCATTAATGGTTATGATTATACCGAATAATCCCTGGTTATAATCATACCAATAAGTGTCTATCAATGCACTACGGGCCAATGAAGACTTTTACCACATCACCACATCATCTATAACATTACGGGTCATGATTATACCGAATGATCCCTGGTTATAATCATACCAATAAGTGTCCATCAATGCACTACGGGCCAATGAGGACTTTTACCACATCATCTATAACATTACGGGTCATGATTATACCGAATGATCCCTGGTCATAATCATACCAATAAACAGTTCATCTATGCACATAAGCCAAAGATACTCATCAATCAATAGTTCATCTTTGCACGTAAGCCAAAGATATACTGTTGTAAAACCAATAATCAGCAGTCCATCTTTGCACGCCGTCCCAAAGATACTCATCAATCAATAGTTCATCTTTGCACGTAAGCCGAAGATATATATACAATAAAAACCAATAATCAACAGTCCATCTTTGCACGTAAGCCAAAGATACTCATCAATCAATAGTTCATCTTTGCACGTAAGCCAAAGATATACAACTATAAAACTAATAATCAACAGTCCATCTTTGCACGTAAGCTAAAGATTACTTTCATCATAATATAAACATGAGGATGATGACAATGATATAAGCATTAATCAAACGAAATCAAGGATACATATTAAAGACTTTAAATTTATCCAGAGTTTAAAAATATCTAAATTATCAACATGATACTACTTTGTGGAGTAAAATTCAAGAATAATAGTCATGTAACAAAAATAATTTGGACAGAAAATAAAATATTTTTCGGGTAAATTGTTCCCCGCAATTGTATCCTATGAATAGTACTTCAGGTATAGTACCTCGTGAATAGTACCTCATGAATAGTACCCCGACATAAAAAGTACCCCAAATACCTGAGTGAATAATATTTGGGTGAATAGTAACCCGTGAATAGTAACTCGTGAATAGTACTCCGACAAGAAAAGTACCCCGAATACCCGAGTGAGTAATACTAGAGTGAATAGTAACCCGTGAATAGTAAATCGTAAACAAATACCAAAGAAAATGATATTCCATGACGAGTAAAAAAGAAATGATATCTCATACGAGTATAATAGAATATACGAAACTACAAATGGATTTTCACCCTTCATGTACGGTATCCACGTAGAATGCGGATCATTTCCACAATTTAATAAAGAATGAATACAAAGGATCATTCACCATGCTGCGGTAATCCACATAGGCAAGGTTATTCAACCGAATAATAAAGAATAGAATAATGAGAAGAATTCACCATGCATGCGATGAATCGCATGCAGACAGAGTTATTCCAATGAGAATAATAAAGAATGGAACCGGGTCATGCGTAATCATGCATGCACAGGATATAGGAACAACGAATAATTAAGAATGGAACCAGGTCATGCATAATTTGCACAGACAGGATATTCCAACAGAATAATAAAGAATGGAATAACAACAGAATTCACTGTGCATGCGATAGGCATGATAGACATGTTATTCCAATAGAATAATAAAGAATGGAATAATGTAAGAATTTCACCATGTATATACGGTATTTAGCAGACGAGGAGTTATTCCAACATAATAATAAAGAATGGAATAAAAACAAATTTCACCGGGCATGCGATAGACCGTATGCAGACGAGTTATTCCAATGAATAATAAAGAATGGAATAACTGAAGAATTTCACCATGTATGCGGTACTTCGCATAGATAGGTTATTCCAACATAATAATAAAGAATGGAATAACAACCCTTACGAGTATTGAAAGAAAATAACTCTTCATGAATACGAAAGAATAATACCCCTTACTATAATAATAATATCCCTTACCTTAGAAGAAAACTGGATACTGGAATAGTGAGGTAGCAGACTTCTCCTCTTCTTTCTCTCTATAATTTCTCTATATAATAATTGCTCTATAGCTTTAGTGAATTGGTGAAAAATAATGAAGGAATGAGCTTCTATTTATAGGAAAATATAGTTTCCATAATTGCACATTTTGGGGCTTGAAATATTACAATATAATACTTTCATCTTTTCCTTCATTTTTAATATAGTCATATAAGTATTATCAAACTTGCACCACCTCTCCTAATAGTAAATCATGTGAATCAATAGTAAATCATGTGTCTTAATAGTTTTAAACATGTGAAAAAATTTATTATAGTATAGTACCTTCATCTATACCTCCATTTTTAACTTAGTCATGCAAGTATTATCAAACTTGCACCAACTCCCCTAATAGTAAATGAATGTGATTCAATAGTACACATATGTGAACAAATAGTTATAATCATATGAATTAATAGCAATTAATTGCTCATTTATCCGATTAATTACCCGATCGGTCAATATAACTTCCAGACATCAATTATTATTGAAATAAATATCGATTTCCACTAACACTAATAATCCCAACACAATGGAACTATCAATTTCATCTTTAATCAACACGAACTTATTAATCATTAATATTATAACTCACAATATTTAACAACCAGGTCATTCCTAGCAAAAAGGGGGCTTTCCGATAAAGATTTCTCCTTATTGGCGCGCAATTCGGTGACCAAACCTCTCCTTGACAGAACTTCTAGACATTCTCAATATTGCAAATAATAATATAAATAACTTTACCGTCTCAATTATTGATTTAATAATATATCATATTATGTAGATGATATTGTGCAATAATTGAATCAATAATATGATAGATATGATTCAGCAATTACTGTAGCAATAATTGAGTATAACTAAGTGACTTCTTATATAAGCATCAATAATCAATACCGTGTGCTACTATGCAACCACGCGTGTTACTGTACTTTTACTACCGAGTAGTTCAACAGTTTTAACGATAACACTTTCACTGTTATTTTTATAAAAAGATAATTCTGTCGTTTTCTTACTACGATAATACTTTCATTGTGGGGTCCACCAATGATTGTGCCGTCCTACGGATATTTCCCGGTAAAAAGAATATTCCCCGTCCAAACAAATATTTAATAACAACTTACATACTTTGAAATTTTTTCGCATATCACCCTTAACTTTAACCTTTTATCAATTTAAGCATTTACTAAATAGAATAATTATAAGAAAATTGAATACTTTTATTTCATAAAATTCGGGGTCTCACAATCTCCCCTCCTTATGAAATTTCGCCCTCGAAATTTACG
Source organism: Panax quinquefolius (assembly GCA_020205615.1). Classification (NCBI taxonomy): domain Eukaryota; kingdom Viridiplantae; phylum Streptophyta; class Magnoliopsida; order Apiales; family Araliaceae; genus Panax; species Panax quinquefolius. The sequence continues at coordinate 137,946,135 of CM035152.1, forward strand.
TACCTAGTTGTTCGAAGAGATGAGAATACTTTGCTTTCTTTTCGGATTGTACCTTCCTGGTTATTTCCTCTGTATCATGATTTTCCCATTGCTCATCTCCTGTATTTCAGATATCATTCTAGAATATACCTTCAAAACAAAGGTTAATTGATATATCACAATTTGTCAACTTATCAAGTAAACAATTTCAGCTTAAGTAAGTCACACACTAGCGAAGTATACTACTCGTCTCTCCCCTCCTAGTTCTAGACTCATATCTCCGCCAGCGACCATATCCCTAAGCTCTGATATTATTTGTGATGCCCCCAAAATAGGTCCACACGACCCATTCTGAGTCGCCAGATATCATACTATAAAAATCAAATACAAACTTCATTTATACAACTGTTGAAGCGTAAATTAGAGAACTACGACCATAGTTAAGCGTGAGTTTTAATACAAATGTATGTAACTCTCATGGTGCCTCGACCACAACCTTACAATGGTACTTTACATAAAAGTACAGTCAAAAACTGTTTTAGAAATTAAAATCTTTGGGAAGTGCTCAAGGAAACCTTCGTACATGGGAGTCCATGCGTCTAGGTTATGATAGATATCATATGTCCACATAATTATCCTTGGTTGACCCAATAGATCCCTAAGAAAAACGAGAAGATTACTATCATGTTCTTTCCATTGGTGAGTCTTCTCTTGACATATATCTATCTCCACTATCTGTAATTGAACATTATATTTCAACAAAACTCCAAGATCATATAGGTAGTACTCGTAGATATACTCAGCAAGTGGATGTGCACAACCCAAACTTATGATAACACAAGGTTATATGTCATTAGACATCTTGTATGATAGTGGCAAAACACCCTTCCAAAGTTGGGTTCACCTCACCCTATTTGGTTCACCAAAATTAAATATCAAATGACGTATACAATACGACACACTTATCTAAAGTTCTCAATAAAATTATTTCCATACTATTTTGGGAGAACCTCAATGACTATAGACCACCGATTCTATTCTCCTATTACCCCCACTCGATTGACTACACTCTTATTACACGAAAGGAATTGTGAAGCAAAAGGGTGAGCACAACTAGCCCAATAAAGAATATCATGACTAAAGATAATTTACATCACCAATAGCCTTCTTCATCGATAATAAATCGAGATTTAGAACATATGGTAGATGATAAAACTTTTTAACCATAGTTGCGAACGAAGCAATCCATTAGAAGAGTCGAATAGACCATCGTGTCTATTATCTTCTCCATGTTAAAAGTCCACCAATAATATTTTATCCCCTGTAACATCAATCAACAATTTCTGTCCACAATCATATGAATAACTCATAATCATAATTGTGATTCTAAATTCCACTTTGCACCTGTGAATGAAGATAATTTTCATCACCTATCTTCACGAAACATCAAAAATCATGGTTATACCAAATCACAATTCTGCTTTCATAATCATACTAATAAATTCATCTTTGCACTACTGACCAAAGATATTCATTAACAATTCATCTTTGCACTACTGGGCCAAAGACATACATACAATTATATTTTAGAAGAGTCAAGTAGAACATGATATCTACTATCTTTTACGAATTAAAAGTGTATAATCAATATGTTATCGCTGAGACTCAGCTTAATAAATAATCCACGTCATTGAATCATCCCTGCACTACGGCCAAGGATATTCATGTAATCACCAATGGTCATGATTATACCGAATAATCCCTGGTTATAATCATACCAATAAGTGTCCATCAATGCACTACGGGCCAATGAGGACTTTTACCACATCATCTAAAACATTACGGGTCATGATTATACCGAATGATCCCTAGTTATAATCATACCAATAAACAGTTCATCTATGCACATAAGCCAACGATACTCATCAATCAATAGTTCATCTTTGCACGTAAGCCAAAGATATACAATTGTAAAACCAATAATCAACAGTCCATCTTTGCACGTAAGCCAAAGATACTCATCAATCAATAGTTCATCTTTGCACGTAAGCCAAAGATATACAACTATAGAACCAATAATCAACAATCCATCTTTGCACGTGAGCCAAATATATACAACTGTAAAACCAATAATCAATAGTCCATCTTTGCACATGAGCCAAAGATGACTTTCATCATAATATAAGCATGAGGATGATGACAATGATATAAGCATTAATCAAACGAAATCAAGGATAAATATTAAAGACTTTAAATTTATTTAGAGTTTAAAAATATCCAAATTTTCAACATGATACTGTTTTATGGAGTAAAATTCAAGAATAATATTCATGTACCAAAAATAATTTGGACAGAAAAGAAATATATTTTTCGGGTAAATAGTACCCCGTAATAGTACCCTATGAATAGTACCTCATGAATAGTACCCCGGCATGAAAAGTACCCCAAATACCCGAGTGAATAATATTCGGGTGAATAGTAATTTAGGTGAATAGTAACCCGTGAATAGTACTCTGACATAAAAAGTGCCCCGAATACCCGAGTGAATAATACTAGAGTGAATAGTAACCTATGAATAGTAACTCGTCAAAAAAAATACCAAAGAAAATAATATTCCATGACGAGTATAAAAGAAATGATATCTCATACGAGTATAATAGAATATACAAAACTTCAAATGGATTTTCACCCTTCATGCGGTAATCCATGTAGACAGATCATTTCCATAATTTAATAAAGAATGAATACGAAGGATCATTCACCATGCCTGTGGTAATCCACATAGACAGGTTATTCAACCAAAATAATAAAGAATAGAATAACAGAAGAATTCACCATGCATGCGATAGACCGCATAGACAGGTTATTCCAACAGAATAATAAAGAATGGAACCAGGTCATGCGTAATCCGCACGGATAGGATATTCCAACAGAATAATAAAGAATGGAACCAGGTCATGCATAATTCGCATAGACAGGATATTCCAACAAAATAATAAAGAATGGAATAACAACAGAATTCACCAGGCATGCGATAGACCGCACAAACAAGTTATTCCAACAGAATAATAAAGAATGGAATAACAGAATAATTTCACCATGTATGCGATACTTCGCATAGACAGGTTATTCCAACATAATAATAAAGAATGGAATAACAACAAAATTCACCAGGCATGCGATACACCGCACAGACAGGTTATTCCAACAGAATAATAAAGAATGGAATAATAGAAGAATTTCACCATGCATGCGGTACTTCGGATAGACAGGTTATTCTAACATAATAATAAAGAATGGAATAACAACCCTTACGATTATTGAAAGAAAATAACTCTCTTCATGAATACGAAAGAATAATACCCCTTACTATAATAGTAATATCCCTTACCTTAAAAAAAACTGGATACTGGAATAGTGAGGTAGCAGACTTCTCTTCTTTTTTCTCTCTATAATTTCTCTCTATAATAATTACTCTATAGCTTTAGTGAATTGGTGAAAAATAATGAAGGAATGAGCTTCTATTTATAGGAAAATAAAGTTTTCATAATTGCACATTTTGGGGCTCAAAATATTCTGATTATAATACCTTCATCTTTTCTTCGTTTTAATTTAGTCATGCAAGTATTATCAAACATGCACCACCTCCCCTAATATAAAGTAAATCATGTAAACTGTGATAGTTCTAAACATGTGAAAAAAATTAATTATAGTATAGTACCTTCATCTATACCTCCATTTTTAACTTAGTCATGCAAGTATTATCAAACTTGTACCAACTCCCCTAATAGTAAATGAATGTGATTCAATAGTACACACATGTGAACAAATAGTTATAATTATATGAATTAAAGCAATTAATTGCTCATTTATCCGATTAATTACCTGATTGGTCAATATAACTTCCAGACATCAATTATTATTGAAATAAATGTCAGTTTCCACTAACACTAATAATCCCAACACAATGGAACTATCAATTTTATCTTTAATCAACGCGAACTTATTCATCATTAATATTATAACTCACAATATTTAACAACCAGGTCGTTCTCAGGAAAGAGGGGGCTTTCCGATAAGGATTTCTTCTTATTGGCACGCAATTAGGTGACCAAACCTCTCCTTGATAGAACTTCTATACATTGTCAATATTACAAATAATAATATGAATAACTTTGTCGTCTCAATTATTGATTTAATAATATATCATATTATGCGGATGATCTTTGTGACAATAATTGAATCAATAATATAGAGAGATATGATCGCGGCAATTATTGTAGCAATAATTGAGTATAAGCGAGTGATCGCCACGTAAGCATCAATAATCAATCTTAGTGTGTTCTACTATGCAAACCAGCGTATATTTTACTTTTACTACCGAGTAGTTCAATAGTTTAACGGTAACACTTTCGCTGTTATTTTTATAAAAAGATAATTCTGTCGTTTTCTTAATACGACAATACTTCCATTTTGGTGTCCACCAATGATTGTGTCCTCCTATGGATATTCCCCGACAAAAAGAATATTCCCCGAATAAACGAATATTTTATAACAACTTGCATACTTTGAATTTTTTTCACATATCACCCTTAACTTTAAATTTTTATCAATTTAATCATTTACTAAATAGAATAATTATAAAAAAAATTGAATACTTTCATTTCATACAATTCGGGGTCTCACAAATTGTGATTTAATTATAATCTGTGGTGGTTTAGGTGAAGACATGTGATAAGAGTTCTCTTTGTCTTGAGTATGGCAAAGAACTGTTGATGAGTATTATAGGAATGAAGTATTAACGATGGACTTTTAATCTAGAGGAGATAATATACATTATGTTCTACTTGACTCTTCTAATGGATTGCTTATTCCGCTGCAGTTGTTGATCTAAAACTTGTTGTCTATTATATTCTATCAGTTGTTATACTGTTGAAGACTAACAATAATTTGTTCTGCATTATCTTAGTCATAATATTTCTTACTGGGCTAGTTGAGCTCACCCTTTTACTTCACCACCCCTTTCAAGTAATAAAAGGGTAGCTGGGACTAGTAGAGAGAACATGGGCATAAAGTGGTGATACGAATTAATCACAAGCCTAATCAAATTATGAAACGGTGTGGCATAATAATCGTACTGAGAACTTAAAATGTCGGTGACATGTTTTATACATCATTTGATATTTAAATTTTGGTGAACAACAATAGGGTGAGGTGAATCAGAATTTGGAAGCGTCAAAGGTGCACTCCATTAGAATGAGGAGAACAAATATCTTCTCGTGTCCCTTCGGGGACTTGATATATTTGCTGTTGTACTTTATATGGCATTATAATAATTTAAATATGAATATTGTCGTATTATATACGTAACAATATTTGTATTAAAACTCACAGTATATATGAGAATTTTTGAGTTTGAATGAATCATGCAGAAGACAATATTTGTATTAAAAGTCACAGCTCATGTTATATATTTAAGTTTGTATTTAAATTTTGTACCAAGTATCTGGCGACCCAAAATGGGTGGCGTATACCTATTTTGGGGCGTCACAATTGGTATCAAAACTTAGGGATATGATCCCTGGTTGAGATGTGAGACAAGAACTAGGAGGGGAGAGACAGGAAATTCCTTCGCTAGTATGACCTACCTAAGTTTATTTGGTATTTAATTGGTCGGTCAGAGTATAGGGATAATATGTGGCATGCCAATTAACCCTTATTTTGAAACTATATTCTAGAATGATATCTGAAATACAAGAGATGAGCAATGGGAAAATCATGATAGAAAGGAAATAATCGGGAAGATACAAATCCCAAAAAAAGCAAGGTATTCTCAGCTCTTCGATATACCAGGTACGTACGTAAATTTCGAGGGCAAAATTTCATAAGGAGGGGAGATTGTGAGATCCCGAATTTTATGAAATAAAAGTATTCAATTTTTCTATTTGGTAAATAGTTAAACTGATAAAAAAGTTTAAAGTTAAGGGTGATATGCGAAAATTTTGTAAAGTAAAAGCAAGTTGTTATAAAATATTTGTTTGGTCGGAGAATATTAAATGCGATGAAACAATCATTAGTGGCATGTAATTATCGGGTTTGAGTTAGAAAATAACAAAATTATCTTTTTATAAAATAACGGCGGAAGTTTTACCGTTAACTGTTAAAATATTCAGTGGTTAAAATATAGTAATACGTGTTGTTACACAAAGAATATACGGTATTACATGATATTTTTGAATTATTGATTCTTACGTAAGAAGGCACTACTCAATAATTGTTATAGTAATTACTGTTCAATATTTTATTTTATTTATTCAATAATTGTTGCGTTGATATTTTATATTATTATTGTTTCAATAATTGTCACCGCATAAAGATTTCCCATTACCATATCAATAATTCATATTATTTGAATAATATTATTAGATAACATTATTAGCAATGTCTCAGAAAGTTACATCGATGAGAGGTTTGGTCATCTAATTGCGTGCCAGTAAGGAGAAATCCTTATCGGAAAGCCCCACTTTCTTGGGAACGGCCTGGTTGTCATTATTGTGATTCTGTAATATTATTTGTGAATAATTAATTATTAATTTATATGATAAAGAAATATTTATTTTATGTGGACATAAATGATGGATAGGAAAATATTTATTTTATGTGGTTATAAATGGAGGAATTAATGTTGAGGTGTTTTATCAGTATTTTATCGGATTGGAGGTATTAAAAAAATCAAATCAGTGTTCTTAAAGCTCTAATGCGTGAGTGATAATTTTGATCCGACCGTTGGATCGTTGTGATTTTTGGTTATGTTATACATAAATAAGTTGAGTATATGTCCATAAATTTTTTAACCGTTAAAAATTAACATATGATTTGTTATGAATTTTATGAGGTATTGAAAATCGTCCGTTTGTGGATTTCAGATATTTTCTGTTTAGAATTTGGAAAAACTTAAAGCTACAGAGTTGTAGAGAATTCTATTTCTTAAGGAATGGATATAAAATTCATATTTTTCTGATAAAAGGGCTATTTATTATGAATTACTGAAGTTTTGGAAAATAAAATGATTTTTATTAAAATTGGGTGGGACCCACTTTTGGTTGGTGTGGAAATTTGATTTTGGTGGGCCCCACTGGTGGTGGTTGAAATTTGGGTCAAAAATGTGTGCGTAGAGAATTTTTGAAATATTAATATTTTATTAATTTAGTCTCCTATGACGTTCTAGCATTTTCCTATAAATAGGCGCTTAGGTTAGAATTGAAAATCACACTAGAAACAAGTTTTCTCTCTCTATATATTGTCAAGCGTATTTTTATGAGTATTTAGATACTTTTAGAGTTGCTATTCAGTGCAAGTTTCCTTCGGCATTACATCCGATATTCCAGTCAGAAATACTGCTCTTTTGAGATAAGGGATTTTAAGGGTTATTATGTTTTTTATGTTTCGTAATTTTTCTGACCTTCAAAACTTCTGGAAAAATTTGAAATGATAATTTGATGAGTTTTCTAGATTGTGTCCAAAAATGGCGATTTTTGGATGTATAGATTAGGAGTTATGAATTTTATGGGAAAAGACTATTTTAAAAGTAAACCCTTATAACTCCTTGTGGTTAACTCCAAAATTGGTCAAATTTTTATTGGGAGTACATGTATATAACAGAAGTATACTCTATAAATTTTGGAATTTTTAAACAAAAGTACAGTTTATGATAAATGTCTAAATATTCGGTAGTTTTGGCCATATGAAAAATAGTAAATGAATTTTAAAAATTCTGAGAAAAATATATGTTTAATATTGGACTATATTATGCTAAATCCCAAAAAAGAAAATTTGTTTGTACTGATTTGGTATTTTTCATGAAAATGGACTAGTTATGAGTAAATGAATTAAATATGTTATGTGAACTAAGAAAATTGGAAATAGGATTTTATGGCTTGAGAATACTATATAAGGTATATCTGATTTTTGATGAGGGTTTTGGTTATTGGTGATAAAATCTTATGAGTTTGGCATTTTAGGATGATTAAATGCATTAATTAGTAAAGTGTAAATAATTAAAATAAATTGTTTATAAGTTTAAGAAATGATTAAAATATTGTTGTAATATTAATAATATTAAATTATGAGATTATTAAGTGATTGATAATATTTAGATTAATGTGTTATTAATACATTGATTAATGATTAATAATATTAGTAAATGAATTTAATGTTATTATATAATGAATAATATTAAATAGAGTTTAAAAGATGAATAATATTAATATTTGCAATATTGACAATGTCTAGAAGTTGTGTCAATGAGAGGTTTGGTCACCTAATTGCACGTCAATAAGGAGAAATCCTTATCAGAAAGCCCCCTCTTTCGTGGGAACGACCTGATTGTTAAATATTGTGAGTTATAATATTAATGATGAATAAGTTCGTGTTGATTAAAGATGAAATTGATAATTTCATTGTGTGGGAATTATTAGTGTTAGTGGAAATTGACATTTATTTCGATAATAATTAATGTCCGGAGGTTATATATGATTGATCGGGTAATTCATGGATAAATGAGCAATTAATTGCTATTAATTCACACACTTTATAACTATGTGTTCACATGTGTGTACTATTGATTCACATTCTTGTACTATTAGGGGGAGTTAGTGAAAGATTGATAATATTTGCATGACTAAGTTAAAAATGGAGGTATAGATGGAGGCACTATACTGTAATTTGTATTTTTATATGATTATAACTATTGATTCACATGATTGAACTATTGATTCACATTATTTACTATTAGGGAAGATGGTGCAAGTTTGATAATACATGCAGGACTAAATTAAAAATGAAAGAAAAGTTGAAGGTATTATATTGTAATATTTTGAGCCCCAAAAGCGATGCGTAATTATCGAAACTATATTTTCCTATAAATAGAAGCTCATTCTTCCTTCATTTCTCACCAATTCACTAAAGCTATAGAGCAATTATTATAGAGAGAAATTATAGAGAGAAAGAAGAAGAAGAGAAGTTTGCTACCTCACTATTCCAGTATCCAATTTTCTTCTGAGGTAAGGGGTATTATTTCTTTCGTATTCATGAAGAGAGTTATTGTTAATCCATTCTTTATTATTCTGTTGGAATAACTTGTATACGCGAAGTACCGCATACATGGTGAAATTCTTCTTTTATTCCATTCTTTATTATTACATTGGAATAACTTTGTCTGTCATGATCTATCGCATGCTCGTGAATTCTGTTGTTATTCTATTCTTTATTATTACATTTGGAATATCACGTCATGCGATTCGCATGATTTTGGTTCTATTCTTTATTATTATGTTGGAATAACTTGCTATCATCGCGAAGTACCGCATACATGGTGAAATTCTTACATTATTCCATTCTTTATTATTCTATTGAAATAACCTGTCTATGCGGTCTATCGCATGCCTGGTGATTTTTGTTGTTATTCCATTCTTTATTATTCTGTTAGAATATCCTATCTGTGTGGATTACGCATGACCTGGTTCCATTCTTTATTATTACATTGGGAATAACTTTTGTATGTGCGGTCTATCGCATGCATGGTGAATTCTTCTGTTATTCCATTCTTTATTATTCTGTTGGAATAACCTGTCTATATGGATTACCGCATGCATGGTGAATGATCCTTTGTATTCATTCCTTATTAAATTGTGGAAATATGTCTACGTGGATTACCGCATGGCGAGTGAAAATCCATTTGCAGTTTCGTAATTTTTCTGACCCTCAAAAATTCTGGAAAAATTTGAAATGATAATTTGATGAGCTTTTTATATTGTGTCCAAAGATGGCGATTTTTGGATGTATAGATTAAGAGTTATGGATTTTATGAGAAAAGATTATTTTAAAAGTAAACCCTTATAACTCCTTGTGGTTAACTCCAAAATTGGTGAAATTTTTATTGGGAGTACATCTATATAACATCATTACACCTTGTAAATTTCAGAATTTTTGGACAAAAGTACAATTTATGATAAATGTCTAAATATTTGGCGATTTGGCCATATGAAAAATAGTATATGAATTTTAAAAATTACGAGAAAAATATATGTTCAATATGAGACTATATTTTGTTAAATCCTAGAAAAGAAATATTTTTGGGACCTGATTTGGTATTTTCATGAAAATGAACTAGTTATGAGTAAATGAATTAAATATGTTATGTGAAGTAACAAAATTTGAAAATAGGATTTATGTAACAAGGAATCCTATATAGGTATATCAAATTTTTGATGAAGGATTTGATCATTGGTGATGAAATCTTATGAGTATGACATTTTGAATAATTAAATGCATTATTTGGTAAAGTGTAAACAATTGAAATAAATTGTTTATAAGTTTAAGAAGTGATTAAAATATTATTATAATATTAATAATATTAGATTATGAGTTTATTAAGTGATTGATAATATTTGGATAAATTTAAAGTCTTTAATATTTATCTTTGTTTTCGTTTGATTAATGCTTATATCATTGTCATCATCCTCATGCTTATATTATGATAAAAGTCATCTTTTGCTTACGTGCAAAAAGATGTATTGTTAATTATTGGTTTTAGGTTGAATATCTTTCGCTTACGTGCAAAGATGGATATTGATTATTGGTTTTCTGGTTGAATATCTTTGGCTTACGACGATGATGGACCGTTGATTATTAGTTTTACAGTTGTATATCTTTGACTTACGTGCAAAGATGAACTATTGATTGATGAGTATCGTTGGCTTATGTGCATAGTTGAACTGTTTATTGATATGATTATAACTAGGGATCATTCGGTATAATCATGACCCGTAATGTTATAGATGATGTGGTAAAAGTCCTCATTGGCCCGTAGTGCATTGATGGACACTTATTGGTATGATTATAACCAGGGATTATTCGGTATAATCATGACCATTGATGATTACATGAATATCCTTGGCCGTAGTGCAGGGATGATTCGATGATGTGGATTATTTATTAAGCTGAGCCTCGGCGATAAAATATTGATTATGCACTTTTAATTCGTAAAAGATAGTAGATATCATGCTCTACTTGACTCTTCTAAAATACAGTTGTATGTCATTGGCCTGTAGTGCAAAGAATAAATTGTTAATGAATATTTTTGATCGTAGTGCAAAGATAAATTTATTAGTATGATTATGAGCAGGAATTGTGATTTGGTATAACCATGATTTTTGATGTTTCAGGTGAAGATAGGTGATGAAAATTATCTTCGATCACCGGTGCGAAGAGGAATTTAGAATCACAATTATGATTATGAGTTATTCATATGATTGTGGACAAGAATTGTTGATTGATGTTACTGAGGATAAAACATTCTTTGGTGGACTTTTAACATGAAGAAGATAATGGGCAGATGGTCTATTTGACTCTTTTAATGGATTGCTCGTTCCGCTGCAACTATGGTTGAAAAGTTTTATCATCTACCATATGTTCTAAATCTCTGATTTATTATTGACGAAGGCTATTGATAATTTATTTATAGAGTCATGATATTCTTTACTGGGCTATTTGTGCTCACCCTTTGCTTCACAATTCCTTTCAGGTAATAAGAGTGTAGCTAGGTCGAGCGAGGATAACAGGGAAATAGTGTGATGGTCTGAGACTGTCGAAGTTTCTCAATACATTGTAAAACGGCATGACATGCAACAGATAATTGTATTGAGGACCTAAGATGTGTGTGTCGTATTTTATACGTCACTTAATAATTGATTTTGGCGAACAACAATAGGGTGATGAGAACCCGACTTTTAAAGCGTCAAAAGTGCACCTCATTCGAATGAATATGATAGTAATCTTCTTGTTCTTCTTTGGGGTCTTAAAATATTTGCTGCTGTATTTTATATGGCATTGCAATAATTTGAGTTTGGATACTGTCTACGAGACAATATTGTACTTAAACTCACAGCTTATCTGTTGTCGTACTCTGCACGATAGTTCAACAGTTATATAAATGAAGTTCGTATTTGATTTTTATAGAGTGATATCTGGCGACTCAGAATGGGTCGTGTGGACTTATTTTGGGGGCGTCACATGTAGTGCAAAGATGGACTGTTGGTTATTGGTTTTTCAGTTGTATATCTTTGGCCTGTAGTGAAAAGTTAGACTGTTGATTTACTTGATTATAAATATGAATTGTGATTTAATTATAATCTGTGGTGGTTCAGGTGAAGACAGGTGATGAGAGTTCTCTTTGTCTTGAGTATAGCAAAGAACTGTTGATGAGTATTACAAGAATGAAGTATTAATGATGGACTTTTAATCTAGAGGAGATAGTAGACATTATGTTCTACTTGACTCTTCTAATGGATTGCTTATTCCGCTGCAATTGTTGATCAAAAACTTATTGTCTATTATATTCTATTAGTTGTTATACTGTTGAAGACTAACGATAATTTGTTCTGCATTATCTTAGTCATAATATTTCTTACTGGGCTAGTTGAGCTCACCCTTTTACTTCATCACCCCTTTCAGGTAATAAAAGGTTAGCTGGGACTAGCAGAGAGAACATGGGTATAAAGTGGTGATGCGAATTAGTCACAAGCCTAATAAAATTATGAAACGGTGTGGCATAATAATCATACTGAGAACTTAAAATGTGTGTGACATATTTTATACATCATTTGATATTTAATTTTGGTGAACAACAATAGGGTGAGGTGAATTAGAATTTGGAAGCGTCAAAGGTGCACTCCATTAGAATGAGGAGAACAAATATCTTCTCGTGTCCCTTCGGGGACTTGATATATTTGTTGTTGTACTTTATATGGCATTATAATAATTTAAATATGAATATTGTCGTATTATATACGTAACAATATTTGTATTGAAACTCACAGTATATATGAGAATTTTTGAGTTTGAATACTGTCTAGAAGACAATATTTGTATTAAAAGTCACAGCTCATGTTATATATTTAAGTTTGTATTTGAATTTTGTACCAAGTATCTAGAGACCCAAAATGGGTGGCGTATACCTATTTTGGGGGAGTCACAATTGGTATCAAAACTTAGGGATATGATCCCTGGTTGAGATGTGAGACAAGAACTAGGAGGGGAGAGACGGGAAATTCCTTCGCTAGTATGACCTACCTAAGTTTATTTGGTATTTAATTGGTTGGTCAGAGTATAGGGATAATATTTGGCATGTCAATTAACCCTTATTTTGAAACTATATTCTAGAATGATATCTGAAATACAGGAGATGAGCAATGGGAAAATCATGATAGAAAGGAAATAACCGGGAAGGTACAAATCCGAAAAGAAAGAAAGGTATTCTCATCTCTTCGATATACCAGGTACGTACGTAAATTTTGAGGGCGAAATTCCATAAGGAAGGGAGATTGTGAGATCCCGAATTTTATGAAATAAAAGTATTCAATTTTTCTATTTGGTAAATAGTTAAATTGATAAAAAGTTTAAAGTGAAGGGTGATATGCGAAAATTTTGCAAAGTAAAGCAAGTTGTTATAAAATATTTGTTTGGTTGGAGAATATTCGTACGATGAAACAATCATTGGTGGACCCCACAATAGAATTATTGTCGGAGTTAGAAAATGATAAAATTATCTTTTTATGAAATAACGACGAAAGTTTTACCATTAACTGTTAAAATATCCGGTGGTTAAAATATAGTAATACGCGTTGTTACACAGTAGCACAGTATTGCACAGTATTTTTGAATTATTGATTCTTACGTAAGAAGTCACTACTCAATAATTATTACAGTAATTGTGACGCCCCCAAAATAGGTATACATCACTTATTCTGAGTCGCCAAATACATGGTACAGAATACAAATACAATCTTTAATATACAACAAGAAAGTTGTGAGTTTTAATACAAATATAGTCTTCTAGACAATATCCACTCTCAGAATAAGTCCTCATTACATTTATTGTCACACTATTTAACAGAATAGTGAAGACTACTAATACTATCATCGGACCGTCACTCGGTTCACGACTAGTCCCGCTATGTTCTCATTTCTCAAGAGAACGGTGAAAAGAAAAGGTGAGCTTAACTAGCCCAAGAAGAAATATTATGACTAAGATAATGCAGAATAAATTATCATTAGTCTTCAACAATGTTAAACTGATAAAATACAATAGACATCAAGTTTAACTACAGCGGAACATGCAATCTATTAAAAGAGTCAAGTAGAGAATAAAATCTACTATCTTTTATGATTTAAAAAGTTTTTTTTATCACTTTTATCGCTGGGACTCAGCTTAATAAATAATCCACATCATCCCTACACTACGGCCAAGGATATTTATTAGTATCACAACCACAAATTATCCATGCACTATGGGCCAAGGATATTCGTCTATTCATCAATGGTCATGATCATGCTAACAACTGTCCATCAATGCATTACGGGCCAATGAGGACTTTTACCACATCATTTATAACATTACGGTCATGATTACACCGAATAATGTTATTCAGGAACTATGCACTACAGGCCACAGATGACTTTCAACAAAATATAAATATGAGGATGATGACAATGATATAAGAATTTAATAAAACAAGTTCAAGAATTAATTTATTTAGGAACTAATAACGTCCAAATTGTCAACATGATACTTCTTTGTAGAGTAAAATTTAAGAATGCTCAGAAGAATATTTCCACGAAAAGATACTGGATGAAGCAAAAATATCAAGGATATTCCACCAATTTCATGGAGTATAGAAGTCAAAACTTTAACCAACTGAGTATAATAAAGAATAGAATAACAAAAGAAATCACCATGCATGCGGTACTTGCGATAGACAAAGTTATTCAACGAATAATAAATAACGGAACCGAAGTCAGGCGTAATACATACCAAGCGGGATATTTCAATGAGAATAATAAAGAATAGAATAACAGCGAAATCACCATGCATGCGGTGCCAGCAGAAAAGTTATTCCAACGAGAATAATAAAGAGCGGAACCGGTCCCATGTAAAAGCCGCATGAGCAGGATGTTCCAATGAGAATAATAAAGAATGGAATAACAAATGAAATCACCAAGTATAGGGTGAGCAGTATTATACGAGTTATTCCAATAGAATAATAAAGAATGGAATAATGAAGTTCTCTTCATGAATATGAAAAAATAATACCCCTTACGAGTACAACAAATAATATCCCTTACCTTATAAAGAAGAGTACTCAACGATAGAAGGCGAGGATATACTTGAAGAAACTTGCACTACGCTCAAAGCTTTCTTAAACGCTAAAGAAATACGCTTAAGATAGAAGAATAATTCTCTACAATTTTCTCTCTAGAGTTTCAATTGAATTCGTAAGAAATAATGAAGGAATGAGCTTCTATTTATAGAAGAATGGACTGAATAGTAACCAATCCATGAACGGTCCAGATTGATTTACTTTAAACAGACGATCCAGATTGGTTTACAATAAAATATAATATATTCTATTTATAATCTAATAAAACGAATAACTTTAAAAAGATTTACTATACAAACACTATGCAGCACTTATGCAAACACTATGCATAATAAAATATAATATATTCTAATTATTGTCTAATAAAACAGATAAATTTATAGTATTCTGTTTTATATAAAAAGATTTTACTATTAGCCTAATAAAACGAATAACTTTATAAAAGTATTCTATTTTATATAAAAAGCTTTTCTGTTTTATTACATTAATTATACTAATAAAACAAAACTTCATCATCATTATTATTATTTACACTATTAATCGACCAGGTCGTTCCCAGGAAAGAGGGGGCTTTCCAATAAGGATTTCTCCTTATTAACGTGCAATTAGGTGACCAAACCTCTCCTTGGTAGAACTTCTAAACATCGTTAATAATGCAAATAATAATATTAATAACTCTGTTATCTCAATTATTGATTTAATAATATAAAAAAAATATGGACAATAATTGAATCAAATAACGTGAGATACGATGCAACAATTACAGAAGCAATAATTGAACAAGACTGAGCGACTTCTCACGTAAGCATCAATAATCAATACCATCTGCTACTCTGCAACCACGCGTATTCCTGTACTTTTAACACTGGGTGTTTCAATAGTTAACGATAAAACTTCCGCCGTTATTTTCATAAAATATTTTTTGTCATTTTCACTAAAAGAAAAAGACCTATCAGCTACCAAGGATATCAGCGACCGCATATCCGGTCGCAGATAATACTTATAGCGACCAACATCAGCGACCGTAATTGAATCTGGTCGTGTGATTTACTATCGTGATCGACGCGGTCGGCTGCTCGAATCAATGACATTAGTTTCCCTCCCAAAAATTGGTGCGAAAAGGTGGCGCATTTATTTGTTGCGACCAATATATATCAAATGAATAATGCGGTCGTTAAAGGCCACGTCATAAGAAATCGTGACCGCAAGCGGTCATTTGAATATGATCACGATCAACTAAAACTTATTCAGACTCAGGTTCGCGATATCAGTAGAAAAAAAAAGAAAGAGATACACGAGGGAGAAGAGGGAGTAGGGGGAAGAGAGGACCTGATCTTGCACCACCACCATTTGACTACCCGCTTCACCACCGCCGCACCACCACTTCACCACACCGGTAAACTAATTTTGGGTTTAATTTGTTTGTTTAATATGCTAGAATTTGTGTTTAATTTAGGGTTTTAATTTATTTTGTTATAAAAATGATGAATCCTCGAATGAATTAGTGTTCAATTTGAGTTTTGAAATTTAATCTAGGGTTTAATTTGATATATATTAATCGAGACTGAATTCAACTTGGGTTTGATATATTGGAAATTTGGATTTGATATGTATTATATTGTATACTGCAATTAGTGTTTGATTTGTGTAAATACATATTCTACAATTAAGTTTTAATTTGTATAAATTTGAGTTTGATATGTAATGTATGAACAGAAAAGAATGTATCAATTTTTGGTTTGTTTATGCATGTTTAGGTATAGTGTGTATATTTGATATATTTGATATATAATTGGAATAGTAACTTGGGTTTGATATATTGGAAATTAAGTTTCATGCCCTGACACGTATATTCCTAAACTTTTAGTTTCCTTATTCTGTTTTGCAATAGCAAATTTTGTAGGATTATTTTTTGATTTTATTTGAGGTGTCTTGATTCTTGGTGGTTCCCATTAATCTTCCTATAAATTCCATTCCTAAAACCCGTAGATCGCTTTGGTTTATCTAGTCTTGATACTGTTTTACCCATTGATAGACACAAACCTAGATTGGATCTAGAGCTGTAATTTGGTTTATTAGTGTGTTTTCTAGAGCTGTAATTTGGTTTATCTAGTCTTGATACTGATTTATCGTTATTGTTTTGGTCTTATTATATTGGGAATTTTATATTTCTCTTGGTTTGTGTCTTGGGTGCCTAGAAATGACTTTATATACATGTTGTCGTTCATGTGGCTAGTCCATATTATGGGGAGACTCGCGAATTTTTTTTATTAATAGGGTAGTTTCGAACATTTATACTATTAACGAGCCTATTGTTGATCCACTAGAGCCTATTAAGGGGCTATTGGAGTTGATGAAATTTGGGCTTGGAACAACGAGGCCTACGAGGCCACGCCAAGCTTAGCCTAACCTCAGGGCCAAGCCAAGCTTGGTTGTTAGCATGGTAAGCTATTGGGAAACATTAAGCCAAAATAAGCGATCTTAGGGAACTATTAGTCTGAGAGAAGGTAACTAGACACACATAGTCAATAAAGAGATCATTTATCTTTTTAACAAGGGTATTTAACACTTATGTATATAAGAATAAAGCTACAAAATGTTATAGAAGCTATAAATTGCTCAACCAAGTTATGCATGCTTACAAGTATGCTCAAGTCATATGGTTACAAGTATACTCAAGTCATATGTTAATTAACATTTATAATGTTTTTACGTAGTAGGTACCATGGAATCATGGACCTCTATTCGCATCAGTAGTTGGATGGCACGACGAAAGTCAAGTGCCCGGATAAATCTTCTGATTGAATTTAGAAATTTGGTTGCCAAGTGTTTTTGGAGTATGCGTATAGTCACCCAGAATGTATGAATGGTAAGTCGCAGATACGATGTCCATGTTTAAAGTGTAAGAATGTAAATTATATGGACAGAGACATGGTAAACTATCATTTACTTGTTTTTGGGTTCATGAGAAATTACGAAGAATCGCTGGTGGGCACATGGGCAGAGAAGAGATGGTGGCATCACACAAGTACACAATTGAGGCAAGAGTACTCATCATTATGAATGAAATGGTCCATGATATTGCGGGGCGATTTTGATTGGGAGCAAGGCAGAGAGCAACCTATGAATTCTGATGCCAAAGACTTCTTTAAGTTGTTAGACGAGGGTAGCAAGCCATTGTGGCATGGTTGCACCAAACACACTACATTGTCTGCAGTGGCGACATTACTTAACATCAAGGCTGATCACAACATGAGCCATGAGTGTTTTGAGTCACTCTTGAAGGCAATTAAGAGTATGTTGCCTGACGGTGAGAAATTACCTGGTAACTATTACTTTTGTAAGAAAATGGTGAAGAAGTTGGGTCTTGGATACAAAAAGATCGATCGCATGTCCCAACGATTGCATGTTGTTTTATAAGGAAAATGAACAGATGACAAGGTGCACGTTTTGCAGTCATGATCGGTTTAGGCCTAATAAAGAGGGTGTGACTACAAAAAAATCAAGTATACCGTTTAAGATTCTAAGGTATTTTCCAATAACACATCGACTAAAAAGATTGTACATGTCTTCAAGATCAGCTGAACATATGAGTTGGCATGCGAAATCTCCAGCTAAAGATGGAGAACTAAATCATCCCGCAGATGGGCAGGCTTGGAAAGATTTCAACTTAGCACATCATGAATTTGCATTGGAACCTAGAAATGTGAGGCTTGGATTGTCCACCGATGGTTTCAACTGTTTGGCCACTCAATTGTTCGTACTCATGTTGGCTCGTGATTGTTACTCCGCATAACTTGCCTCCTTGGATGTGTATGAAATGACCATACTTATTTCTTTCACTCATGATTCACGGTCCTAAGAGTCCTGGAAAGAACTTAGATGTTTACTTGAGACCTCTTATAGACGAGTTAAAGGTATTGTGGGAGGATGGAGTACAGACTTGGGATGTTGCAACGAAAACAAATTTCAACCTTAGGGCAGCGGTTATGTGGACTATAAGTGACTTCCCAGCTTATGGTATGTTAGCTGGATGGAGTACACACGGGAAGTTGGCTTGTCCGTATTGTATGGAGCATACAAAGTCGTTTAATCTATCAAAAGGTCGAAAGCCTTGTTGGTTTGACTGTCATCGTCGGTTCTTACCGGTAGATCACCCGTTTCGAAGAAATAGAGAACACTTCAGGAAAGGGAAAGTAGATAATGATATGCCTGTACCGCGATTGTCGGGAACGGAGATGCGAGATCGTGTGATGAGATTGCCGGTTATCCCATTTGGTAAGGTTGATGCGACAAACATAATCAATGGGTTTGGTGAATCTCATAACTGGGTTCGGAGAAGCATCTTTTGGGAATTGCCTTATTGGTCTACAAATTTGATTCATCATAATCTAGATGTGATGCATATTGAGAAGAATGTGTTTGACAATGTGTTTAACATCTTGTGATGAATGTTACTGGGGAAGACAAAGATAGCGATATAAGGCACGTTTGGACATGAAAGATATTTGTAAGTGTCCGGATTAGAACTTTATGAATCTCTAATGGTAAGATTGTCAAACCGCATGCAAGGTACACATTGTCCAAAAAGCAAGTTGAAGATGTGTGCACATGGGTTAAGTCTCTGAAACTACCAGATGGATATGCGTCAAACATTGCAAGGTGTGTTACGGGTGGGAAATTGCAAGGGATGAAGAGTCATGACTGTCATGTGTTCATGAAGAGACTCATGCCTATAGCATTTCGGGATCTGCTTGATAAACCAATATGGGATGCTTTGACGGATCTTAGTCGTTTCTTCAAAGACTTGTGTTCAAAATCATTGAATGAGAAGGACATGTTTGTACTTGAGAAGAACATCATAGAGATCACGTGTAAACTGGAAAAAATATTCCCACTTGGTTTTTTTGACTCCATGGAGCATTTGCAAATCCATCTTCCCTATGAAGCTCGTGTTGGGGGTCCAATTCAATATAGATGGATGTACCCTTTTGAGAGGGTGATGGGAAACCTTAAGAGGAAGGTGAAGAATAGAGCTTATGTCGAGGGTCGATACGAGGAGGCATCTGATTTTGATGAGATATCTACGTTTGTCTCGGACTATTTTCCGAACGAAGTCTTGTGATAAAGGCCAATCGAGTATCGAGACATGATGATGGGGAAATGTTGAACTAAATGGTGGCTCTCAGTATTTGGTCTATCGGGCCACGCTTATGGAAAAGGGAAGCGATATTCCTCTACGAGCAAGAATTACATGCCGCATATACTTACATTCTTCTCAATTGTGAGGAGATTGATTTAATTTGTGAGGTACACATGTAAACTTGATATTTTATCTTTTAAGTTGAAAATTTATTCTAATATGTTAATGTTTATAACATGGTATAGATTGTATGATGACGAGTTAAAAGTGAAGCATGCCGAGCATAAGCGATAAAGATATTCAAATCAATCGGGATAAAAACTTTGCACTTTGGCTAAAGGACAAAGTAAGTTCAATTTTAAGCACGTAGTGTATATATATATAATATATATACTCCATATGTTAACTATGACTTCATTTAATAAGATGGAGTTTTGTAGGCTTTGATTGAGGGATCAACGATTCGGCTAATGTACAAGTCCTAGCTATGGGACCGATACGAGGATCAAGTCACCATGAATGGTTACAAAATAAATGGTTGTGAATTTCACACAAAGGCATATGGGCGCAGAAAAGAACAACGAACTCGAGAGTGTGTGTCCAAGGAGATTGTTACAATGAGCTTGGTCGTTATGGGAGTTGGAGGAAATCGTAGAGTTATCGTCTAAGGGACACGACGGGGTCATATTCACTTGTTCAAGTGCCGTTGGTTTGATTCGAGGAAAAAGGGATACGTGTTGGCGGACATGGAATCGTCGATATTGACCTCCATAGAGTGCGTACTCAATGAACCGTTTGTTTTACCAACTCAAACAAGACAGTATATACTACACTCCTAGTCCTGTTAGGAAAAGGGATAGACCGCCTACTGATTGGCAAGTTGTAATTTATACTCCGGCGTAGTCGTGTAGAATTAGTTGATGGGGAGATTTACCAAGAGCGGATGCTTCATAGTGGGACTATAATAAATGTGGAGGATGACAACGAAGTAATCCAGTTAGATGGTGGAGATGAACCACATGAATTAGATCTGAGTCAATACTTGTGTCGGATGACATTGATCTCGAGGAGGAAGAGTTATCGAATTGAATCGATACGTAATCAAGCGGATGATGGTTATGAATCTGCAACACGTATACAAGATGATTACGAATCGGACATTGACACTTGAACTCATGAAATGTATGTTTAGCAATACATGTTTTTATATCATTGTCATGTTTATGTACTAAACTATTTAAATGCAACTTTTGTTTATTGTCATTTTATATTCATATATATACATGTTTATATCAACGTCATGTTTATGTACTAAACTATTTTATTATTTTGTTAATTAAGGTGGTGATCGAGGAGGGATGACGCTTGACATAACCTTGTACTTGTATATTCATTATTTGGATGTTTGTATATATGTTACTTAAACAAGTTTTGAAATGTTATTATATTTATTCAAATCATATTGGTTTTTTAAAGGTTTATATACTAGTTTGGTGTATGTGTTGGTGGACGATGGATGTTTATATTGTTTTGTATGTTGTTTATCTTGGTGTGTATGTGTGTTGGGATAAAGCGGGTAGAAAACAAGTACGGTGTTTTGGGAATTTCGCAAAAAAAGAAAAAATCGGGTTTGTAATTTTTTTTATATCGGTGACCGCATGCGATCATTTGAACGTTATTATGACGGCATAGTATCGGTGACCGCGTCGTCGGTCACGATAATAATCACGACACATGGACCACGTCGACTTTGGCCTGGACCATCCGACTCATTTCGGCGATCGTATTTGTCATTTCGGTTGCTCATAGCGGTCGCAGATATCTCTTGTCGCTAATAGTGGTCATTGATGTGCATCCCAATGACAGATTTTATCTGACGATTATCGCAACGCACTTTTCGATCATGAGATATCTATCTGCTGATCGAGTCTCCTGACGATTGATAATCGATCATTGATAAGCCACTTTTGTTGTAGTGTTTCTTAATCCGACAATAATTCTATTGTGGGGTCCACCAATGATTGTACCGTCATACGAATATTCCCTGTTAAAACGAATATTCCCCGACCAATCGAATATTATATAACAACTTGCGTACTTTGCAAAATTTATAAATATTACCCACAACTATAACATTATATCAAATTCATTCAAAAATGATAATTATAGAAAATTCATCTTTATTCATAAAAGTTGGGGTCTTACAGTAATTACTGTTCAATATTTTATTTTATTGATTCAATAATTGCTACGTTGATATTTTATATTATTGTTCTTTCAATAATTATCACTAGACAATATTTCCCATTATCCTATCAATAATTCATATTATTTGAATAATATTATTAGATAAAATTATTGGCAATGTCTAGAAGGTTCTGTCAAGGACAGGTTTGGTTACCTAATTGCGCATCAGTAAGGAGAAATCCTTATCGGAAAGCCCCTCTTTCCTGGGAACGGCCTGGTTGTCATTATTGTGATTTTGTAATATTATTTGTGAATAATTAATTATTAATTTATATGATAAGGAAATATTTATTTTATGTGGACATAAATGATGGATAGGAAAATATTTATTTTATGTGATTATAAATGGAGGAATTAATGTAGAGGTGTTTTATCAGTATTTTGTCGGATTGGAGGTATTAAAAAAATCAAATCGGTGTTCTTAAAGCTCTATTGCGTGAGTGATAATTTTGATCCGACCGTTGGATAGTTGTGATTTTTGGATATGTTATACATATATAAGTTGAGTATATGTCCACAAATTTTGAACCGTTAAAAATTAACGTATGATTTGTTATGAATTTTATGAGGTATTGAAAATCGTCCGTTTGTAGATTTCGGATATTTTCTGTTTGGAATTTGGAAAAACTTAAAGCTACAAAGTTGTAGAGAATTCGATTTCGTATGAAATGAACGTAAACTTCGTATTTTTCTGATAAAAGGGCTATTTATTATGAATTACTGAAGTTTCAGAAAATAAAATAATTTTTATTAAAATTGGGTGGGACCCACTTTTGGTTGGTGTGAAAATCTGATTTTTGTGGACCCACTGGTGGTGGCTAAAATTTGGGTCAAAAATGTGTGCGTAGAAATTTTTTGAAATATTAATATTTTATTAATTTAGTCTTGTATGGCGTTCTAACATTTTCCTATAAATAGGCGCTTAGATAGAATTGAAAATCACACCAGAAACAAGTTTTCTCTCTCTCTATATTGTCGAGCGTATTTTTGTGAGTATTTAAATACTTTTAGAGTTGCTATTCAGTGCAAGTTTCCTTCGGCATTACATCTGATATTCCAGTCAGAAAAACTGCTCTTTTGAGGTAAGGGATTTTAAGGGTTATTATTTTTTTTATGTTTCATAATTTTTTTGACATTAAAAAATTATGGAAAAATTTGAAATGATAGTTTGATGAGTTTTCTAGATTCTGTCCAAAAAATGGCGATTTTTGGATGTATAGATTAGGAGTTATGAATTTTATGGGAAAAGACTATTTTAAAAGTAAACCCTTATAACTCCTTGTGGTTAACTCCAAAATTGGTAAAATTTTTATTGGGAGTACATGTATATAACAGAAGTATACTCTGTAAATTTTAGAAGTTTTGGACAAAAGTACAGTTTATGATAAATGTCTAAATATTCGGCAATTTTGACCATATGAAAAATAGTAAATGAATTTTAAAAATTCTGAGAAAAATATATGTTCAATATGGGACTATATTCTACTAAATCCCAGAAAAGAAAATTTGTTTGTACTGATTTGGTATTTTTTATGAAAATGGACTAGTTATGAGTAAATGAATTAAATATGTTATGTGAAGTAAGAAAATTAGAAAATAGGATTTTATGGCTTAAGAATCCTATATAAGGTATATTTAGGTTTTTGATGAGGGTTTTGGTTATTGGTGATGAAATCTTATGAGTTTGGCATTTTAGGAAGATTAAATGCATTAATTAGTAAAGTGTAAATAATTAAAATAAATTATTTATAAGTTTAAGAAATGATTAAAATATTGTTGTAATATTAATAATATTAGATTATGTGATTATTAAGTGATTGATAACATTTGGATGAAGGTGTTATTAACACATTGATTAATGATTAATAATATTAGTAAATGAATTTAATGTTATTATATAATGAATAATATTAAATAGAGTTTAAAAGAGGAATAATGAATTGTTAATATTAAATGGAGTTTAATAATATTAGTAAATGAATTTAATATTATTATATAATGAATAATATTAAATGGAGGTTATAATATAATGATTAATGTTATTATCTTCGTTAAATATTTGTTGAAATATTATTCAAATTATTTTTGATATAATATTATTCTTGAATTTTACTCCAAAATTGGTGATCATGTTGACAATTTAGACATTATTGAATTTTGGATAAATTATATTGTTAAAGTCTTTAATATTTATCCTTTATCTCATTTGATTGATTATTTATATCATTGTCATCATTCTCATGCTTATATTGTGTTGAAAGTTGCCAGTAGTGCATAGATGGACTTGGTATGATTATGACCAGGGATTATTCGGTATAATCATGACTGTAATGTTACAAATGATGTGGTAAAAGTCATCTTTGGCCCGTAGTGCATAGATGGACTTGGTATGATTATAACCAAGTATTATTCGGTATAATCATGACCATAATTGAAAACACGAATATCCTTGGCCGTAGTGCATGGATAATTCGTGGTCGTGATACTATTAAGCTGAGTCTCAGCATTATTGGTTTTACAATTGTATATCTTTGGCATGTAGTGTAAAGATGGACGGTTGGTTATTGGTTTTTCAGTTGTATATTTTTGGCCTGTAGTGCAAAGTTGGACTGTTGATTTACTTGATTATAAATATGAATTGTGATTTAATTATAATTTGTGGTGGTTCAGGTGAAGACAGGTGATGAGAGTTCTCTTTGTCTTGAGTATAGCAAAGAACTGTTGATGAGTATTACTAAAATAAAGTATTAACAATGGACTTTTAATCTAGAGGAGATAGTAGACATTATGTTCTACTTGACTCTTCTAATGGATTGCTTATTCTGCTGCAGTTGTTAATCTAAAACTTGTTGTCTATTATATTCTATCAGTTTTTACACTGTTGAAGACTAACGATAATTTGTTATGCATTATCTTAGTCATAATATTTCTTATTGAACTAGTTGAGCTCACCCTTTTACTTCACGACCCCTTTCAGGTAATAAAAGGGTAGCTGGGACTAGCAGAGAGAACATGAGTATAAAGTGGTGATACGAATTAGTCACAAGCCTAATCAAATTATGAAACGGTGGGGCATAATAATCGTACTGAGAACTTAAAATGTGTGTGACATGTTTTATACATAATTTGATATTTAATTTTGATGAACAACAATAGGGTGAGGTGAATCAGAATTTGGAAGCGTCAAAGGTGCACTCCATTAGAATAAGGAGAATATATATCTTCTCGTGTCCCTTCGGGGACTTGATATATTTGCTGCTGTACTTTATATGGCATTATAATAATTTAAATATGAATATTGTCGTATTATATACGTAACAATATTTGTATTGAAACTCACAGTATATATATGAGAATTTTTGAGTTTGAATACTGGTTAGAAGACAATATTTGTATTAAAAATCAAAGCTCATGTTGTATATTTAAGTTTGTATTTGAATTTTGTACCATGTATCTGGCGACCCAAGATGGGTGGCGTATACCTATTTTGGAGGCGTCACAGTTGGTATCAAAGCTTAGGGATATGATCCCTGGCTGAGATGTGAGACAAGAACTAGGAGGGGAGAGACGGGGAATTCCTTCGCTAGTATGACCTACCTAAGTTTATTTGGTATTTAATTGGTCAGTCAGAGTATAGGGATAATATGTGGCATGTCAATTAACCCTTATTTTGAAACTATATTCTAGAATGATATCTGAAATACAAGAGATGAGCAATGGGAAAATCATGATAGAAAGGAAATAACCGGGAAGGTACAAATCCGAAAAGAAAGCAAGGTATTCTCATATTTTCGATATATCAGGTACGTACGCAAATTTCGAGGGTGAAATTTCATAAGGAGGGGAGATTGTGAGGTCCCAAATTTTATGAAATAAAAGTATTCAATTTTTCTATTTGATAAATAGTTAAATTGATAAAAAGTTTAAAGTTAAGGGTGATATGCAAAATTTTTGCAAAGTAAAGCAAGTTGTTATAAAATATTTGTTTGGTCGGGGAATATTCGTACGATGAAACAATTATTGGTGGACCACACAACAGAATTATTTTCGGATTTAGAAAACGACAAAATTATCTTTTTATGAAATAACGGCGGAAGTTTTACTGTTAACTGTTAGAATATTCGGTGGTTAAAATATAGTAATACGCGTTGTTACACAGTAGCACACGGTATTGCACAATATTTTTGAATTATTGATTCTTATGTAGGAAGACACTACTCAATAATTGCTACAGTAATTACTATTCAATATTTTATTTTATTGATTCAATAATTGCTGCATTGATATTTTATATTATTGTTGTTTCAATAATTGTCATTGCACTGTATTTCCCATTATCATTTCAATAATTCATATTATTTGAATAATATTATTAGATAACATTATTGGCAATGTCTAGAAAGTTCATCAAGGAGAGGTTTGGTCACCTAATTGCGGCAAGAAGTGAGAGAAATCCTTTATCGAAAGCCCCTCTTTCTGAGGAACGGCCGGTTGTCATTATTGTGATTACGTAATATTATTTGTGAATAATTAATTATTAATTTATATGATAAAAAAATATTTATTTTATGTGGACATAAATGATGTATAGAAAAATATTTATTTTATGTGGTTATAAATGGAGAAATTAATGTTGAGGTGTTTTATCAGTATTTTGTCGGATTGGAGTTATTAAAAAAACTCAAATCGGTGTTCGTAAAGCTCTATTGCGTGAGTGATAATTTTGATCCGACCGTTGGATCGTTGTGATTTTTAGATATGTTTTACATATATAAGTTGAGTATATGTCCACAAATTTTGAACCGTTAAAAATTAACGTATAATTTGTTATGAATTTTACGAGGTATTAAAAAACATCCGTTTATGGATTTCAGATATTTTCTATTTGGAATATGAAAAAACTTAATGCTACAAAGTTGTAGAGAATTCGATTTTGTATGGAATAGACATAAAATTCATATTTTTTTGATAAAATGGATATTTATTATGAATTACTAAAGTTTCGGAAAATAAAATAATTTTTATTAAAATTGGGTGGGACCCACTTTTGGTTGGTGTGAAAATCTGATTTTGGTGGGCCCCACTGGTGGTGGCTGAAATTTGAGTCAAAAATGTGTGCGTAGAAATTTTTTGAAATATTAATATTTTATTAATTTAGTCTCCTATGGCGTTCTAGCATTTTTCTATAAATAGACGCTTAGGTTAGAATTAAAAATCACACCAGAAACAAGTTTTCTCTCTTTATATTGTCGAGCGTATTTTTGTGAGTATTTAGATACTTTTAGAGTTGCTATTCAGTACAAGTTTCCTTCGGAATTACATCCGATATTCCAGTCAAAAATACTGCTCTTTTGAGGTAAGGGATTTTAAGGGTTATTATGTTTTTTATGTTTCGTAATTTTTCTGACCTTCAAAAATTCTGGAAAAATTTGAAATGATAATTTGATGAGTTTTCTAGATTGTGTCCAAAAATGGCGACTTTTGGATGTATAGATTAGGAGTTATGAATTTTATGGGAAAAGACTATTTTAAAAGTAAATCCTTATAACTCCTTGTGGTTAACTCCAAAATTGGTAAAATTTTTATTGGGAGTACATGTATATAACAGAAGTATACTCTATAAATTTCGAAAGATTTGGACAAAATTACAGTTTATGATAAATTTCTAAATATTCGGCAGTTTTGGCCATATGAAAAATAGTAAATGAATTTTAAAAATTCTGAGAAAAATATATATTCAATATGGGACTATATTCTACTAAATCCCAGAAAAGAAAATTTGTTTGTACTGATTTGGTATTTTTCATGAAAATGGACTAGTTATGAGTAAATGAATTAAATATGTTATGTGAAGTAAGAAAATTGGAAAATAGGATTTTATGGCTTGAGAATCCTATATAAGGTATATGCAGATTTTTGATGAGGGTTTTGGTTATTGGTGATAAAATCTTATGAGTTTGGCATTTTAGGATGATTAAATGCATTAATTAGTAAAGTGTAAACAATTAAAATAAATTGTTTATAAGTTTAAGAAATGATTAAAATATTGTTGTAATATTAAGAATATTAGATTATGAGATTATTAAGTGATTTATAACATTTGGATTAAGGTGTTATTAACACATTGATTAATGATTAATAATATTAGTAAATGAATTTAATGTTATTATATAATGAATAATTTTAAATAGAGTTTAAAAGAGGAATAATGAATTGTTAATATTAAATGGAGTTTAATAATATTAATAAATGAATTTAATATTATTATATAATGAATAATATTAAATGGAGGTTATAATATAATAATTAATGTTATTATCTTCGTTAAATATTTGTTAAAATATTATTCAAATCATTTTGATATAATATTATTCTTGAATTTTACTCCACAATTGGTGATCATGTTGACAATTTGGACATTATTAAATTTTGAATAAATTATATTGTTAAAGTCTTTAATATTTATCCTTTATCTCATTTGAATTATTATTTATATCATTGTCATCATTCTCATGCTTATATTGTGTTGAAAGTCATCTATGGCCAGTAGTGCATAGATGGACTTGGTATGATTATGACCAGGGATTATTCGGTATAATCATGACCGTAATGTTACAAATGATGTAGTAAAAGTCATCTTTGGCCCGTAGTGCATAGATGGACTTGGTATGATTATAACCAGGGATTATTCGATATAATCATGAACGTAATGTTACAAATGATGTGGTAAAAGTCATCTTTGGCCCGTAGTGCATAGATGGACTTGGTATGATTATGACCAGGGATTATTCGGTATAATCATGATCGTAATTGAAAACACGAATATCCTTGGCCCGTCGTGCATGGATAATTCATGGTCATGATACTATTAAGCTGAGTCTCAGCTGTAAGACCCCAGCTTTTATAAATAAAGATGAATTTTTCTATAAATATTATTTTTGAATATTATGGAATAAATTTGATATAATGTTATAGTTGTGGGTAATATTTATAAATTTTGCAAAGTATGCAAGTTGTTATAAAATATTCGTTTGGTGGGGAATATTCTTTTGTTAGGAATATTCGTACAATGGCTCAATCATTGGTGGACCCCACAAATGTAATTATTGTCGGATTGAGAAAATGACAAAATATTTTATAAAAATAACTACGGAGGTGTTACAATTAAAAGCTGTTGAACTACCGGTGGTAAAAAAATGCGAATGTCTGGCGTGGATAAGAAGTAGCACTGCGGTATTGATTATTGATGCTTACGTGAGAAGTCACTCAATTATGCTCAATTATTACTCTGAAGAATTCTTTGCATCATATCTCTTATATTATTGATTCAATTTATTGTCACGATCATCATCGTATAATATGTTATAGTATTAAATCAATAATTGAGACGACAAGTTATAAATGATTAATAATTGTTGAAAGATTAAATATGTGTTGATGAAAAAAAATGATTTGTGGTAAGTTTGATTATTTTATGGGGGGCTTATATGTCATCATCTAAGAGTCTCTTCGTCAATAGTATTTACCTTCGTCAATAGTAATTACCTTCGTCAATAGTAATTACCCTTGTGAATAGTATTTACCTTCATCGATAGTAATTACCTTCAATAATAGTAATTACCCTTGTGAATAGTATTTACCTTCGTCAATAGTAATTACCTTCGTCAATAGTAATTACCCTTGTGAATAGTATTTACCTTTCATCGATAGTATTTACCTTCGTTAATAGTAATTACCTTTACCAGACGTCGAACCACTTGTCGTTTCACATTACACAGCGTCGAACCACTTGTCGTTTCACATTTAAAGCGCCAAACCGATTCAATCAAGCCACTTGCCTTTTCACACGGTGAGTGCTAAGCTAGAAATCTTCTATAAATAGAGGCCTAGGGCTTCATTATTTTCACTTAATTCATTCAAGCTATAGAGAGAGAAAGTATAGAGAGAATAAGAGAAAGAAGAAGAGTATTTTGTTACTACTACTACGCTGCGAAGATTCAATCTCCTACCAAATGTAAGGGTGTTATTCTTTCTTATTCATGAAGAGAACATTGTTATTCCATTGCTTATTATACTCGTTGGAATAACTCGTATAAGTGGTTTACCCTATACTTGGTGACATTCTTCTATTATTCTGTTGGAACATCCATCGTGTGTTTTACACTGGGACTGGTTAAAATCTTTTTATTATTATTACGTTGGAACATCATCATGCTGTGTGTTTTTACAGGACTGGTTAAAATCTTTTTATTATTCATTGGAACATCCGCTCGTGTGTTTTTTACAGGACTGGTTCCGCTCTTTATTATTCTTGGAATATCCTATCATCGTGTGTTTTACACCGGACCGGGTTCCATCTTTATTATTACGTTGGAACATCCCGCTCGGTGTGAATTTCACGACACGGTTCCGTTATTTATTATTACATTGGAATAACGTATGCATGCGATCTATCGCATGCATGGTGATTTCTTTTGTTATTCCATTCTTTATTATACCCGGTTGGTTAAAACTTTGACTTCTATACTCCATGAAATTAGTAGAATATCCTTGATATTTGCGTTTCATCCGAAGATCTTTTCATGGAAATATTCTTCCGATCATTCTTGAATTTTACTCTACAAAATGAAGATCATGTTGACAATTTGGACGTTAATAATTCACGGATAAAATAATTCTTGAACTTGTTTTATTGAATTCTTATATCATTGTCATCATCCTCATGTTTATATTTTTTTGAAAGTCATCGTGGCACTGTAGTGCATAGATGGACTTGGTATGATTATGACCGAGAGATTATTGATTGTAATCATGACCGTAATGTTACAAATGATGTGATAAAAATCCTCGATTGGTAGTAGTGCATTGATGGACGATTGTTGGCATGATCATGACCATTAATGAATACACAAATATTCTTGGCCCGTAGTGTATGAATAATTGTGGTCGTGATACTAAAGAATATCCTCGGTAGTAGTGTAGGGTGATTCGATGATGTGAAATATTTATTAAAGTCGAGTCTCATTTATAAGCGATGATGAAAAACCTTTTAAAACCTAAAAGATAGTAGACTTTATTTTCTATTTGACTCTTTTAATGGATTGCGTATTCCGCTGCAGATTAAACCGGTTGTCTATTGTATTTTATCGGTTTAACATTATTGAAGACTATTGATAATTTATTACGCATTATCTTAGTCATAATATTTCTTCTTGGGCTAGTTGAGCTCACCCTTTCTTTCACCTTTATTCTCTTGAGGAAATGATAATATATTTGGGACGAAGTCTGGGAAGCAGTGATGGTCACGAAGATAGCATTAGTAGTCCTCACTATTCGTAAAATAGTGTGATAATAATCGTAATGAGGACTTTTTATTTGAGTTTGTATAATATCTAGTAGAGCGATATTTGTATTTAAACTCACAGTTTATGTCGTATTGTATACTACAGTTATGTTAATAAGTTGTTTTAAATTACATACCATGTAAGTGTCGACCCAAGATGGGTGATGTATACCTAAATTTTGGGGCATCACGGTTGGTATCGAGCTTAGGGATATGATCCACGGCTAAGATGTGAGAATAGTACTAGGAGGGAGAGCGGGAATACCTTCATTAGTATGACCTACCTAAGTTTATGTGATATTTTATTGGTTGGTCGGAAGATAGGGATAATTTGTTACATGTCAATTAACCTTTTGTTTTGTGGCGATGATTCTGAAAATGACATCCGAGAATGTTGAGAATAGTGATGGGCGCAGCGATTGTTGATTCACCACATATCAATAATCAGGATAATGTGCATCAGGAAGGCGACAATCCTCATGCAAACAACAACATTGACCAAATGACGAATGATCAAATGTTCAGAGGCTTTATGCAATTTATGCAACAGCAGGCGAGAGCGACTCCTGTCCAAAACGTAGGTGGAAACATGGAAAACTCTCGGGCGGTCACCGCTAAACAATTTAAGGAGCTGGGACCACCGGAGTTTAAGGGAGAGCCAAAACCACTTCTGGCGGAAGCATGGATAAAGCAGATTACCAAGATATTTGATGTCTTGGGATGCTCCGAGGAGCAAAAGGTTCCCTTCTTCACGCCTTTATGTTATTGCGGAGAGGCGGATTCTTGGTGGAATCCAAAAGCGTACTCAACCAATTTGTCTTGATCAAGATATCTTGGGAGAAGTTCCAGAGGCATTCAACGATAAATACTTTCACGAAAGTATTCGCCACATGAAGGAGGTGGAGTTTATCAAGTTGGAACAAAACAATATGACCGTGTCGCAATACGAGGAAAAATTTGCGGAGTTATCACGGTTTGCGTCCCACTTGGTGGATAATGAAGAGAGAATGGCGCGAATGTTTTTAAGAGGTTTGAAGCCGGAGATACGTCAACATCTTATTTCTCATAAACTGTGTTTGTATTCAGATGTTGTAAATAGGGCTCAGTTAGTGGAGCGCGATAATGAGTCAACTTAACTAAAAGAGAGAGTACGGCAAAATTATAATACCAATGAGAATAGTCATCGAGGCGGTGACAACAAGCGTGGAGGAATCAACAAAGCCAAATATGGTAACCACGCCGGTGGTAATCGGGCCAAAACAATAAGAATGGACATTTCAAGAAAAGGAGATTCAACAATGATGGAAAGGCGTCGAAGACCAAGACCCATTGTTAAGGAAGGAGAAAGACCACCTATCATATGCTTCAAATGCGGAGGAGAGGGACACATCGATCAAAGCTGCGTCATGCAGTCCAAAGCATGTTATAATTGTGGAAGAGAAGGTCACTTAGCTCGATTTTGTCGCCATCAAGACAAATTCAAAGCTAGGATGGAGGCACCAAAGGCCATCCGGAAAATTCAAAACCTAGTAGTGCAAGGGAGAGCATTTGTTGTGACCTCCCAAAGAGCAAGGAATCCGAATGAGGTCATCACGGGTAAGCTTATCATAAACTCTAATGAAGTCTATACTTTATTTGATACCGGTTCTACCACATTCTTTTATTTCTCCTACTTGCGCTCATCGATTAAATTTGACTCGGAGAAATTAGACTTTGACTTATCTGTGGAAACTCCGTTGGGAGAAACCTTCATTACATCCTTTGTTTATAAGTCTTGTTTGGTTCAAATCGGTACCCTCACATTACTGTCGATCTTATTTCATTAAAAATACTTGCATTTGGCGTGATTCTAGGGATTGATTGGTTAACTACTTATCATGCAAAAATTGATTGTTTTCGTAAGGTTGTTAGCTTTCATATTCCTAATCAACCTATTATGCTTAATTCAAACGACCAAACCATTAAAATCAATCACGGTCATCTCAAGCCATAAAGCTATTCGTTTATTGAAAAACGGATGTCAAGCTTTCTTAGCTTATGTCATGATTTAAATAAAAATACGTCGCTTTTAAATGATATTCCTATTGTTAATAAATTTCCGACGTATTCCCGAAGAACTTCACGGCCTACCCCAGGCGTGAAATTGAATTTTGTATCGACCTTGAACCCGGTACAAAACCTATTTCCAAAGCCCCATATCGAATGGCTCTATTGAACTTGAGGAGTTAAAGACCCAATGCGCAGGAATTGTTAGACATTGGCTTTATTCGTCCTAGTACTTCTCCTTGGGGTGCTCTCACATTCTATTCGTGAAGAAGAAAGATGGGAGTATGCGACTTTGTATTGATTATCGGGAGTTGAATCACGTCACCATCAAAAATAGGTATCCATTGCCACGTATTGATGACTGTTTGACCGGTTGCAAGGAGCCAAATTCTTTTCAAAGATTGATCTTCGTTAGGATATCACCAATTGAAGATTAGAAACCACCGACATTCCAAAGACGGCCGAACTCGAGACGGGCATTATGAATTCCTAGTCATGTCCTTTGGATTGACTAATGCTCCCGCCGCCTTCATGGATATGATGAACCAAGTATTCAAGGAATATTTAGATCACTTTGTGGTCGCGTCTTTATTGATGACATCCTTATTTATTCCAAAAGCCGTGAAGATCATGAGCAACACTTGAGGCTGACACTCCAAAAGCTTCGTGAATATAAGCTTTATGCCAAGTTGAAGAAATGCGAGTTCTGGCTTGAAGAAGTAGCATTCCTTGGGCACGTGGTATCAAGTCATGGAATATCTGTTGACCCAGCAAAGATTGAAGCTATTCAAAGCTGGGAACAACCTAAATCAGTGACCGAAGTACGTAGCTTTCTCGGTTTAGCTGGTTATTATCGGAGATTCGTGGAAGGATTTTCTCGAATCGCTATTCCATTGACTCAGCTGACTCGGAAAGATACAAAGTTCGGTTGGAGCGAAGAATGTGAGAAGAGTTTTCAAGAACTCAAGAGGAGACTTATTTCAGCACCTGTTCTGACAATACCATCTGGCTCGGAGGGATTTGTCATCTACAGTGATGCTTCGGGCAAAGGGTTGGGATGTGTTCTCATGCAACATGGAAAAGTAATAGTTTATGCCTCGCGACAACTCAAAGAATATGAGAGGAATTATCCTACTCATGATCTAGAGTTAGCAGCTGTTGTCTTTGCACTTAAAATTTGGAGGCATTACTTGTATAGGGAGAAAGTGGAGATCTTTACGGATCATAAAAGCCTCAAATATTTCTTCACTCAAAAGGAACTCAACATGCGACAACGACGCGTTGGCTTGAAGCTGTTGAAAGATTATGATCATACCATCCAATACCATCCGGAAAAGCGAACGTGGTAGCTGACGCATTGAGTAGAAAATCATATGCAAGTACGAGTGCGATATTGTCAATGCAAAGGCCCATTTTGTGTGACTTGCAAAGGATGGAGATAGAATTAAAGACTCCAGGGACGCATGTGATGATAGCGAGTATACGAGTAGAACCGACTTTAATTGATAAAGTTAAAGTTTGCTCAAGCTGCTGACACGGAGGCGATGCGTATGAGGAAGAAAGTGCAAGAAGGTGCTATCTTAGGAAGCAAGAATCGATGAAGAAGGAATACTTGAGTCAACTCTAGACTTTGTGTTCCTAACGACCACGATTTAAAGTATAATATCATGATGGAGGCACACAACACACCATTTGCAATCCATCTCGGGAGTACCAAAATGTATCATGATATTCGCTATACATTTTGGTGGAGCAATATGAAGAGAGAGATATACCATTTATCTCAAGGTGTCTAACTTGTCAACGAGTTAAAGCGGAGCATCAAGTACCAAAAGGTCCATTGCAACCACTTGAAATTCCAGAATGGAAGTGGGAGCACATTACCATGGATTTCGTTCCCGGTCTTCCTAAGGTTTCTCAAGGCATTGATGCGATTTGGGTCATTGTTGATAGGTTGACCAAGTCCGCTCATTTCTTACCTGCACGAGAAACTTATACACTTGAACGTCTTGCTCGTATGTACATAAACGAGATTGTAAGACTGCATGGTATGCCGGTATCCATAGTTTCTGATCGAGACCCAAGATTCACTTCACGATTTTGGGTTAGTTTGCAAAAAGCTATGGGCACTGGACTTACGATTTAGCTTTCGGCATATCATTCTCGATTTGACGGACAATCGGAGAGGACTATTCAAACTCTTGAAGATCTATTAAGACTCGTGTCCTTGATTTCAAGGGAGTTGGGACAAGTTCTTACCATTGGTGGAGTTTTCCTACAACAACAGTTATCAAGCAAGTATTGGCATGGCTCCATTCAAGCGTTGTATGGAAGAAAGTGTCGTTTCCGGTATCTTTGGGATGAGGTGGGTGAAGCAACGTTGTTTGGACCCGGAGTTGTAATACGTATGACTACGGAAAAGATTCAAACGATCCGACAACGTATAAAAACCTCACAAAATCGACAAAAGAGTTATCTTGATCTTCATCGAAAGGACGTGGAATTCGATATAGGAGATCGTGTGTTGTTAAGAGTTGCTCCATGGAAAGGAGTTACAAGATTTGGAAAGAGAGGAAAACTTAACCCTCGATTCATCGGTCCATTTTAATCCTCGATCGAGTAGGGCGTGGCCTATAGACTCGCTTTCCGCCAAATATGTCTCGTGTTCATAACGTTTTTCACATATCTATGTTACGTAAATATGTGAAAGACCCGAACCATATTATTGAGTTAGAACCGGACGAAATAGCGGAAGATTTGGCGTATGAAGAGGTTCCCTGTTCAAATTTTGGATAAGAAGGAACATATTCTACGCTCAAGGTTATACCTCAAGTCAAAGTTTTGTGGAGGAACCACGATGTTGAGGAAATGACTTGGGAGTTAGAATCGAAATGAAATCAAGGTATCCTTACCTCTTCGACATACCAGTATCGTACCCTAATTTCGAGGGCTAAATTTCATAAGAAGGGAGGTTGTAAGACCCCGACTTTTATAAATAAAGATGAATTTTTCTATAAATATTATTTTTGAATATTATGGAATAAATTTGATATAATGTTATAGTTGTGGGTAATATTTATAAATTTTGCAAAGTATGCAAGTTGTTATAAAATATTCGTTTGGTCTGGGAATATTCTTTTGTTAGGGAATATTCGCATCTGAATGGCTCAATCATTGGTGGACCCCACAATGTAATTATTGTCGGATTGAGAAAATGACAAAAATATTTTTATAAAAATAACGGCGGAGGTGTTACCGTTAAACCGTTGAACTACCCGGTGGTAAAAGTACGATGTCTGGCGTAGTTGCATAGTAGCTACGGTATTGATTATTGATGCTTACGTGAGAAGTCACTCACTATGCTCAATTATTACTCTGATAATTCTTTGCATCATATCTCTTATATTATTGATTCAATTATTGTCACAAAGATCATCTCATATAATATGTTATAGTATTAAATCAATAATTGAGACGACAAGTTATAAATGATTAATAATTGTTGAAAGATTAAATATGTGTTGATGAAAAAAAAATGATTTGTGGTAAGTTTGATTATTTTATGGGGGCTCTATATGTCATCATCTAAGAGTCTCTTCATCGATAGTATTTACCTTTCGTCAATAGTAATTACCTTCGTCAATAGTAATTACCCTTGTGAATAGTATTTACCTTCGTCAATAGTAATTACCTTCACAATAGTAATTACCCTTGTGAATAGTATTTACCTTCATCAATAGTAATTACCTTCGTCAATAGTAATTACCCTTGTGAATAGTATTTACCTTCGTCAATAGTATTTACCTTCGTTAATAGTAATTACCTTTACCGGACGTCGAACCACTTGTCGTTTCACATTACAAAAGCGTCGAACCACTTGTCGTTTCACATTACAAAGGCGTCAAACCGATTCGTCAAAGCCACTTGCCTTTTCACACAGCGGTGCTAAGCTAGAAATCTTCTATAAATAGAGGCCTAGGGCTTCATTATTTTCACGAATTCATTCAAGCTATAGAGAGAGAAAGTATAGAGAGAATAAGAGAAAGAAGAAGAGTATTTTTGTTACTACACCTTCTGTAAAGATTCAATCTCCTACCAAATGTAAGGGGTGTTATTCTTTCTTATTCATGAAGAAGAGAGCTGTTGTTATTCCATTGCTTATTATTACATTGGAATAACTTTGTATAAGTGGTTTACCCTATACTTGGTGACATTCTTCTATTATTCATTGGAACATCACATGCGTGTGTTTTACAGGACTGGTTAAAATCTTTTTATTATTACATTGGAACATCACATGCGTGTGTTTTACACAGGACTGGTTAAAATCTTTATTATTCTGTTGGAACATCACATGCGTGTGTTTTACACCGCACTGGTTAAAATCTTTATTATTCATTGGAATATCTATCTCGTGTGTTTTACACCGGATCCGGTTCCATCTTTATTATTTTGTTGGAACATCACGCCGGTGTGAATTTCACGACTTTGGTTCCGTTATTTATTATTACATTGGAATAACTCATGCTGCAAGGGTCTATCGCATGCATGGTGATTTCTTTTGTTATTCCATTCTTTATTATACCCAGTTGGTTAAAACTTTGACTTCTATACTCCATGAAATTAGTAGAATATCCTTGATATTTGCGTTTCATCCAAAGATCTTTCATGGAAATATTCTTCCGATCATTCTTGAATTTTACTCTACAAAAGCAGTATCATGTTGACAATTTGGACGTTAATAATTCTCGGATAAAATAATTCTTGAACTTGTTTTATTGAATTCTTATATCATTGTCATCATCCTCATGTTTATATTTTTTTGAAAGTCATCTCGTATTTTGTAGTGCATAGATGGACTTGGTATGATTATGACGAGAGATTATTCGGTGTAATCATGACCGTAATGTTACAAATGATGTGATAAAAATCCTCGATTGGTCAGTAGTGCATTGATGGACGAGTTGTTGGCATGATCATGACCATTAATGAATACACAAATATTCTTGGCCGTAGTGCATGAATAATTGTGGTCGTGATACTAAAGAATATCCTGGCAGTAGTGCGGGGTGATTCGATGATGTGAAATATTTATTAAAAGTGAGTCTCACTATAAACGATGATGAAAACCTTTTAAAACCTAAAAGATAGTAGACTTTATTTTTTTACTTGACTCTTTTAATGGATTGCATATTCCGCTGCAGTTAAACTGGTTGTCTATTGTATTTTATCAGTTTAACATTATTGAAGACTATTGATAATTTATTCTGCATTATCTTAGTCATAATATTTCTTACTGGGCTAGTTGAGCTCACCCTTTCTTTCACTGTTCTCTTCAGGAAATGATAATATAGCTGGGACGAGTCGGGGAAACGAGTGATGGTCCTGAAGATAGCATTAGTAGTCCTCACTATTCTGTAAAATAGTGTGATAATAACTGTAATGAGGACTTTTTATTTGAGTTTGTATAATATCTAGTAGACGATATTTGTATTTAAACTCACAGTTTATGTCGTATTGTACACGACAGTTATGTTAATAAGTTGTTTTTAAATTCTGTACCATGTAAGTGTCGACCCAAGATGGGTGATGTATACCTAATTTTGGGGGCGTCACATCAGCATTATTGGTTTTACAGTTGTATATCTTTGGCCTGTAGTGCAAAGATGGACTGTTGGTTATTGGTTTTTCAGTTGTATATCTTTGGCTTGTAGTGCAAAGTTGGACTGTTGATTTTTACTTGATTATAAATATGAATTGTGATTTAATTATAATCTATGGTTGTTCAGGTGAATACAGGTGATGAGAGTTCTCTTTGTCTTGAGTATAGCAAAGAACTGTTGATGAGTATTACAAGAATGAAGTATTAACGATGAACTTTTAATCTAGAGGAGATAGTAGACATTATGTTCTACTTGACTCTTCTAATGGATTGCTTATTCCGCTGCAGTTGTTGATCTAAAACTTGTTGTCTATTATATTCTATCAGTTTTTATACTGTTGAAGACTAACGATAATTTTTTCTGCATTATCTTAGCCATAATATTTCTTACTGGGCAAGTTGAGCTCACCCTTTTACTTCACCACGCCTTTCAGGTAATAAAAGGGTAGCTAGGACTAGCAGAGAGAACATGGGTATAAAGTGGTGATACGAATTAGTCACAAGCCTAATCAAATTATGAAACGGTGTGGCATAATATTCGTACTAAGAACTTAAAATGTGTGTGGCATGTTTTATACATCATTTAATATTTAATTTTTGTGAACAACAATAGGATGAGGTGAATCAGAATTTGGAAGCGTCAAAGGTCCACTCCATTAGAATGAGGAGAACAAATATCTTCTCGTGTCCCTTCGGGGACTTGATATATTTGCTGTTGTACTTTATATGGCATTGTAATAATTTAAATATGAATATTGTCATATTATATACGTAATAATATTTGTATTGAAACTCACAGTATATATGAGAATTTTTGAGTTTGAATACTGTCTACAAGATAATATTTGTATTAAAACTCACAGCTCATGTTGTATATTTAAGTTTATATTTAAATTTTATACCATGTATCTGGCGACCCAAGATGGGTGGCGTATACCTATTTTGTGGGCGTCACACACGTGGTGTCAAAACATGGAGTATCTGTTGACTCGACGAAGATTGAAGCAATACAAAGTTGGGAGCAACTGAAGTCGGTGACCGAAGTGCGTAGCTTTTTGGGCTTAGCTGATTATTATCGGAGATTCATGGAAGGATTTTCTCGAATCTCTACTCCGTTAACTCAGCTGACTTGGAAAGATACAAAATTTGTATGGAGCGAGGAATGCGAGAAGAGTTTCCAAGAGCTCAAGAGGAGACTCATTTCGGCACCTGTTCTAACAATACCATCTGGTTCGAATGGATTTGTTATCTACAGCGATGCTTCAGGCAAAGGGTTAGGATGTATTCTCATGCAACATGGGAAAGTCATTGCCTATGCCTCGCGGTAACTCAAAGAATATGAGAGGAATTATCCTACTCATGATTTGGAGTTGGCAGCAGTCGTTTTTGCATTGAAAATCTAGAGACACTACCTGTATGGGGAGAAAGTGGAGATTTAAACGGATCATAAAAGCCTCAAATATTTCTTCACCCAAAAAGAACTCAACATGCAGCAACGACGTTGGCTTGAGCTATTGAAGGATTACGACCATAGCCATCAATATCATCATGGAAAAGCAAATGTTGTAGCTGATGCATGAGTAGAAGATCGTATGCGTGTACGAGTGTGATGTTGTTATCACAAAGATCCATTTTGTACGACTTACAAAGGATGGAGATAGAGTTAAAGGATCCAAGTAACCACGTGATGATATCAAACAAACGAGTAGAACTGACTTTAATCGATAAAGTTAAAGCTGCTCAAGCTACGGACCTAGGGCAGATGCGTATGAAGAAGAAAGTACAAAAAGGTACTATTCCGAAAGCAAGAATTGATGAAGAAGGAATACTTAGAGTCAACTCCAGACTTTGTGTTCCTAACGACTCTGACTTGAAGCAAAGAATCATGATGGAGGCACACAACACACCGTTTGCAATTCATCCTGGGAGTACCAAAATGTATCATGATATTCGGCATACATTTTGGTGGAGCAATATGAAGAGAGAGATCGCAGAGTTTATCTCGATGTGTTTAACCTGTCAACGTGTAAAGGCAGAGCATCAAGTACCAAAGGGTCCATTGCAACAACTTGAGATTCTGAAATGGAAGTGGGAACACATTACCATGGATTTCGTTACAGGTTTTCCCAAAGTTTCTCAAGGCATAGATGCGATTTGGGTTATTATTGATAGATTAACCAAATCTGTTCATTTCTTGCCTATACGTGAGACTTATTCCCTAGAACGTCTTGTTCATATGTACGTGAATGAGATTGTGAGATTGCATGGCATGCCAGTATCCATAGTTTCAGAATGTGACCCAAGATTAACTTCACGATTTTGGGTTAGCTTGAAGAAAGCTATGGGCATGAATTTATGATTTAGTTCGGCATACCATCCTCAAACGGACGGGCAATTGGAAAGGACTATTCAAAACCTTGAAGATCTATTAAGACTCTGTGTCCTAGATTTCAAAGGAAATTGGGATAAGTACTTGCCATTGGAGGAATTCTCCTACAACAACAGTTATCAAGAAAGTATAGGTGTGACTCCATTCGAAGCATTATATGGATGAAAGTGTCGCTCTCCAGTATGTTGGGACGAGGTGGGTGAAGCAACGTTGTTGGGACCAGAATTAGTATGCATGACTACAGAAAAGATTCAAATGATCCGGCAACGTATAAAATCTTCACAAGATCGACAAAAGAGTTATGTTGATCTTCATTGTAAGGACGTGGGGTTTAATATTGGAGATCATGTACTGTTACGTATTGCTCCATAGAAAGGAGTTACAAGATTTGGGAAGAGAGGAAAGCTCAATTGTAAGACCCTAACTTATTATAAATGAAATTAAATTTCCTCTATTTATTATTTTGAAATAGTAAGGGTTGATTTGATTAATGTGGTTAGTTATGGGTAAAATGAGCAAATATTTTAAATAAGCAAGTGGTTATAAAATATTCATTGTTGTCGGGGAATATTCGTTTGGTCGTGGAATATTCTTTGCCGCATCGGGGAATATTAAATTTGACGACCACGATCTTGTGTGGGTCCCGAGCGAAGCGATTGGATGAAGAAAGCAGCAAGTATAAGTTGTTTATAAATAACTGGCGTAGTTGTTACCATTAATATCTTTTGTTGAAATACTCGGTGGTTAAAACACAAGAAGACACGGTATTTAACAATTATTGATTCTTACGTGAAGAAGGCACTACTCAATAATTCTTATAGTAATTATTGTTCAATATTTTATTCTATTGATTCAATAATTCTTTGCGTTGATATTTTATATTATTGTTATTTCAATAATTGTCACTACACAATATTTTTTATTATTAGATCAATAATTCATATTCTTTGAATAATATTATTAGATAGCATTATTGGCAATGTCTAGAAAGTTCTGTCTAAGGAGAGGTTTGGTCACCTAATTGCGCTTTTGATGAAGGAGAAATCCTTATTGGAAAGCCCCTCTTTCACAGGAATGGCACGGTTGTCGAGATTGTGATTACGTAATATTATTTGTGAATAATTAATTATTGATTTATATGATAAGGAAAATATTCATTTTATGTGGATATAGATGTAGAAAATTTTTAATGTGACAATTGTTGAAAATTGATATTTTATCTTTTCTGATAAAATAATTCATTTAAATATATTATTATATTATAATAATATAATAGTAGTGATATTTTACAATGAATATGTGATATGTGAATATATGAGAATGAAGAGTATTTTTGTTACAAAAAAATATTTAAAAGATGTTTTTCATGTTTGTGGACCCCATTTCTTGACTGAAATTTGATTATAGCCTGTAAAATCGTCCGTATGTGGATTTCGGTCAATTTTTGTTTCAAATTTGGAAAAACTTAAAACTACAAAGTTGTAGAGAATTGAATTTCCTATGGAATGGACATAAGATTCGAATTTTTCTGATAAAGAGGCTATTTATTATGAATTATTGAAGTTCTGAAGTTCTAGAATAATTGATTTTTGAAGTTTTAGTTATTTTTTTAAAGAAAAACGTTTTTAACAAGTTGGTGGGCCCCACTAGCATGGAAAATGAGCTGAGATCAGTTGTCTAAGGTGGGCGTGAAAAATATATATATATATATATATATATATATTAATATTCTATTATATTTTCTGCTTTGGTGTTCTAAGCATTTTCTTATAAATAGGTGCTTAGGTTAGAATTGAAAATCACACGGAAACTAAAATTTTCTCTCTATAGTATCGGCGTATTCTTATGAGTATTTTGATACTTTGAGTGTTGCTATATCTCTGCAAGTTCCTTCAAAGACTATATCCGATATTCCACTGTAAAATCTGTCTTTTTAGAGGTAAGGGATGTTATTTTTTTTTAAATGATATTATTTCTTCTAATATCATTATGCCGGAATATTGGTAAGATTTTTCTTGTGAAATTCACGTCTTTTAGTGTCGGGGTTACTATTCACGTATACGACACTATTCACAGAAAATTTAAATTTTTGTTTTTTGTCCAAAATATCTATTATGGATACTAGCTTTGATTGTATCCATGTTTTGATAATTCTTGAATTTTACTCCACTATAATTATTTATGAAGTATTTTTGAACTCAGATTATTTAAAGTATGAATCCTTAATATTTGTTCTTTTGTTTCACTGGATTTATTTTCTGTAAAATATTTGTC
This sequence comes from Panax quinquefolius, assembly GCA_020205615.1. NCBI lineage: Eukaryota > Viridiplantae > Streptophyta > Magnoliopsida > Apiales > Araliaceae > Panax > Panax quinquefolius. Next base: position 137,990,436 of record CM035152.1, read on the forward strand.
ATCATCCTCAGTCCTAAATGATGATATTACTGAATATCTTTGGCCTATAGTGCAAAGATGAATGAATTTCTGATGAATATCTTTGGCCCGTAGTGCAAAGATGAGCAGGTGTTGAGATAAACATGACCAACTGATGAATATCTTTGGCCTGTAGTGCAAAGATGAATATTTGACTTAAGATGTATATTGATTGATGTTACAGGGATAAAATATTGATGATGGACTTTTAAATTCATAGATAATAGCAGATTTCATTCTCTACGTAACTCTTCTATGAATTATTATTTTCGCTACGAATATTGATTTAAAACTTGTTGTCTATTGTATTCTATCAGATTTTTCCCTGTTGAAGACTAATGATAATTTGTTCTATATTATCTTAGTTATAATATTCTTTACTGGGCTAGTTGAGCTCACCCTTTTTCTTTTTGTTCCATTTTTCTTCTTAGGAGGCGAGAATGTAGCGAGTACTAGTCGGGGTATGGAATGATGGTTCTAGAAGTTTTCTTAGTAGTCCTCACTATTTTGTAAAATAGTGTATCAATAATTATAATGAGGACTTATTTGAGTGTGGATATTGTTTAGATGACAATATTTGTATTTAAACTCACAGTTTATGTGTTGTCGTATTTTGCACGATAATTGTATTAATAAAGTTGTAGTTATTTCTATACCATGTATCTGGCGACTCAGAATGGGTGTTGTATACCTATTTTGGGGGCGTCACAGTTGGTATCAGAGCTTAGGAATATGATTTCTGGTGGAGATCGGGGAATAGAACTAGGAGGGGAGAGATGAGTAAATCCTTCACTAGTGTGTCCTACCTAAGCTTATTTTTTGGTTGGTCAATATATAGAGATATTATGTGATATGTTGATTTCTTTAATTAACCCTTATTTTATGGCAGTATTTGAGAATGACGATTGAGAATGTTAACAGTGGAGTAAATGAGACCGTGGAGACACCTTTACTCACTAATGAGGAGAATGTGCAGCAGGCCAGCAATGTTCCTCCTGTAAACAACACCACTGAGCAGATGATGAACGACGGGATGTTTAGAAGCTTTTTGTAGTTCTTGCAAAATCAGACGAGGGAGACTCGTGTACAAAATATAGGTGGAAATGAGAACAACACACGGTTTGTCACAGCCAAGCAGTTTAAAAAGTTGGGACCACCAAAATTATGGGGAAAGCCGGATCCGATTAAGGTGGAGACGTGGGTCAAATAAATTACCAAGATATTCGATGTCTTGGGATGTACGGAGGAACAGAAGGTTCCATTCGCCAAATTTATGTTCCGTAATGAGGTGATTCTTGGTGGGAATACGTGAAGCGTACTCCATCCACCGCTTTTCGGCATGTCTTGGGAAACATTTCAGAAACTGTTCAATGACAAGTACTTTCCTGAAAGTATTCGTCATATGAAGGAAGTAGAGTTTATTAAACTGGAGAAAAACAACATGACGGTGTCCTAGTACGAGACAAAGTTTGCGGAGTTATCCAGGTTTGCACCTCATTTGGTGGAGAATGAGGAACGTATGACGCGGATGTTTCTGAGAGCTTTGAAACCCGACATACGTCAATATCTCATTTCTCATAAATTTTCTTTATATTCAGATGTTGTCAATATGGCTCAATTAATAGAGCGAGATAACGAGTACATTTAACCAAGGGACCACAACCAAGGTCATACCGGTGACAGAAGTCATCGGAACAACGATAACCAGCGGGGAAAGAAAAATACGGACAAAAGCGGTAACCACTCTTGTGGTAATCATGGCCATGATAATAGAAGAAGCGAGTCGGGAGGAGATTTTAAAAAGAGGAGGTACAGCAATGACAATGCGAAGACGTCAGTACCAACTGGTTCTAAGGGAGGAGACCACCGATCGTATGCTATAAATGCAGAAAGGGGGGACATATCAGCCCAAACTGCCCACAACAGTTCAAGGTATGTTATAATTATGTAAAGGAAGGACATATTGCTCGAGATTGTACTATAGTGAAACCAAGTTCAGCGGGGATGGTGACTCAAAAGGCTGTCCCAGAAAAGTCAAAGTCAACGGTTCCTGGAAGAGCATTTTTCGTGACTGGTCAAAATGCGAGGAACCCAAATGAAGTGATCATGGGTAAGCTAATCATAAATTCTTGTGAAGTTTATACCTTACTAGATACCGGTGCTACCCATTCATTTATCTCTCCTGCTTGTGCTCAACATTTAAACTTGACTCCGGAGAAATTAGACTTTGATTTATCTGTGGAGACTCCGTTAGGAGAAACTTTCATTACATCCACTGTTTATAAATCTTGTTTGATCCAAGTTGGCACCATCACATTACCTGTTGACCTTATCTCTTTAAAGACACTTGCTTTTGATGTGATTTTAGGGATTAATTGGTTAACTACTCATCATGCCAAAATTGATTATTTTCGTAAGGTTGTTAGTTTTCATATTCCTAACCAACCTGTTGTACGAATTCAAGCAACTAAACCACTAAAATCAATCGCTATCATATCAAGTCATAAAGCTATTCGTTTATTGAAAAACAGATGTCAAGCTTTCTTAGCCCATGTTATGGATTTGAATAAAGACACGTCGAATTTGAATAATATTCCTGTTGTTAGTAAATTTCCTAACATATTTCCTAAAGAACTTCCCGGCCTACCCCCAGAACGTGAAGTTGAATTCTTTATTGATCTTGAACCTGGTACAAAGCCCATTTCTAAAACCCCATATCGAATGGCTCCTGTTGAACTTCAGGAATTAAAGGTCCAACTACTGGAGTTGTTGGACATCGGTTTCATTAGGTCCTAGTACATCTCCTTGGGGTGCTCTGTTTTATTCAGTAAAGAAGAAAGAGCGGGAGTATGCGACTTTTGTATTGACTCTCGGGAATTGAACCATGTCACCATTAAGAATAGGTATCCGCTACCTCGCATTGATGACTGTTGACCGATTTGCAAGGAGCATAATTTTTTCAAAGATCGATCTTCATTCGATATCATCGGTGAAGATTAGAGGCGGGGATATTCCAAAGACTGCCTTTAGAACTCGGTACGGGCATTATGAATTCTTAGACATGTCTTTTGGATTGACTAATGCTCCTGCGGCTTTCATGGATATGATGAACCGAGTATTCAAGGAATATTTGGATCAGTTCGTTGTTATCTTTATTGATGACATCCTCATATATTCCAAAAGCCGTGAAGATCATGAGCACCATTTGAAGCTGGTACTCCAAAGGCTTTGTGAAAACAAGCTTTATGCTAAGTTAAAGAAATGTGAGTTCTGGCTTGAGGAAGTAGCATTCCTTGGGCACGTGGTGTCAAAAAATGGAGTATCTGTTGACCCGACAAAGATTAAAGCAATACAAAGTTGGGAGCAACCGAAGTCGGTGACCGAAGTACGTAGCTTTCTGGGCTTAACTGGTTATTATCGGAGATTTGTGGAAAGATTTTCTCGAATTGCTATTCCATTAACTCAACTGACTCGGAAGGATACAAAATTCATATGGAGCGAGGAATGTGAGAAGTGTTTTCAAGAGCTCAAGAGGAGACTCATTTCGGCACCTGTTCTGACAATACCATCTGGTTCGGATGGATTTGTTATCTCTGATGTGACGCTTGTGCAAAGGGTTAGGATGTGTTCTCATGCAACATGGGAAAGCCATAGCCTATGCCTCGCGACAACTTAAAGAATATGAGAGGAATTATCCTACTCATGATCTAGAGTTGGCAGCAGTCATTTTCGCGCTAAAGATCTGGAGACACTATCTATATGGCGAGAAAGTGGAGATATATTCAAACCATAAAAGCCTCAAATATTTCTTCACCCAAAAGGAACTCAACATGCGGTAACGACGTTGGCTCGAGCTGTTAAAAGATTACGACCACACCATTCAATACCATCTTGGAAAAGCGAACGTGGTAGCTGACGCCGTTTAGGAGAAGATCATATGCGGAAACGAGTGCGATGTTGTTAATACAAAGGCCTATTTTTTGTGATTTACAAAAGATGAAGATAGAATTCAAGACTCCGGGGACCCATGCGATGATGTCAAGTATACGCATAGAACCGAATTTAATCGAAAAGGTTAAAGTTGCTCAAGCCACAGACCCGGAGCTGATGCGTATGAAGAAGAAAGTACAAGAAGGTGCTATTCCACAAGCAAGAATCGATGAAAAAGGAATACTTTGAGTCCACCCCAGACTTTGTGTTCCTAACGATTCTGATTTAAAGTACAAGATCATGATGGAGGCACACAATACACCTTTTGCGATCCATCCTGGAAGTGCCAAAATGTATCGTGATCTTCGACATACATTTTGGTGGAACAATATGAAGAGAGAGATTGCAAAGTTTATCTCGAGGTGTTTGACTTGTCAACGTGTAAAGGCGGAGCATCAAGTACCTAAGGGTCCATTGTAACCACTTGAGATTTCGAAATAGAAGTGGGAACACATTACCATGGATTTCGTTACGGGTCTTCCCACTGTTTCTCAAGGCATAAATGCTATTTGGGTTATTGTTGATAGATTAACCAAGTCTGCTCATTTCTTGCCGATACGGGAGACTTATTCCCTTGAACGTCTTGCTCGTATGTATGTAAATGAGATTGTGAGATTGCATGGCATGCCAGTATCCATAGTTTCGGATCGTGACCCAAGATTCACTTCACAATTTTGGGTTAGCTTGCAACAAGCTATGGGAACAGATTTACGATTCAGTTCGGCATACCATCCTCAAACGGACTGACAATCAAAGAGGACTATTCAAACTCTTGAAGATCTATTAAGACTCTGTGTCCTAGACTTCAAAGGGAGTTGGGATAAGTATTTACCATTGGTGGAATTCTCCTACAACAACAGTTATCAGGCAAGTATAGGTGTGGCTCCATTCGAAGCATTATATGGACGTAAGTGTCGCTCTCCAGTATGTTGGGATGAGGTGGGGTGAAGCAACATTGTTGGGACCAGAGTTGGTACGTATTACTACAAAAAAGATCCAAATGATTCGACAACGTATATAAACAGCACAAGATCGACAAAAGAGTTATGCGGATCTTCATCGAAAGGACGTGGAATTTAGTATTGGGGATCATGTATTGTTGCGGGTTGCTCCATGGAAGGGAGTTACAAGATTTGGGAAAAGAGGAAAGCTCAATCCACGATTTATTGGTCCATTTCAGATTCTTGACCGAGTAGGAAATGTGGCCTATAGACTCGCGTTACCTCTAAGCATGTCTCGTGTTCATAATGTTTTTCACATATCTGTGCTTCGTAAATATGTGAAAGACCCGAACCACGTTATTGAGTTAGAACCAAACGAAATAGCCGAAGATTTAACGTACGAGGAGGTACAAGTTAAGATCTTGGATAGGAAGGAGCATGTCATACGCACAAAGGTCATACCACAAGTTAAAGTTTTGTGGAGGAACCACGCTATAGAGGAAATGACCTGGGAGTTAGAAACGGAAATGAAAGCGAGGTATCCTCACCTTTTCGAAACACCAGGTACGTACGTCAATTTCGAGGGCGAAATTTTATAAGGAGGGGAGGTTGTAAGACCCAACCTTATTATAAATGAAATTGAATTTCCTCTATTTATTATTTTAAAATAGTAAGGGTTGATTTGATTAATGTGGTTAGTTATGGGTAAAATGCGCAAATATTTTAAATAAGCAAGTGGTTATAAAATATTCATTGTTGTCGGGGAATATTCATTTGGTCGTGGAATATTCTTGCTGTCGGGGAATATTCGTACGAGGGTGCAGCCTTATGTGGGTCCCATAACGGAAAGCGATTGGATGAAGAAAAAGACAAGTATAAGTTGTTTATAAATAACGGCGTAGTTGTTACCATTAATACTGTTGAAATACTCTGTGGTTAAAACACAGTAGCACACGGTATTGCACCAATTATTGATTCTTACGTAAGAAGGCACTACTCAGTAATTGTTACAGTAATTACTATTCAATATTTTATTCTATTGATTCATTAATTGCTGCGTTAATATTTTATATTATTGTTGTTTCAATAATTATCACTACACATTATTTTTTATTATCAGATCAATAATTCATATTATTTGAATAATATTATTAGATAGCATTATTGGCAATGTCTAGAAAGTTCTGTCTAAAGAGAGGTTTGGTCACCTAATTGTGCTCTAGTAAGGAGAAATCCTTATTGGAAAGCCCCCTCTTTCCTGAGAACGGCCTGGTTGTCAGTATTGTGATTCTGTAATATTATTTGTGAATAATTAATTATTGATTTATATGATAAGGAAAATATTCATTTTATGTGGATATAGATGGAGCAAACCAACGACACTTGAAAAAGTGAATATGACCCCCGTACGTGCCCTTGTACAACAACTCTACGATTTCCTCCAACTCCCCATAAAAGGCACGACCAAGCTCATTGTAACAATCTCCTTGGACACACACTCCAGAGTTCGTTGTTCTTTTACCGCGCCCATATGCCTTTGTATGAAATTCACAACCATTCATTTTGTAACCATTGCGGCTGACTTGGCCCGTGTCTGGTCCCAAAGCTAGGACTTGTACATTAGCCGGAATCGTTGATCCCTCAGTCAAAGCCTATAAAAACTCCATCTTATTAAATGAAGTCATAGTTAACATGGAGTGTATATATATATATATATATATATATATATGTCGTGCTTAAGAAATTGAACTTACTTTATCCTTTAGCCAAAGTGCAAATTTTTTATCACGATTGATTTGAATATCTTTATCAGTTATGCCTGGATGCTTCACTTTTAACTTGTCATCGTACAATCTATACCATGTTATAAACATTAACATATTGGAATAATTAATTTTTAACTTAAAAGATAAATTATCAAGTTTACATGTGTACCTCACAAATTCGTCAATCTCCTAGCAATTGAGAAGAATGTAAGTATGTGCAGCATGTAATTCTTGCTCAGAGAGGAATATGTGCTTCCCTTTTCCATAAGCACGGCCCGATAGACCAAATACAGAGAGCCGACCATTTAGTTCAACATTTCCCCCATCATCATGTCTCGATACTCGATTGGCCTTTGTCAAGACTTCGTCCGAAAAATAGTCTGAGACAAACGTAAATATCTCATCGAAACTGCATGCCTCACATATCGACCCCTCGACATAAGCTCTATTCTTCACCTTCCTCTTAAGGTTTCCCATCACCCTCTCGAAAGGGTACATCCATCTATATTGAACTGGACCCCCAACACGAGCTTTATAGGGAAGATGGATTTGCAAATGCTCCATGGAGTCAAAAAAACCAGGTGGGAATATTTTTTCCAGTTTACACGTGATCTCTGTGATGTTCTTCTCAAGTATAGACATGTCCTTCTCATTTAATGATTTTGAACATAAGTCTTTGAGGAAATGACTAAGATCCGTCAAAGCATCCCATATTAGTTTATCAAGCAGATCCCGAAATGCTATAGGCATGAGTCTCTCCATGAATACATGACAGTCATGACTCTTCATCCCTTGCAATTTCCCACCTGTAACACACCTTGCAATGTTTGACGTTGTTGCCTCTTTTTCTGTTCTGATAAAAGAGCTCTAACTCATACAAGCATACATGTGTCAACAAGTAATACAGAGTAAGTAGAGTATCGATCCCACGGAGAAAGTTGTCAAATTTAAACTACTACGCATCAATTAAATCACTATACTTATATGCTTAAACTAATAACTATAATTGGTGAATTAATCTAATTGCAAATAATAACTAAAACAAGAATAATAATGGAATAAACCAAATCTGGAAATAATGGGATCCTAACTTCATTCAATATTTCATCTAATTACCACTATTATGCAAGAATTATTCACATATCACAGGAAAGTAGTCAAGAGAACTAATAGAGTCATAGCCATTTTTCAATGCACTAAGACCTACTTACACAGCATCCACAAATGATAGACTCCATGTAATCATTAATATAACCAAAATCACTATATGTCTATGTGAAATTACAATCATATTGAATTTAAGCACAAGCCCTTATTTTAACTCATACAGTGAAACAGTATATGTCTATCTAGTTCACGAAATACACAAGCCATATAAAACAACCCCATATACGTATGCTATCATGATTACAATCCATACTTGCATGTTCATTGTCAATTCCATACAAGTACTAAAACGAATGGTGATCAAGCATTCATACATGCAATACAATCATAATAGAAATTCCATATAATATGTAAAATAGCCCTAGCAATCAAGCATGCAATTAAACTACATATTAAAATCCGTTAGAATCCCATAATGGAGTTTAGTTCATGACTGAACCAAAAGCCATTATGGGATCAAAGCTAAACATGATTCACAAGCAAATAATTAAAAGATGAAGGATAGAAACGATCAAACCCAATTGCAGATTGTAAACCAAAGTTAACGTTCAACTCCTCATAAAAATCCAGCAAAACAATAATAATAATCCACAATGACAGAAAATCCCAAGAAGAATTAGAAAAGATGGAGTGTATGCTTCGTTCTTCGTTGAAATCTCTCCCAATGTGTATACCCTAGTTACTACTGTTAAAAATATGTAAAAGTACTGAATGATATGTCTGACACCAGTCAGAATAGTTTTTAATTAATTACAACCCTTTAAAATTGGAAATTAAAACAAAACAAAAGCAATGACTTGACCGCACCATCGTAGCGGTGCTGCGCCCCTCCGTTGTATTCCTCGGCGGCATGAAGACTTGTAGTATGCTTGAGTTGTGCAGTCGGTCTCTCTCACGCGGGTGTACGTCCTCAAGCATGTTCTTCTGCGCGGCTTCTGCAGTCTGTATTCTAGTTCTAGTTCTGTCATGTTGTTGCTACTGCTACTTGTTCATTCTTTTCCTTCCTTCCTTCATTATCAGTCCCTTCATTTCACTACATTCTCATGTCATGTATTCGTAAGCCTTGAGCTATGCATCCAATAGCCTCTTGCCATCTAACACGACCAAAGTATGCCATTTCCTGCACCTTTATGCCAAAAGGAGTTCTCAGTACATGCAATGCAAAATAACATGAATTGCAACTAAAACAGACTAAAATGTACTTGAGATGGGCATAATTCACGTAAATTGATATCCAATAAGTAGGTATAAAACCCACTTATCAGACGCATATCCATCTGGTAGTTTCAGAGACTTAACCCATGTGCACACATCTTCAACTTGCTTTTTGGACAATGTGTACCTTGTATGCGGTTTGACAATCTTACCATTAGGAGATTCATAAAGTTCTAATCCATGACGCTTACAAATATCTTTCATGTCCAAACGTGCCTTATCGTTATCTTTTGTCTTCCCCGTAACATTCATCACGGTGTTAAACACATTGTCAAACACATTCTTCTCAATATGCATCACATCTAGATTATGATGAATTAAATTTATAGACCAATAAGGCAGTTCCCAAAAGATGCTTCTCCGAACCCAGTTATGAGATTCGCCAAACCCATTGATTATGTTTGTGGCATCAATCTTACCAAATGGGATAACCGACAATCTCATCACACGATCTCGCATCTCCGTTCCCGACAATCGTGGTGCAGGCATATCATTGTCTACTTTCCCTTTCCTGAAGTGTTCTCTATTTCTTCGAACGGGTGATCTACCGGCAAGAACCGGCGATGACAGTCAAACCAATAAGGCTTTACGACAATATATACAACAAATTGATTTTATACCTCGTCGCCATCCCCATGTTGTCCTGCTGCTGCTGCTGCTACTGCTTCAGCTAACTCCTCAGGACTCAGAGCCCCCAGATGCCCGCCCAGTATCTTCAGAAGATCTCGATCTCGACATATAGCTCTCACACGGTCGGTAGGAGTATGAGCAATTTGGATGGCTCGATGACTGTGAAGACTGGGTAGAAGAGCAACCTGAGCCACTGAAGGATGGGCGTTGTCGTTGTCCATAACCTTTAATGTAGTTCTTCTTCACAACAGATGCCCTCTACCACAACTCTTGATCAATAGGCGGACGTGGAGTGCCTTCAAGATAGCGCTCATTCAATAAACACTTATAAGTATCCTGTCATCATGTTAACAATTAAATAGTTAAAAATAAATTCTGTAAGCATTGATAAACAAGATCAAGTTTTTAAAACTTATTACCGCTATCTGGATAGCATCAGGTAGACCATCACGGGTGGCCACGTACACATCCAACCAATGGATAGGCTGACCTTGAGACTGAGACTCCGATAAAAAAATAGCACAATATTACTAAGTAAACATGTGATATATTTTCTACAATTCATGATTGTAAACATATTAAAACTTGTAAATACGTACCCTGGCAGTGATATGTTGCAACTGTGAAATACTGTCGCCCTTGTATGTCCCTTTAGCCATTTCACCATCGCACACACCGATGATGATCGTTAGTGAGTGAGGCGGTCTTTCGTCTTTTCACCTGACTCTTAACTCTCCATTGGGCACACATCTCAGCCCAATTTATATGGATTTGGGTGCACCACCAGGGGCTCTGCTCGTGCATGTAATCCTCTCCCTAGCTTGGGTGGTCGATATCGGCATTGTGAAGGGCTTTTTGTCTTTCTTTGTTCAAATTATCCTTGGTGCGAGCAGCGGACTTACGCGAATAATGTCTCGAATCAATGAAACTGCTCGCAAGCGCCCTCCCATCTATACCTTTTCTACAAATAAAACAACAATAATAACATTACTAAACAATTATCCTTAATTAGAATATTATATTATCTGTCATAATTAAAAAAAACTTTCCTAGAATTCATCCCAAACATCATACTTGTGGGCGATAGGTGTGCTCGCCCACGCAATCATATGTGTAGGTCAATTCTGTAAACACAATTGTGATATGCACTTGACGATCTTATTATCTGAAAAATCACTATAGTATACAATAATTTACATCAACGATAAGTAGATATATTAAAGCAATTTACATCTAAAATGAAATCTAAAATGCTTATATATAAATGATGCGGGACGTACGTCTTTATTAGGAGGGGAAATCTGAATAAGAATCCGATCATCCGGATTAGTAGGGGCCTTGGGCACATGATTAAGTCCCTACCCAAGTCGCACTTTTTTACAGATCGCTTGTAAGCCATCATTTTATTACAAATTTCAAGATGTATATATGAGTTATATATGATTACATGTATATATGAATATATAAAATGACAATAAACATGATGATGATATAAACATGTATATATATGAATATAAAATGACAATAAACAAAATTGCATTTAAATAGTTAAATACATAAACATGACAATGATATAAAAACATGTAATGTTAAACATACATTTCATTTGTTCAAGTGTCGATATGTCTCGATTGAGAATCATCTTGTATCGTGTTGCAGATTCATAACCATCATCTACTTGATTCAAAGTGTCGATTCAATTCAATAACTCTTCCTCCTCGAAGATCAATGTCATCTGACACAAGTATTGACTCAGGAGCTAATTCATGTGGTTCATCTCCACCAACTAACTGGATTACTTCATTGTTGTCCTCCACATTTATTATAGTTTGACTATAAAGCATCTGCCCTTGGTAAATCTCCCCATCAACAACTTCTACACGACTACGCGCGGGAGTATGAATTACAACTTACTAATCTATAGGTGGTCTATCCCTTTTCCTAACAGGACTAGGAGTGTAGTATACTTGTACTGTTTGAGTTGGTAAAACAAACAGTTCGTTGGAGTACGCAGACCTATGGAGGTTAATATCGACGATTCCATGTCTGTCAACACGTAATATATACTAGTATCAACATAGTTACTATAGCATATAACTTGTTTTATTATTTTGTTAATTACAGGGTGATCAAGGAGGCGATGATGCTTGACGTACCTGCTTTAGATCAGTTTTGTAGTTATTTAATAAATTTGTACTTGTATATTCATTCAATTCATATTGGTTTTCTGTATGTTACTTAAAAAATATTAGATTTGTTATATTTATTCAATTCATATTGGTTTTTAAAGGTTTATATAGTTTATATACTAGTTTGGTGTATGTGTCGGTGGACGATGGATATTTATATTGTTGTGCATGCTGTTTATCTTGTTGTGTATGTGTGTTGGGATAAAGTAGGTACAAAACAGGTACACGTTTTTGGGAATTCTACAAAACAACAAAAATCTGGTTTTCATTTTTTTTCATATCAGCAACTGCATGCGGTCGCTGATAGTTATTAACAACGGCTAAACATTTGAGGCTATCAGCGACTTCCTACGGTCGCTGATATCGGTCGCTGACACATGGACCACGTCAGCTTTGGCCCTGGACCATGCTGACTCAGCTTAGTGACCGAATTTGTCATTTCGGTCGCTCATATCAGTCGCAGATAAGTCGGTCGCTAATAATGGTCGTTGATGTGCAACCTAGCGACCAGATTTTATGTGACGACTATCAACGACCGCAGTCAATCGCTGATAGTTATCTGCGACCGTGTGCGGTCGCTGATAAACCTTTTTCTTGTAGTGACATTTTGGGGCTCGAAATATTATGGTATAATACCTTCTTCTTTTTCTTCATTTTTAATTTAGTTATCCAAGTATTATCAAACTTACACCACCTCCCCTAATAGTAAATCATGTCAATCAATAGTAAATCATGTGACTCAATTGTTCTAAACATGTGAAAAAATTAATTATAGTATAGTACCTTCATCTATACCTCCATTTTTAACTTAGTCATGCAAGTATTATCAATCTTGCACCAACTCTCCTAATAGTAAATGAATGTGAATCAACAGTACACACATGTGAATAAATAGTTATAAGCATGTGAATTAATAGCAATTAATTGCTCATTTATCCGGTTAATTACCTGATTGGTCAATATAACCTCTAGACATCAATTATTATGGAAATAAATGTCGATTTTCGCTAACACTAATAATTCCAACACAATGGAACTATCAATTTCATCCTTAATTAACACGAACTTATTCATCATTAATATTATAATTCACAATATTTAACAACCAGGTCGTTCCCAGGAAAGAGGGGGCTTTCCGATAAGGATTTCTCCTTATTGGCACGCAATTAGGTGACCAAACCTCTCCTTGACAGAACTTCTAGACATTGTCAATATTGTAATTTAATAATATGAATAACTTTGTCGTCTCAATTATTGATTTAATAATATATCATATTATGCAGATGATACTGTGACAATAATTGAATCAATAATATGAGAGATATGATGCAACAATTATTATAGCAATAATTGAGTATAACTGAGTGACTTCTTACGTAAGCATCAATAATCAATATCGTGTGCTACTATACAATCACGCGTATTGCTGTACTTTTACTACCGGGTAGTTCAACAGTTTTAACGGTAACACTTTCGCCGTTATTTTTAATAAAAGATAAATCTTTCGTTTTATAAATACGAAAATACTTCCGTTGGGGGGGGGGGGGGTCCACCAATGATTATGTCGTCGAACGAATATTTTCTATGAAAATGAATATTCCCCGACCAATCAAATATTCTCCGACACAACGAATAACAACTTGCTTACTTTGCAAAATTTATAAATATTACCCACAACTATAACATTATATCAAATTCACACCATAATATTCAAAAAAAATATTTCAAGAAATTTAAATCTTTATTCATAAAATTTGGGGTCTCACACTACGGGCCAAAGATATTCATCAGGTAATCATACATCTTTGCACTACAGGCCAAAGATATTCATCAAGTATCACCATTAAGGACTGAGGATAATAAAAAATATTTTAGAGAACGAATCTAGTGAGATAAAAGGATAAAGTTTAGAGATTCGTATTTTAGATAACTCAAGTTCAAAAATACTCCATAATAAATCATAATGGAGTAAAATTCAAGAATAAAGATCAAAAACATGGATACAATCATAGATAGTAACCATAATAGACATCTGGGACAAAAAAGAGAAAATTTTATTTTTCGGGGAATAGTGTCGTTTTCGTGAATAGTGCCATATACGTGAATAGTAATCTCGACACAAAAAGGTAGAAATTCCACAATAAAATTCATATCAATATTTTTACATAATGATATTGAAGAAAATAATATCATTTACGAAGAAAATAACATCCCTTACCTCAAAATAATAGTATTTCTGATCGAAATATTGGATGTATTACCGAAGGAAACTTGCACTAAATAGAAACTCTCAAAGTATCTAAATACTCACAAAAATACGCTCGATAATATAGAGAGAAAGAAAACTTGTTTCTGGTGTGATTTTTAATTCTAACCTAAGCGCCTATTTATAAGAAAATGCTAGAACGCCAAAGCAGACTTGACCTGTAACCTGATGGCTTTACCTGCTACTATTCCCACCCACCACTTTTGAAATAAAATTTTAGCACATTTTTCCACCAACTATAGGCGGGGCCCACTCATTCTAGAATTTTCCACCAAAATGATAAATTTGGAAACTTCAATAATTTCTGAACCAGTCACCTCTTAAAATTCATAACAAATCATACGTTCATTTTTAACGGTTCAAAATTTGTACACATATACTCAACTTATATATGTATAACATATCCAAAAATCACAACGATCCAACGGTCAGATTAAAAATTATAACTCAAGCAATATATCTCAAGAACACTGATTTTTCGGATTATGAGTCCTTCGGACCAGTTTCCTTCATTTACAACCACATAAAATATATCTGTGACGCCCCCAAAATAGGTATATATCACCCATCTTGAGTCGCCAAATACATGGTACAGAAATACAAATACAACTTAATAATATAAGCGTAAGTGGTAAAATAATTTAAAACATAAAGCGAGAGTTTTAATAAGAATATTGTCATCTAGACAATATCCACACTTAATGGAGTCCTCATTACATTTATTATCACACTATTTAACAGAATAGTGAGGACTACTAATGCTATCATCTGGATTGTCACTCCGTTCCCCGACTTGTCCCAGCTATATTCTCATTTTCTGAAGAGAACAGTGAAAGAAAAGGTGAGCTCAACTAGCCCAGTAAGAAATATTATGACTAAGATAATGCAGAATAAATTATCATTAGTCTTTAACAATGTTAAACTGATAAAATATAATAGACATCAAGTTTAACTGTAGTGGAATAAGCAATCCATTAGAAGATTCAAGTAGAGCATGATATCTACTATCTTCTATGATTTAAATTGTTTTCATCAATTTTTATCGCTGAGACTCAGCTTAATAAATAAACCACATAATCTAATCATCCCTGTACTACGGGCCAAGGATATTCGTTAAATCATCAATGGTCATAACTATACCGAATAATCCCTGGTCATAATCATACCAAAAACTGTCCATCAATGCATTACAGGCCACTGAGGACTTTTACCACGTCATTTATAACATTACAGGTCATGATTATACCGAATGATCCCTGGTCATAATCATACTAAGTCCATCTATGCACGTAAGCCAAAGATAACTTTCATTACAATATAAGCATGCGGATGATGACAATGACATAATAATTCAATAAAACAAGTTCAAGAATTAATTTATCCTGGAACCAAAAACGTCCAAATTGTCAACATGATACTACTTTGTGGAGAAAAATTCAAGTATGCTCAAAAGAGTATTTTTGTGACACCCCCAAAATAGGTATACAACACCCATTCTGAGTCGCCAAATACATGGTACAGAAATAACTACAACTTTATTAATACAATTGTCGTGCAAAATACGACAACACATAAATTGTGAGTTTAAAAACAAATAATGTCATCTAGACAATATTCACACCAAAATAAGTCATCATTACAAATTGATACACTATTTTACAAAATAGTGAGGACTTCAAAAACAACTTCCTTGAACCTTCATTCCATACCCCGACTAGTACTCGCTACATTCTCGCCTCTTGAGAAGAAAAATGGAACAAAAAGGAAAAGGGTGAGCTCAACTAGCCCAGTAAAGAATATTATAACTAAGATAATATAAAACAAATTATCGTTAGTCCTCAATGGGAAAAAATCTGATAGAATACAATAGACAACAAGTTTTAAATCAATATTCGCAGCGGAAATAATAATTCATTAGAAGAGTTACGTAGAGAATGAAATCTACTATCTTCTATGATTTTAAAAATACATCATCAATATTTTATCCCTGTAACATCAATCAATATACATCATAAATCAAATGTTCATCTTTGCACTATAGGGCAAAGATATTCATCAGTTGGTCATGTTCATCTCAACACCTGTACATCTTTGCACTACGGGCCAAAGATATTCATAAGAAAATCAACCATCTTTACACTACAGGCTAAAGATATTCAGTAATATCATTATTTAGGACTGAGGATGATGAAAAATATTTTAAAGAAAACAAATCCAGTAAAAAAAAGAACAAATAATAAAGATTCGTACTTTAAACAGTCCAAGTTCTAAAATACTTCATAAATAACCATAGTGAAGTAAAATTCAAGAATGATCAAAATATGGATACAATCAAAGCTAGTATCCATAATAGATATTTTGGACAAAAAAGAAAATTTAATTTTTCTGTGAATAGTGCCGTATTCGTGAATAGTCAGATATCGTGAATAGTGCCGTAGTATCGTGAATAGTAACCAAACACTAAAAGACAAGAATTTCACAAGAAAAATCTTACCAATATTTTGGCATAATGATATTAGAAGAAATAATCATTTTTTAAAAAAAATAACATCCCTTACCTCGAAAAGACAGTACTTCTGACTGGAATACTAGATATGGTGCTGAAGGGAACTTGTACCATATAGCAACACTCAAAGTCTCAAAATACTCACAAGAATACGCTCGATAATATAGAGAGAGAAAACTTGTTTCTGGTGTGATTTTCAATTCTAACCTAAGCACCCTATTTATAGAAAAAAGCTTAGAACACCAAAGTAGAAAATTTAATAAAATATTAATATATTTTATTAAATTTCCTACACACACAAACTTGGTCCAAAATCAGCCACGCACCTCACCAAAAGTCACAAAAACGTTTTTCATGTAAAAATCACTTAAAACTCCATAAAAAATAATAATCAATTAATTCGGAACTTCAATAATTCATACAAAATAGCCCTTTTATCAGAAAAATTCAAATCTTATGTCCATTCCATAGGAAATTCAATTTTCTACAACTTTGTAGTTTTAAGTTTTTCCAAATTCCAAACAGAAATTGACCGAAACCCACATACGAACGATTTTGCGGCTATAATCAAATTTCAGTCAAGAAATAGGGCCCACGAACATGTTTAACATGTATTAAATATTTTTTGTAACAAAAATACTCTTTCTCCTCATTTATTCATATATCACACATTCATTGTAAAAATATCACCATTATTATATTATTATAATATAATAATATATTTAAATGAATTCTTTTATCAAAAAAGATAAAATATCAATTTTTCAACAATTGTCACTTTAAAATTTTCTCCATATATATCCACACAAAATAAATATTTTTCTTATCATATAAATCAATAATTAATTATTCACAAATAATATTACAGAATCACACATCGCAACCAGTAGCTTTCTGGAAAGAGGGGCTTTCAATAAGGATTTCTCTCCTTCTTGGCGCCGCAATTAGGTGACCAAACCTCTCCTTAGACAGAACTTTCTATACATTACCAATAATGCTATCTAATAATATTATTCAAATAATATGAATTATTGCTCCGATAATGGAAAATATTGTATAGTGACAATTATTGAAACAACAATAATATAAAATATAAACGTAGCAATTATTGAATCAATAAAATAAAATATTGAACAGTAATTACTGTAACAATTATTGAGTAGTGCCTTCTTACGTAAGAATCAATAATTGGTGCAATACCGTGTGCTACTGTGTTTTAACCACCGAGTATTTCAATAGTATTTACGGTAACAACTACGCCGTTATTTATAAACAACTTATACTTGTCATTTTCTTCATCCAATCGCTTTCCGTTATGGGGCCCACACAAGGCTGCGCTGTTGTATGAATATTCACCGACAGTAAGAATATTCCACGACCAAATGAATATTTCCCGACAACAATGAATATTTTATAATCACTTACTTATTTGAAATATTTGCGCATTTTTCCCATAACTAACCATATTAATCAAATCAACCCTTACTATTTCAAAATAATAAATAGAGGAAATTTAATTTCATTTATAATAAGTTGGGGTCATACAACTTTCATGAAAAGATACTGGATGAAGCGCAAATATCCAGGATATTCTACTAATTTTATGGAGTATAAAAGCCAAAACTTTAACCAACTGAGTATAATAGAATATATGAAAGCGCAAATGAATTTTTTGTTCGCCATGCAGTAATCACGATATCTGAGATAATTTTCACAATTTAATAAGGAATGAATACAAAGGATCATTCACCATGCATGTGGTAATTCACATAGACAAGTTATTCCAACAGAATAATAAAGAATGGAATAACAGAAGGATTCACCATGCGTGCGATAGGATCGCATGCAGACGAGTTATTCCCAATGAGAATAATAAAGAATGGAACTAGGTCATGCGTAAACACACAGATAGGATATTCCGACAGAATAATAAATAATAGAACCAGGTCATGCGTAAACGCACAAACAAGATATTCCGACAGAATAATAAATAACGGAACTAGGTCAGGCAAAATTCGCACCGACGGGATATTCTAACAGAATAATAAAGAATGGAATAACAACAGAATTTCACATGTATACAGTACTTCGCATAGACAGGTTATTCCAGCAAAATAATAAAGAATGGAATAATAGAATAATTTCACCATGTATGTGGTACTTCGCATAGACAGGTTATTCCAACATAATAATAAAGAATGGAATAATAGAAGAATTTCACCATGTATACGGTAGTTCGCGTATACAGATTATTCCAACAGAATAATAAAGAATGGAATAACAACAGAATTTCACCATCTATGCGGTACTTCGAATAGACATGTTATTCCAGCAGAATAATAAAGA
Organism: Panax quinquefolius; assembly: GCA_020205615.1. Lineage (NCBI taxonomy): Eukaryota > Viridiplantae > Streptophyta > Magnoliopsida > Apiales > Araliaceae > Panax > Panax quinquefolius. Next base: position 138,009,470 of record CM035152.1, read on the forward strand.
ATGGAATAATAGAAGAATTTCACCATGTATGCGTATCAGATGTGAGGCAAAGTTATTCCAACATAATAATAAAGAATGGAATAACAGAAGAATTTCACCATGTATACGGTAGTCCGCATATACATATTATTCCAACAGAATAATAAGGAATGGAATAACAATAGCTCTCTTCATGAATACGAAAGAAATAATACCCCTTACCTTCGAAAAAATGGATATTGGAAAAGTGAGGTAACAGACTTCTCTTCTTCTTTCTCTCTATAATTTCTCTCTCTAGAGTTTCAGTGAATTCGTAAGAAATAATGAAGGAATGAACTTCTATTTATAGGAGAATGGCTGAATAGTAACTAATTCATGAACGGTCCAGATTGATTTACTTTTAAACGAACGGTCCATATTGATTTACTATTAAAACTTAAACCAGCGATCCATATTAATTTACTATTAAAACTTTAAACCAGCGATCCATATTGATTTATTATTAAAAATTTAAACCAACGATCCATATTGATTTACTATTATAATTTCAACCAACGGTTTGAAAAATTAGCATATCTCCTCATGGAATAGTATTGTACCCAAAAATGATTTGGACCGAAAAGAAATATATTTTTTGGATGAATAGTACCCCGTGAATAGTACTTTGGAAATAGTACCCCGTGAATAGTACTCCAACACAAAAAGTGTCCCAAATACCCGAGTGAACAATACTAGAGTGAATAGTAACTAGGTGAATAGTAACTCGTGAATAGTAACTTGTGAATAGTAACTCTAACACAAAAAGTACCCCGAATACCTGATTGAACAATATAACCTCCAGACATCAATTATTATTGAAATAAAAGTCGATTTCCACCAACACAAATAATTTCAACACAATGGAACTATCAAATTCATCTTTAATCAACACGAACTTATTCATCATTAATATTATAACTCACAATATTTAACAACCAAGTCGTTCCCAGGAAAGAGGGGGCTTTCCAATAAGTATTTCTCCTTATTGGCATGCAATTAGGTAACCAAACCTCTCCTTGACAGAACTTCTAGACATTGTAAATATTGCAATTTAATAATATGAATAACTTTGTCGTCTCAATTATTGATTTAATAATATATCATATTATGCAGATGATACTGTGACAATAATCAAATCAATAATATGATAGATATGATGCAGCAATTACTGTAGCAATAATTGAGTATAACTGAGTGACTTTTCACGTAAGCATCAATAACCAATACCGTGTGCTACTATGCAACCAACCAGACATCGCATTTTTTACTACTAGGGTGTAGTTCAATAGTTTTAACGGTAACACTTCCGCCGTTATTTTTATAAAAAGATAATTCTGTCTTTTTCTTACTACGACAATACTTTCGTAATGGGGTCCACCAATGATTGTGTCGTCGTACGAATATTTTCTGTTAAAACGAATATTCCCCGACCAATCGAATATTATATAACCACTTACTTACTTTGCAAATTTTGTAAATATTACCCACAACTATAACATTATATTATATTCACACTATAATATTCAAAATATATTTCGAGAGGAATTAATCTTTATGCATAAAAGTTGGGGTCTTACAACCTCCCCTTCTTATAAAATTTCATCCTTGAAATTAGGGTGCGTGCCTGATATATCGAAGAGGTGAGGATATCTTGACTTCATCTCAGAGTCTAACTCCCAGGTCATTTCTTCTACATCATGGTTTCTCCATAAAACTTTGACTTGAGGTATAACCTTGGAGTGTAGAATATGATCCTTCTTATCCAAGATTTTAACAGGTAACTCTTCATACGTTAAATCTTCCCCTATCTCGTCTGGTTCTAATTCAATAATGTGGTTCAGGTCTTTCATATATTTACGTAACATAGATATGTGGAAAACGTTATGAACACGAGACATACTTGGCGGTAAGACGAGTCTATAGGCCATAGTTCCTACTCGTTCGAGGATTAAAAATGGGCCAATGAATCGAGGATTGAGATTTCCTCTCTTTCTAAATCTTGTAACTCCTTTCCATGGAGCAACACATAATAACACATGATTTTCAATATCGAATTCCACATCTTTTCGATGAAGATCAACATAACTCTTTTGTCGATCTTGTGAGGTTTTTAAACATTGTAGGATCATTTGAATCTTTTCCGTAGTCATACGTACCAAATACGGTCCCAACAATGTTGCTTCACCCACCTCATCCCAGCATACTGGAGAACGACACTTTCTTCCATACATCGCCTCGAATGGAGCCATGCCAATACTTGCTTGATAACTATTGTTGTAGGAAAACTCCACCAATGGTAAGAACTTGTCCTAACTTCCCTTGAAGTCAAGGGCACAAAGTCTTAATAAATCTTCAAGAGTTTGAATAGTCCTTTCTGACTGCCCATCCATTTGAGGATGATATGTCAAACTAAATCGTAAATTCGTGCCCATAGCTTTTTGCAAACTAACCCAAAATCTTGAAGTGAATCTTGGGTCTCGATCAGAAACTATGGATACTGGCATACCATGCAATCTTACAATCTCATCTATATACATACTAGCAAGACGTTCAAGTGTATAAGTTTCTCGTATCGGTAAGAAATGAGCAGACTTGGTCAATCTATCAACAATGACCCAAATCACATCTATGCCTTGAGAAACCTTGGGAAGACTAGAAACAAAATCCATGGTAATGTTCTCCCACTTCCATTTTGGAATTTCAAGTGGTTGCAATGGACCTTTTGGCACTTATTGCTCCGCCTTGACTCGTTGACAAGTTAGACACCTTGAGATAAACCCCGCTATCTCTCTCTTCATATTGCTCTACCAAAATGTATGTCGAAGATCATGATACATTTTGGTACTCCTAGGATGGATTTCAAACGGTGTGTTGTGTGCCTCCATCATGATTTTATATTTCAAGTCGGAATCGTTAGGAACACAAAGTCTAGAGTTAACTCGAAGTATTCCTTCTTCATCGATTCTTGCTTTCGGCATAACACCTTCTTGCACTTTCTTCCTCATACGCATCAGCTCCAGGTCTGTAGCTTGAGTAGCTTTAACTTTATCGATTAAAGTTGGTTCTACTCGTATATTCGTCATCATCACATGGGTCCCTGGAGTCTTTTAACTCTATCTCCATCCTTTGTAAGTCATACAAAATGGGCCTTACAGAGACAATTTCGCTTTTCGTGCCGCGATATGATCTTCTACTCAATGCGTCAGCTACCACGTTCACTTTTTCCAGGGTGGTATTGGATGGTATGATCATAATCTTTCAACAATTCAAGCCAACGTCGTTGTTGCATGTTAAGTTCCTTTTGAGTGAAGAAATATTTGAGGCTTTTATGATCCGTATAGATTTCCACCTTCTCTCCATACAGGAAATGCCTCTAAATCTTAAGCGCAAAAACGACAGTAGCCAACTCTAGATCATGAGTAGGATAATTCCTCTCATATTCATTGAGTTGTCGTGAGGCATAGGCTATGACTTTCCCATGTTGCATTAGAACACATCCTAACCCTTTGCCTGAACCATCACTGTAAATGACAAATCCCTCCGTGCCAGATGGTATTGTTAGAACAGGTGCTAAAATGAGTATACTCTTGAGTTCTTGAAAACTCTTCTCACATTCCTCGCTCCAACCGAATTTTATATCTTTTTGAGTCAGCTGCGTTAATGGAGTAGTGATTCGAGAAAACCCTTCTACTAATCTCTGATAATAACCAGCTAAGCCAAGAAAGCTACGTACTTCGGTCACTGACTTAGGTTTCTCCCAGCTTTGAATTGCTTCAATCTTTACCGGGTCAACAGATCATCAATATGAGGTAACGGGTACCTATTTTTGATGGTGACATGATTCAACTCCCGATAATCAATACAAAGTCTCATACTTCCATCTTTCTTCCTCACGAATAGAATAGGAGCACCCCAAGGAGACGTACTAGGACGAATGAAACCTATGTCTAACAATTCCTGTAGTTGGATTTTTAACTCCTGAAGTTCAATAGGAGCCATTCAATATGGGGCTTTGGAAATGGGTTTTGTACTAGTTTCAAGATCGATACAAAATTCAATTTCATGCTCTGGGGGTAGGCCAGGAAGTTCTTAAGGGAATACATCAGGAAATTCATTAACAACAGAAATATCATTCAAAACTGACGTATTTTTGTTTAGATCCGTGACATGAGCTAAGAAAGCTTGACATCCGTTTTTTAATAAACGAATAGCTTTATGGCTTGAGATGACAGTGATGGATTTTAATGGTTTGGTTGCTTGAATTCGCATAATAGGTTGGTTAGGAATATGAAAGCTAACAACCTTACGAAAATAATCAATTTTTGCATGATGAGTAGTTAACCAATCAATCCCTAGAATCACATCAAATGCAAGTATTTTCAAAGAAATAAGATTGACAGGTAATGTGCGGTTACCGATTTGAATCAAACAAGACTTATAAACCGTAGATGTAATGAAGGTTTCTCCCAACGGAGTTTCAACAGATAAGTCAAAGTCTAATTTCTCCGGAGTCAAATTTAAACGTTGAGCGCAAGTAGGAGAAATAAAGGAATGGGTAGAACCGGTATCAAATAAAGTATAAACTTCGCTAGCGTTTATGATTAGCTTACCCGTGATCACCTCGTTCAGGCTCCTCACTTTTTGGGAGGTTACGACAAACGCTCTCCCTTGAACTACCTATTTTGTCTTGTTTGGGACACCCTTTGATGCCTCCATCCCAGCTAGACTTGACTTTGGTGCACGACAAAATCGGGCTAGGTGGCCTTCTTTTCCAAAATTATAACATGCTTTGGACTGCATCGTGCAGTTTGGACTTATGTGTCCTTCCCCTCCAAATTTGTAACATACGACTGGCGGTCGTTCTCCTTCCTTAACAACGGGTCTTTGGTCTTTGACGTCTTTCCATCTTTCTTTAAACCTTCTCTTCTTGAACTTTCCACTCCTATTGTCTTGGCCATGATTACCACCAAGTGGTTATCATTTTAGCATGTTGATTCCTCCACGTTTGTTGTCACCGCTCGATGATCAAGCTACTATCGGTATTATCGACTTGTTTACCGCTCTCTCTTGGTTGGGTTGACTCATTATCGCACTCCAATAACTGAGCCCTATTCACAACATCTGAATACAAACGCAGTTTATGAGAGATAAGGTATTGACATATCTCGGGTTTCAAACCTCTTAGAAACATCCGCGTCATTCTCTCCTCATTATCAACCAAGTGGGGACCAAACCGAGACAACTCGGCAAACTTTACCGTCTTTGCGCGCGCCACGGTCATATTATTTTGCTCAAGCTTGATGAACTCTACCTCCTTCATGTGACGAATACTTTCAAGAAAGTACTTGTCGTTCAACAGCTCTTGGAACTTCTCCCAAGATATCTTCAGTGCGGCTGGTTGAGTACGCTTTACAGATTCCCACCAGTAATCTACCTCTGCACGCAACATGAAGGTGGCAAAGGGAACTTTTTGTTCCTCGGAGCATCCCAAGACATCAAATATCTTGTTAATCTGCTTTATCCATGTCTCCGCCTTAAGTGGTTTTGGCTCTACAAAAAACTCTGGTGGTCCCAGCTCCTTGAACTGCTTAGCGGTGACCGTCTGAGAGTTGTCAGTGTTTCCACCTGCATTTTGGACAGGAGCCGCTTTCACCTGATGTTGCATGAATTCCATAAAGCCTCTGACCATCCCATCGTTCACCATTTCATCGGTGTTATTTTTTTCATGAGGATTATTGTCTTCCTGTTGCACATTACCCTGGGCATTGATCGTTGGTGACTTAATGGTCTCATGTGCGTCATTGCTTATCTCAACATTTTCGGATGCCATTTTCAAATACTGCAGCAAAACAAGGGTGAATTAACATATCACATATTATCCCTATACTCTGACCGACCAATTAAATACCAAATAAACTTAGGTAGGTCATACTAGCGAAGGAATTCCCCGTCTCTCCCCTCCTAGTTCTTATCTCACATCTCAGCCAGAGATCATATCCCTAAGCTTTGATACCAACTGTGATGCCCCCAAAATAGGTATACATCACCCATCTTGAGTTGCCAAATACATGGTACAAAAATACAAATACAACTTAATAATACAACTATCGTGTAAAATACGACAAAACATAAACTGAGAGTGTTAATAAGAATATTATCATCTAGACAATATCCACACTCAATGGAGTCCTCATTACATTTATTGTCACACTATTTAACAGAATAGTGAGGACTACTAATGCTATCATCTGGACCGTCACTCCGTTCCCCGACTCATCCCAGCTATATTCTCATTTCCTGAAAAGAACAGTGAAAGAAATGGTGAGCTCAACTAGCCCAGTAAGAAATATTATAACTAAGATAATGCAGAATTAATTATCATTAGTCTTTAACAATGTTAAACTGATAAAATACAATAGACATCAAGTTTAACTGCAGCGGAATAAGCAATCCATTAGAAGAGTCAAGTAGAGCATGATATCTACTATCTTCTATGATTTAAAATGTTTTCATCAATTTTTATCGTTGAGACTCAGCTTAATAAATAAGCCACATCATCTAATCATCCCTGTACTACGGGCCAAGGATATTCATTAAATCATCAATGGTCATGACTATACCGAATAATCCCTGGTCATAATCATACCAAAAACTGTCCATCAATGCATTACAGGCCACTGAGGACTTTTACCACGTCATTTATAACATTACAGGTCATGATTATACCGAATGATCCCTGGTCATAATCATACTAAGTCCATCTATGCACGTAAGCCAAAGATAACTTTCATTACAATATAAGCATGAGAATGATGACAATGACATAATAATTCAATAAAACGAGTTCAAGAATTAATTTATCCAGGAACCAACAACGTCCAAATTGCCAATACGATACTGCTTTGTGGAGAAAAATTCAAGAATGCTTAGAAGAGTATTTTCATGAAAAGATACTGGATGAAGCGCAAATATCCAGGATATTCTACTAATTTCATGGAGTATAAAAGCCAAAACGTTAACCAACTGAGTATAATAGAATATATGAAACTGTAAATGGATTTTCACCGGCCATGCGGTAATCCAGGTATACAGATCATTTCCACAATTTAATAAGGAATGAATACAAAGGATCATTCACCATGCATATGGTAATACACACGTAAGCGAGTTATTCCAATGTAATAATAAAGAATGGAATAATGAAGGATTCACCATGCGTGCGATAGATCAAGATAGATAGGTTATTCCCAATGAATAATAAAGAATGGAACCAGGTCATGCGTATGAACGCACAGATAGGATATTCCGACAAAATAATAAATAATGGAACCAGGTCATGCGTGAAACGTCATGCACGAGGATATTTTGACAGATAATAAATAATGGAACCAGTCATGTAAACGCATTATTGCACGAGGATATTCCGGACGAATAATAAATAACGGAACCAAGTCAAAGTGAAATTGCAAGACCGATAGGATATTCCATGAGAATAATAAAGAATGGAATAACAATGAATTTCACCATGTATGCGGTGCCATCCATGAGCAGACAAAGTTATTCAAATAGAATAAGAAAGAATGGAATAATAGAAGAATTTCACCATGTATGCGGTACTTCGCATAGACAGGTTATTCCAACATAATAATAAAGAATGGAATAATAGAAGAATTTCACCATGTATATCAGAGTCGCAGATACTGATTATTCCAATAGAATAATAAAGAATGGAATAACAATAGAATTTCACCATGTATGCGGTACTTCGCATAGACATGTTATTCTAGCAGAATAATAAAGAATTGGATAATAAAAGAATTTTACCATGATTAAAACTTTAAACCAGCGATCCATATTGATTTATTATTAAAACTTTAAACCAACGATCCATATTGATTCACTATTAAAACTTTAAACCAGCGATCCATATTGATTTATTATTAAAACTTTAAACCAACGATCCATATTGATTTACTATTATAATTTCAACCAACTGTCTGAAAAATTAACACATCTCCTCATGGAATAATATTGTACCCAAAAATGATTTGGACCGAAAAGAAATATATTTTTTGGATGAATAGTACCCCATGAATAGTACTTCGAGAATAGTACCCTGTGAATAGTACCCCGATACGAGAAGTGTCCCAAATACCCGAGTGAACAATACTAGAGTGAATAGTAACCGGGTGAATAGTAACCTATAAATAGTAACTCGTGAATAGTAACTCTAACACAAAAAGTGCCCCGAATACACGATTGAACAACTACATTCTGAGTCGCCAAATTCATGGTACAGAAATAACTACAACTTTATTAATACAATTGTCGTGCAAAATACGACAACACATAAACTGTGAGTTTAAATACAAATATTATCATCTAGACAATATCCACACTCAAATAAGTCCTCATTACAATTATTTATACACTATTTTACAAAATAGTGAGGACTACTAAGAAAACTTCTAGAGCCATCATTCCATACCCCGACTAGTACTCGTTACATTCTCGCCTCCTGAGAAGAAAAATGGAACAAAAAGAAAAAGGGTGAGCTCAACTAGCTCAGTAAAGAATATTATGACTAAGATAATATAGAACAAATTATCGTTAGTCTTCAACAGGGAAAAATCTGATAGAATACAATAGACAACCAGTTTTAAATCAATATTTACAGCAAAAATAATAATTCATAGAAGAGTTACGTAGAGAATGAAATCTGCTATTATCTATGAATTTAAAAGTCCATCATCAATATTTTATCCCTGTAACATCAATCAATATACATCTTAAGTCAAATATTCATCTTTGCACTACAGGCCAAAGATATTCATCAGTTGGTCATGTTTATCTCAACACCTGCTCATCTTTGCACTACGGGCCAAAGATATTCATCAAAAATTCATTCATCTTTGCACTACAGGCCAAAGATATTCAGTAATATCATCATTTAGGACTGAGGATAATGAAGAATATTTTAAAGAAAATAAATCCAATGAAACAAAAGAACAAATATTAAGGATTCATACTTTAAACAATCCGAGTTTAAAAATACTTCATAAATAATCACAGTGGAGTAAAATTCAAGAATTATCAAAACATGGATACAATCAAAGATAGTATCCATAATAGATATTTTGGACAAAAGACAAAAATTTAATTTTTCTGTGAATAGTGTCGTATTCGTGAATAGTGTCGTATACGTGAATAGTGTTGTATACGTGAATAGTAACTCCGACACTAAAAGACAGGAATTTCACAAGAAAAATCTTACCAATATTCGGGCATAATGATATTAGAAGAAATAATATCATTTTAAGAAAAAATAGCATCCCTTACCTCTAAAAAGACAGTACTTTTGACTGGAATACTAGATATGGAATACTAGAAATAGTGCCGATGGAACTTGCACCGTATAGCAACACTAAAAGTATCAAAATATTCATAAGAATACGCTCGATACTATAGAGAGAGAAATCTTTAGTTTCTGGTGTGATTTTCAATTCTAACCTAAACACCCTATTTATAAGAAAATGCTTAAAACACCAAAGCAGAAAATTTAATAAAATATTATATATATATATATATATAATTTTCACGCTCACCTTAGACAACTAATCTCAGCTCATTTTCCATGCTAGTGGGGCCCACCAACTTGTTAAAAACGTTTTTCTTTTAAAAAATAACTAAAACTTCAAAAATCAACAATTCCGGAACTTCGGAACTTCAATAATTCATAATAAATAGCCATTTTATAAGAAAAATTCAAATCTTATGTCCATTCTATAGGAAATTCAATTCTCTACAACTTTGAATTTTTAAGTTTTTCCAAATTCCAAACAAAAATTGACCGAAATCCACATACGGACGATTTTACAAGCTATAGTCAAATTTCAGTCAAGAAATGGGGTCCACAAACATGAAAAACATGTTTTAAATATTTTTTGTAACAAAAATACTCTTCATCCTCATATATTCATATATCACATATTCATTGTAAAATATCACTATTATTATATTATTATAATATAATAATATATTTAAATGAATTATTTTATCAAAAAAGATAAAATATCAATTTTCAACAATTGTCACATTTTGACCTTTTGATAGATTAAATGACTTTGTATGCTCCATACAATATGGACAAGCCAACTCCCCGTGTGTACTCCATCCAGCTAACATACCATAAGCTGGGAAGTCACTTATAGTCCACATAACCGCTGCCCTAAGGTTGAAATTTGTTTTTGTTGCAACATCCCAAGTCTGTACTCCATCCTCCCAAAATACCTTCAACTCGTCTATAAGAGGTCTCAAGTAAACATCTAAGTTCTTTCCAAGACTCTTAGGACCAGGAACTACAAGTGAAAGAAACAAGTATGGTACATTTTATACACATCCAAGGAGGCAAGTTGTGCAGATAACAATCATGAGCCAACATGAGTCTGTAAGAGCAATTTGAGTGGCCAAACGGATTAAAACCATCGGTGGACAATCCAAGCCTCACATTTCTAGGTTCCAACGCAAACCCAGGATGTGCTAAGTTGAAATCTTTCTAAGCCTGCCCATCTGCGGGATGATTTAGTTCTCCATCTTTAGTTGGAGATTTCGCATGCCAACTCATATGTTCAACTGTTCTTTAAGACATGTACAATCTTTTTAGCCAATGTGTTATTGGAAAATACCTTAGAATCTTAAATGGTATACTTGATTTTTTTGTAGTCACACCCTCTTTATTAGGCCTAAACCGATCATGACTTCAAAATGTGCACCTTGTCATCTGTTCATTTTCTTTATAAAATAACATGCAATCGTTGGGACATGCATTGATCTTTTGGTATCCAAGACCTAACTTCTTCACTTTTTTCTTACAAAAGTAATAGTTACCAGGTAATTTCTCACCGTCAGGCAACATAGTCTTAATGGCCTTCAAGAGCGACTCAAAACACTCATGGCTCATGTTGTGATCAGCCTTGATGTTAAGTAATGTCGCCACTGCAGACAATGTACTGTGTTTGGTGCAACCATGCCACAATGGCTCTCTACCCTTGTCTAACAACTTAAAGAAGTCTTTGGCATCAGAATTCATAGGTTGCTCTCTGCCTTGTTCCCAATCAAAATCTGGCCCTGTAATATCATGAACCATTTCATTCATTCGATGAGTACTACTCCCCGAATTGTGTACTTCTATGATGCCACCATCTCTTCTCTGCCCATGTGCCCACCAGCATTCTTCGTAATTTTTCATGAACCCAGAAACAAGTAAATGATAGTATACCTCGTCTCTATCCATATAATTTACATTCTTACACTTCAAACATGGACATCGTATCTACGACTTACCATTCATACATTCCTGGTGACTATATGCATACTCAAAAAACACTTGGCAACCAGCTCTAAATTCAACTGTAGCACCTATCTAGGCACTTGACTTTCGTCGTGCCATCCAACTACGGTCTGAATAGAGGTCCATGATTCCACGATACCTACTACAGACAACATGAGCTTATTAATCATATGACTTGAGCATACTTGTAACCATATGACTTGAGCATACTTTTAAGCATATGATTAACATTTCAGCATACTTGTAAGCATATGACTTGAGCATACTTGTAACCATATGACTTGAGCATACTTGTAAGCATATGATTAACATTTAAGCATACTCAATGTTAACAAATGAATGCAAATTAAAGCAGTATGAGAAACTTTAAATATTATTAAATTTAGTATGAGAAACTAAGTAAATACTACTTAGTTTAATAGTTATATTATATCATGTTATTTTATTTTAATTTATTTTAAATTTGTTTTTATTGTTAATCGTAAGTGAATACGTAAGGTATTTCATTCATGCTAGCTTTATATCAGTAATACATATTTGTTTGGTATTCAGATGCATTGAAATGTTTCTTCTTAAGAAAACTACCACCATCTAAGGCTTCACGCCAAGAATTGAAGAGTCCATCTAAGGCCTCGGCTAACATGTTTTAAGATTATACCCCTCACGGTCCCTTTCTATAATCTTTTATGTTTTGGGATAGTCACAACTTGGTTGAGCAATTTATAGCTTCTATAACATTTTGTAGCTTTATTCTTGTATACATAAGTGTTAAATACCCTTGTTTTTCTGTTATAGCCAAAACAGTCTCTTTATTAACCAAGTGTATCTAGTTACCTTCTCTGTTGCACTAACAGTTCCCTAGCACTGCCTATTTTGGCTTAACAGCCCCCCGATAGCTTACCATGCTGACAACCAAGCTTGTTTTGGCCTCGTGAGGCTTGGTTAAGCTTGGCGTGGCCTCGTGTGGCCTCGCGGTCCCAATCCCAGCTCATCAACTCCAACATCCCCTTAATAGGCTCTAGTGGATCACCAATATATTTATATCCAATTGATAAGTAGCACCCAGGCTCTCTATATAAATAGAACCCAATTTACTAAGAATTACTAAAATTAAGCTACTCGCATATTCAAACAATTCAATTTCTCATTTTATTTCAATAATGGGCATAGCTTTCCTATAACCAAAAGCTATTATATATTTTAAACCTAAAACTGTTCACAATAAAAGATGTAAAAAAAATTCAACTACAAACTTATACTTATAATACTTATGAACATTTTTCAAACTTATACTTATAATACTTAAAAAAAACTCACCAGAGTCTCCCCTACAATATGGACTAGCCACATGCACGACGACATGCATATATGGACATTTCTAGGCACCCAAGACATAAACCAAGAGAAATATACAAATTTCCAATACAATAAGACCAAAACAATAACGATTAAATGCAAATTAAAGCAGTAAAAAATTCAAACCCATATACATTACCAATATAATATCAATCAAAACATTACCAATATACAATTATACATGAATTTTAGTTTTAACAAACATACATTATAAATGAATTTTATAATTAACATCAATTAGCATATTTGATGTGAATTATGGATAAACTTCTTTGAACCTTCTTCTTGATTGAATTATGGATAAACTTAATTCCTAGTTATGTTTTATGTCATACTCATGTTCATGATATTGGATTGGTATAAGTATAATCATATATTGCAACCAAGGTTTTGGGTTAAGCCCTAATATTTAAGATTATGTTTATAGGCCCACAGATTTCCAAATAATATGAAGTCCCAAATCAAAGGATGTGAATTCCAATTTCAGCAAAATATAATCACAACAACAAAACAGAATGTGCACAACTATAATTCAAGGCATAATTTAGGAGAATCCAATATATTCAGTAAATTTATTTATCTCAAAAGTGCTCTTACACCTAAAACCTATAACTTTAACAAAAATTAATTTTGACAAAATATTTATCAATCAAGTAAAAGCTCTAGTGGTTTAAAGAATCCATGGCAAAAGCATCCCTTTTTAGTGGGGGAATCGTTGCTATCTATAAAAGGAGAGACTTTTCTTTAGTGCAAGGCATCCCTTTCTTTAGCCTCTCTCGACTCTCTATAAACCTCTCTTCATAATTTTCTAGAATCAGTGGTCTTGCCAGAAACCTAGCTTGTAACTTTCCAACCTTAGTCACTGTAATTAATAAAAGTTGTATTTTTAAATTAATCCATTATATTTAATTATTTGGGTTGTATTAAACTTTTGTGCTACACCGCCCATGTTTTAATGTTGGGTGAACTAAGGTTGGTACTAGCATGTAATGTAGCAACAATCTTTTTCTCCTATGTAATTATTTAGAGTGCGACCACACTATGAATGAGGGTACAAGTCTCCCACCAAGAAATAATCAAAATCCCACAACAATACCAGTGATATATAACACACCACATTCAACTACAGTAATTACACACCACATTCAAGTGCTAAAATTAGGTCTTTAAATCACAAGCAATTCAACAGTATATAATCACAAGCAATTACACATCAAAATTCAAGAATAAAAATTAGGTCTTTACATCAAAGCAATTACACACCACATTCAAGAATAAAAATTATAAAATTTGGAAACCCAATCAAATCGAACAACTACTTGAAGAATTTAATAGTATTTAATCTAATCTAACAAATATAAATACATACCAGTGTTTGGTGGTGGCGGCGGCGATGGCTTGCCGGTGGTGCGGTCTCAGCTTCTTCTCTTCTCCCCCCTTTCTCCCTCTTCTCTCTATGATGAGCTCCCTCTTCTTCTTTTTTCTTCCATCTGTTGTGTTGAGCGAATGCCTGATACTAATTTCATTTAGTTTGATCAGCGACCGCTAACACCGACCGCATGTGGTCGCTGAATTTTAATGACATGGACTTATCAACGACCGCATGCGGTCGCTGATGTTAAGTGGTCGCACAAAACCTTATCGCCAACATTCCGTGCCAAATTTTATGAGGAAAATTTGTAATAGCGACCTCTCAGCTACCGAATACGGTCGCTGATAGTAACTAGATTAATAGTATCAGCGACCGAATAGTATCAACGACCGCATTCGAAATATGTGGTCGTAGATGTCGATCGCTATTAATAGTATCAGCGACCGAATATGCGGTCGCTGATAGTCTTGGTCTCTGTTAGGCCTTTTTCTTGTAGTGTGTACAATTATTGAAACTATATTTTCCTATAAATAGAAGCTCATTCCTTCATTATTTTTCACCAATTCACTAAGTCTCACAAGAGCAATTATTATAGAGAAATTATAGAGAGAGAAGCTATAGAGAGAAAGAAGAAGCGAAGTCTGCTACTTCACTATTCCAGTATCTAGTCTTCTTCTGAGGTAAGGTAGATTATTATTATAGTAAGGGGTATTATTCTTTTGTATTCATGAAGAGAGTTATTTTCTTTCAATACTTGTAAGGGTTGTTATTCCATTCTTTATTATTATGTTGGAATAACTGTCATCATCTGATACCGCATACGTGGTGAAATTCTTACATTATTCCATTCTTTATTATTCTGTTGGAATAACCATGTCTCTAAGGTCTATCATCGCATACCGGTGAATTCTGTTGTTATTCCATTCTTTATTATTCTGTTGGAATATCCTGACTGTGCGAATTACGCATGACTTGGTTCCATTCTTTATTATTCTGTTAGAATATCCTGTCTCACTACAAAAAATTAGGTCATTAGCGATGGCAGGATGCCTGTCGAGAATAAGGTCATTATCGACGGCCTAGCCGTCGTCAATATGTCCCATCAAGAATGATCATTCCCGGGTCCAATTTTGGTGGGAAATTTTTTGCGGGCTTGGGAAAAGTCATGGGCGACGGCCTCACCGTCGCTATGGCCGTCGAGAATGAGTCATAGGCGACGGGGGTTAAAAGCGACGGCTATGCCGTCGAGAATGAGTCTTTTTAAAAAGCCCTAGGCTCGACGGGAACTACTACTTTCTTCTCCCTCCCTACTCTTCTTAGCTCATTCGATTTTCCCTCAATTTTGTT
Organism: Panax quinquefolius; assembly: GCA_020205615.1. Lineage (NCBI taxonomy): Eukaryota > Viridiplantae > Streptophyta > Magnoliopsida > Apiales > Araliaceae > Panax > Panax quinquefolius. The sequence goes on from CM035152.1 coordinate 138,024,913, forward strand.
CCCCCCAATCAGTCTAGACAGTCGAATTTGTGGAATTTGAGCATCACTCCGGCGACTCTCGCTCCATGTCCGGCAACTCTGCCCCCTCCTGCCACCTCCGGCGACGACATTCCCCCTCTGTCATACCTTCCGGCGACTCCCCTCTCCTGTCGTACCTCCGGTGACCCTCCTCTCTCTTTCCGGTGAGCTCCACATCTCCTTCTTTACTCCTGTTTTCAGTGTCTGTCATTCATGCATCAATCTACTTGAAAGTTCAATTTTGAAGATGCTTAGTATATTCCCATTTTGGACATTAAAAAATGGCAGGCTTTCTTTAGTTTGTTTCTAATTTGGGTTCTATTTATACTTGCATAAGCATGTGTTGTGTGATAGGAGAGCATAATTGGTCTAATAAAGGAAGAAAATTAGATAATAAATATGTTTGTGGTTATGTGTATTAGTTATTTCGTATATAATATTATTATTTAAATAGAATAAGCAGCGACTTTCTTATGTATACTTAAACTGAGAGGCGTATATATAGATGAACTTGATGTGGGTATGATATTCATATAATGCAATACTTTTCAGTTTGTATAGCAACTTGTTGATTCATATTTATATGGTTTTCATTCAATTCTTATTACTAGTTTAATTAGGGTATAAAACTTGAAGTAGTTTAGTTTGTTCTTCCATTTAGTGTATGTAAACTTGTATATGGTTTTTCCATGTGAAAGCTTTGCTCAAAGTTTTCCTTTTCTATTTCCTTTATTTAATAATTGTACTAAAGCCATGAAACAGTGAAAGTAAATAATTGTTTTAATTTGATTGTTGCAAGTATAATTTTGGGAATTGATATCATTAATGTCTTACTCTTCCTAGGGTTTTGTTTCTGAAATATTTCTCGTCTCTAATTTATTGATATAAATTTTCCCTCTTAAATAGTTGATTTGTTGAGTTTTCTAGTAAAAAAAAAATTTTAACTTTCTAAGTTGATGGGAATTTTGAGTTGTAGGAACTATACACTTATCAACGCCTTTCATTGAGGGAATGAGTTAGAGGGTTGTGAGGTTGAGATTTATTTGAAAACTCATGATCAACCATCAACAGGACTCTTTTGGCTCAGATTTGATACCTAAACTAGTGTACCTTTCAATTGGGTAATTTCATCAACTTGTAACAAGTGTACCTTTCAATTTCTTTGCATTTTCTTATAGCACATTTAACATTCTGGTGTGTCTCGTTCTCTCTATTGGTGTCTTAGTAAATGCCATTTGTTGTTTCAACTACTTTTAGATTATAGTTGTAAATGGTGTTGTGGATGAGCACTTAAATGCCGACTCTCTCTCTTGTGAGTTTAAATACAATATTGTCTTCTAGACAATATCCACACCCAAATAAAGTCCTCATTACAATTATTGATGCGTTATTTTACAAAATAGTGAGGACTACTAAAAGCAGCTATCTTGAATCATCACTCCATACCCCCGGCTAGTCACTGCTAAATTCTCTCCTCGTGAGAAGAAAAATGGAACAAAAAGGAAAAGGGTGAGCTCAACTAGCCCGATAAAGAATATTATGACTAAGATAATATACAACAAATTATCCTTAGTCTTGACGGAAAAAAATCGATAGAATATAATAGACAACAAGTTTTAGATCAACAAGCTGCTTTGTGGAAACAACAATTCATTAGAAGAGTTAAGTAGAGAATGAAATCTACTATCATCTATGAATTTAAAAGTCCATCATCAATATTTTATCCTGTAACATCAATCGATATACATCTTGCATCAAATATTCATCTTTGCTACTCTGGGCGAAGATATTCATTTATATCACCGAGTTAGTCGTATTCATCTCAACACTGTTCATCTTTGCTACTCTGGGCCAAAGATATTCATCGAATAATCATTCATCTTTGCACTTCGGGCCAAAGATATTCATCAAATATCACCATTAAGGATTGAGGATGATGAAAAACATTTTAGAGAAGCGAATCGGTGAGACGGAAGGACAAATATTAGGGATTAGTATTTGGTTTATCAAATTCAATAATACTCCATAATAACCAAGTGTGAAGTAGAATTCAAAAATAAAGATCAAAACATGGATCTGATCAAAGATAGTAACCATAAAAGACATCTGGGACGAAAAAGAAAATTTCATTTTTGAATAGTGTAGTGAATATGTGTGAATAGTATTATATCGTGAATAGTGTAGTATCGTGAATAGTAACTCCAACACAAAAAGTAGAAATTTGATTAATAAAATTCATAACAATATTTGGCATAATGATATTGAAGAAAATAATATCATTTAAGAAGAAAATAACATCCCTTACCTCAAAAAATCGAGTACTTGAATGAAAGGTGGGAAGTGATCTTTGAATGAAACTTATCTTGAACAACAACTCTCAAAGTATCTAAATACTCACAAAAAACGCTCGATAATATAGAGAGAGAGAGAAAGCTTATGTTTACGGTGTGATTTTCAATTCTAACTTAGCCCTCTATTTATAGGAAAATGTTAGCAGCTTAGAAGCGAGACTTGACTTTTTACACGATGGCTTTACTACTACTATTGCCACCCACCACATTTGAAATAAAATTCAAAGCACATTTCTTCACCAACCACAAGTGGGGCCCACTCAATTCTAGAATTTTCCACCAAAATCATTTATAAACCTAATTTTCGAATCGGTCACCTCTTAAAATTCATAACAAATCATCATCGTTCGTTTTTTAACGGTTCAAAATTTGTGGACATATACTCAACTTATATATGTATAACATATCCAAAAATCACTAGCGATCAGCGGTCGGATTAAAAATTATAACTCACATGATATATCGTAAAAATCTTGATTTGATTTTTAATACCTCCATTCAAACAAAAATCTTGATAAAACACCTCAACATTAAATCCTTCAATTATAACCACATAAAATAAATAAATCCATCATTTATATCCACATCAAATAAATATTTTCTTATCATATAATCCAATAATTAATTATTCACAAATAATATTACGAGAATCACAATTATAATGACGGTAGTTTCGAGGAAGAGGGGCTTTCGATAAGGATTTCTCCTTCTTTGGCGCATGATTAGGTGACCAAACCTCTCCTTGAAGCGAGAACTTTCTAGACATTGCCAATAATGTTATCTAATAATATTATTCAAATAATATGAATTATTGATCGATAATGGGAAATCTTGTGCGGTGACAATTATTGAAACAACAATAATATAAAATATCAATATGACAATTATTGAATCGATAAAATAAAATATTGAAAAGTAATTCTTTGTAACAATTATTGAGTAGTGCCTTCTTACGTAAGAATCGATAATTCAAAAATATCTTTGTGCAATCTGGTGTCTTCTTTATATGACCCAGCGCGTATTCTTGTATTTTAACCACGGGTATTCAAGCGGTGTTACTTGGTAACAACTTCTGCCGATTATTTATAAAAACTCAAACTTGTCGTTTTCTTCATCAAGCGGTTATTACATTATGGGGCCCACGAAATTTGCTTGCGTAAATACGAATATTCCCAAACAACAAGAATATTCCACGACCAAAGCGAATATTCCCCAACAAAAAAATGAATATTTTATAACCACTTGCTTATTTTGTAAAATTTGCACATTTCACCCCATAACCAAAGTATTATATCAAATTAACTCCTTATTATTTCAAGATAATAAATAGAAAATTTAATTTTATTCATAATAAGTTGGGGTCTTACAACCTCCCTCCTTATGAAATTTTGTCCTCGAAATTGGCGTACGTACACACAGTGTTTGAAAAGGTGAGGGTACCTCGCTTTCATTTTCGATTCAACTCCCAAGTCATTTCTTCGATAGCATGGTTCCTCCACAAAACCTTGACTTGTGGTATAACCTTTGTTCGTAGGATATGCTCTCTTTCTATCAATATCTTGTGGTACCTCCTCGTCGTTAAATCTTGACTATCTCATCTAGTTCTAACACTCAATAATGTGGTTTGGGTCTTTCACATATTTCTGAAGCATAGATATGTGAAAAACATTATGAACACGAGACATACTTGGAGGTAATCTTGAGTCTATAGGCCACATTTCCTATTCGGTCAAGAATCTCAAATGGACCAACAAATCGTGGATTGAGCTTTCCTCTCTTCCCAAATCTTGTAACTCCCTTCCATGGAGCAATACGTAACGATACATGATCTCGATATTAAATTCCGTCCTTTCGATGAAGATCGACATAACTCTTTTGTCGATCTTGTGAGGTCTTTATCGTTCTTCGGATCATTTTGAATCTTTACTGTAGTCATGCGTACTAATTACGGTCCCAACAACGTTGCTTCTCCCACCTCGTCCCAACATCTTGGAGAAGCGACACTTTCGTCCATATAACGCCTCGAATGGAGCCATACCTATACTTGCTTGATAAGCTTTGTTGTTGTAGGAGAATTCCACGATGGTAAGTACTTATCAACTTCCTTTGAAATCTAGGACACGAGTCTTAATAGATCTTTGAGGTTTGAATAGTCCTTTTCGATTACCCATCCGTTTGAGGATGGTATCTTGCGGCCAGAATAAATAAATCCGTGCCCATAGCTTTCTATAAGCTAACCCAAAATCGTGAAGTGAATCTTGGGTCACGATCAAAACTATGGATCTTGGCATGCCATGCAATCTCACAATCTCATTTACGTACATACTAGCAAGGCGTTCGAGGGAAGTCTCACGTATAGGAAAGAAATGAGCCGACTTGGTTAATCTATCAACAATAACCCAAATCGCATCTATACCTTGAGAAACCTTGGGAAGACCCATGCTTGAAATCCATAGTAATGTGTTCCCACTTCCATTTGGAATCTCAAGTGGTTCTGATGGACCCTTTGGCACTTTGATGCTCGCCTTTACCGTTGACAAGTTAAACACCTCGAGATAAACTCGCGATCTCTCTCTTCATATTGTTCCACCAAAATGTATGTCGAAGATCGTGATGATACATTTTGGTACTCCCGAGATGGATTGCAAATGGTGTGTTGTGTGCCTCCATCATGATTCTATGCTTCAAGTCGAGAATCGTTAGGAACATAAAAGTCTGGAGTTGACTCAAAGTATTCCTTCTTCATCGATTCTTGCCTACGGAATAGCACCTTCTTGCACTTTTTCTTCATACGTATCATCATCTGAGTGCAGTAGCTTGAAGCGAGCTTTAACTTTATCGATTAAAGTCGGTTTCTACTCGTATATTTGCCATCATCACGTGGGTACTTGGAGCCTTTAACTCTATCTCCATCCTTTGTAAAGTCATACAAAATGGGCCTTTGTGTTAACAACATTGCACTTTCGTGCCGCGTATGATCTTACTACTCGATCGTCGACTCTGACGTTTGCTTTTCGAGGATGATATTGAATGTTATGGTCGTAATCCTTCAATACTCGAGCCAGCGTCGTTCTTAGCATGTTGAGTTCCTTTTGGGTGAAGAAATATTTGAGGCTTTTATGATCCGTATAAATCTCCACTTTCTCCCCATCTGGTAGTGTCTCCATTTTCAAGCGCAAAGCATTACTTGACTCGGATCATGAGTAGGATAATTCCTCTCATATTCTTTGAGTTGTCATGAGGCATAGGCTATGACTTTCCCATGTTGCATGAGAACACATCCTAACCCTTTGCTGAAGCATCGTTGTAGATAACAAATCCATCCGAACGGATGGTATTGTCGAGAGCAGTCTTAGAAATGAGTCTCCTCTTGAGCTCTTGGAAACTCTTCTCGCATTCCTCGCTCCATATGAATTTTTATCTTTCAAGAGTCAAATTTGAGTTTAATGGTAGTGATTGAGAAAATCCTTCCACGAATCTCGATAATAACCGGCTAAGCCAGAAAAAAGCTCGTGCCGATGCGAGGCTTTGGTTGCTCCCAACTTTGTATTGCTTGATCTTAGGTCAAGCTTGAGATACTCCATGTTTTGACACCGTGCCGAGGAATGCTACTTCCTTAAGCGAACTCGCATTTTCTTGACTTGGCATATAGCTTGTTGTCACGAAGTCTTTGAAGTACCGACTTCAAATGGTGCTCATGATCTTCACGGCTTTTGGAATAGATGAGGATGTCATCAATAAAAAACAACAATGAGGCTGATCAAATATTCCTTGAATACACGGTTCATCATATCCATGAAAGCGGTAGGAGCATTAGTCGATCAAAAGACATGACTAAGAATTCATAATGCCGTGCAGAGTTACGAAGGCGGTCTTTGGAATATCCTCGGTTTTAATCTTGGTGATGATATCGAGCGAAGATCGATCTTTGAAAAGTATTGTGCTCCTTGCAATTTGGTCGAAAACAGGTCATCAATGCGAGGTAGTGGATACCTATTCTTGATGGTGACATGGTTTAATTCTCATTAGTCAATACAAAGTCGCATACTCCGTCTTTTTCTTCTTTACAAATAAAAAGAGGAGCACCCCGAGGAGATGTCTGGGCCGAAGAAGAAACCGATGTCTAACAATTCTGTAGTTGGACTTTTAACTCACGAAGTTCAATAGGAGCCATTCGATATGGGGTTTTAGAAATGGGCTTTGTGCGGTTCAAGATCGATAAAGAATTCAACTTCACGTTTACGGGGTAGACGGGAAGTTCTTGAAATCGTCGGAAATTCATTAACAACGGGAATATTATTCAAAATCGGCGTGTTTTGTTCAAGTCCATAATATGGGCTAAGAAAGCTTGACATCCATTTTTCAATAAGCGAATAGCTTTATGGCTTGATATGATAGTGTGATTGATTTTAGTGGTTTAGTTGCTTGAATTAATTATAATAGGTTGGTTAGGAATATGAAAACTAATGACCTTACGAAAATAATCAATTTTGGCATGATGAGTGGTTAACGATCAATCCCTAAAATCACATCAAATGCAAGTATCTTTAAAGAAATAAGATCAGCAGGTAATGTGATTGTGCTGACTTGGATCAAGCAAGATTTATAAAGCGTAGATGTAATGAAGGTTTCACCCAAGCGGAGTTTCAACGAGATAAGTTAAAGTCAATTTCTCGGAGTCGAGTTTAAGCGTTGAGCACAAGCGGGGAGAGATAAAGAATGGGTAGAGCGGGGTATCTAGTAAGGTATAAACTTCGCAAGAGTTCAAGATTAGCTTACCGTGATCACCTCGTTCGGGTTTCTCGCGTTTTGGCGATCACGACAAGCGCCCTTCCTTGAACCCAGAGACTTTGTTTTGTCGTAAGTAGTGCGCCTTTGGTGTGCCGTCCAGTTGGACTTGACTTTCTTCTACGAACAAACAAAATTGGGCTATGTGACCATCTTTTCCACAATTGAAACACACCTTGGAAGGTTGTGAGCAGTTTGGACTTATATGTCCCCCTCTCTCGCATCTGTAGCATCTAGCTGGCGGTCGTTCTCCTCCCCTAGAATTTGTTGTTGGTCTTTGGTCTTTGTCTTTGATGTCTTTTCGTCGTCATTGTTGAATCTCCTCTTTTTGAAATTTCCACTTGACTCACCTCTCTCTATTATCATGGCCACGATGACCACCCAGAGTGGTTACCAAGCTTTTGTCAGTATTTTTTTTTCCTCCTCATTTGGTTATCATCGCTCAGATGAGCTAGCATCACCATGGTATGACCCTGGTTGTGGTCCCTCGGTTGAACATACTCGTTATCACGCTCTAATAATTGAGCCATATTTACAACATCTGAATATAAAGAAAATTTATGAGAGATAAGATATTGTCGAATCTCGGGTTTTAGACCTCTCAGAAACATCCGCGTCATACGTTCCTCATTTTCTACCAAATGAGGTGCAAGCACAGATAACTCACGAACTTCGCCTCGTCTTTGGGACACCGTCGTATGTTGTTACTATTCGGTCTAATAAACTCTACCTCCTTCATATGATGAATACTTTCAGGAAAGTACTTGTCATTGAACAGTTTCTGAAATTTTTCCCAAGACATGTTGAGTGCATTTTGAAATTTGAGTGCGCTTCTGATTCCCCCGATAATCTGCCTCACCACGGAACATAAAGGTGGCGAATGGAACCTTACATTTCCTCGTGCATTGAGACATCGAATATCTTGGTAATTTGCTTAACCACGTTTCGCCTTAATCGGATCGGGCTTTCCCAAAATCTGGTGGTCCCAACTCCTTGAAGCTTGCTTGGTTGTGATGAGCCATAGCGTTGCTATCATTTCCACCGTATTTTGTACACGAGTCTCCCTAAATGCGATTTTGCATGAACTGCAAAAAGCTTCTAAACATCGCATCATTCATCGTTTTTGCTCGGTAGTAGTGTTTACGGGAGGAATATTGCCTTCTGTTGCACGTTCTCTTGGTTGGTAATCAAAGGTTGTTCCACGGTCTCATAGACTCCATTGTTAACGTTCTATTTGCCATTCTTAAAAGCGCCATAAAAGCAGGGGTTAATTAAACAAATTAACATATCACATAATATCCCTATATTATGATGAGCCAACAAATAAGCTTAGGTAGGAGGACACACTAGCGAAGGATTTACTCATCTCTCTCCCCTCTAGTTCTATTCCGATCTCGCTTGGAGACCATATCCTAAGCTACGATACCAGCTTGTGGCGCCCCCAAAATAGGTATACATCACACCCATTTTGAGTCGAGCAAATACATGGTGCAGAAAAAAAACTACAACTTTATTATTCTACAATTGTCGTGCAAAATACGACAACACATCTTTGTGAGTTTAAATACAAATATTGTCTTCTAGACAATATCCACACCAAATAAAGTCCTCATTACAATTATTGATGCACTATTTTTACAAAATAGTGAGGACTACTAAAACAAGCTATCTTGAACCATCACTCCATACCCATTAGTTCCTGCTAAATTCTCACCTCACGAGAAGAAAAATGGAACAAAAAGGAAAAGGGTGAGCTCAACTAGCCCGATAAAGAATATTATGACTAAGATAATATACAACAAATTATCCTTAGTCTTCAACGAGGAAAAATCGATAGAATATAATAGACAACAAGTTTTAGATCAACAATTGCGGTGAAACAACAATTCATTAGAAGAGTTAAGTAGAGAATGAAATCTACTATCATCTATGAATTTAAAAGTCCATCATCAATATTTTATCCTGTAACATCAATCAATATACATCTTGAATCAAATATTCATCTTTGCACTTCTACGGCCAAAGATATTCATTTATATCACCGGTTGGTCGTATTCATCTCAACACTGTTCATCTTTGCACTCTGGCCAAAGATATTCATCGGTAATCATTCATCTTTTTGCTCTGGGCCAAAGATATTCATCAATATCACCATTAAGGGTGAGGATGATGAAAAACATTTTAGAGAACGAATCGGTGAGGCGGAAGGACAAATATTAGGGATTAAGTATTTGGTTTTATCAAATTCAATAATACTCCATAATAACCAAGTGTGAAGTAGAATTCAAAAATAAAGATCAAAACATGGATCTGATCAAAGATAGTAACCATAAAAGACATCTGGGACGAAAAAAGAAAATTTCATTTTTTGGTGAATAGTGTCGTATTTGTGAATAGTGTGTATCGTGAATAGTAACCATATATCGTGAATAGTAACCCTTGACAAAAAAGGTAGAAATTTGATAAAATTCATAACAATATCTCGGCATAATGATATTGAAGAAAATAATATCATTTAAGAAGAAAATAACATCCCTTACCTCGAAAAGAATCAAGACTTGCCGGAATGAAAGGTCGGAAGTGATCTTTGAATGAAACTTATCTTGAACAACAACTCTCAAAGTATCTAAATACTCACAAAATCGCTCGATAATATATAGAGAGAAAGAGAAAGCTTATGTTTACGGTGTGATTTTCAATTCTAACTTAGCCCTCTATTTATAGGAAAATGTTTAGCAGCGCAAAGAGGAGACTTGACACTACTTACTGATGGCTTACACTGCTACTATTGCCACCCACCACATTTGAAATAAAATTCAGCACATTTCTTCACCACCACCACAAGAGGGGCCCACTCAATTCTAGAATTTTCCACCAAAATCATTTATAAACCTATTTTAGAATCGGATCACCTCTTAAAATTCATAACAAATCATCGTTCATTTTTAACGGTTCAAAATTTGTGGACATATACTCAACTTATATATATATAACATATCCAAAAATCACAACGATCAGCGGTGGGATTAAAAATTATAACTCACATGAATATATCGTAAAAATCTTGATTTGATTTTTAATACCTCCATTCAAACAAAAATCTTGATAAAACACCTCAACATTAAATCCTTCAATTATAACCACATAAAATAAATAAATCCATCATTTATATCCACATCAAATAAATATTTTCTTATCATATAAATCAATAATTAATTATTCACAAATAATATTCTGAGAATCCTGATTATGATAATGACGGTAGTTCTCGAGGAAAGGGGCTTTCGATAAGGATTTCTCCTTCTTGGCGCTTGATTAGGTGACAAACCTCTCCTTAGAGCAGAACTTTCTAGACATTGCCAATAATTTTATCTAATAATATTATTCAAATAATATGAATTATGATCGATAATGGGAAATCTTTATGCGGTGACAATTATTGAAACAACAATAATATAAAATATCAACGCATGACAATTATTGAATCGATAAAATAAAATATTGAAAAGTAATTCTTGTAACAATTATTGAGTAGTGCCTTCTTACGTAAGAATCAATAATTCAAAAATATTATGCAATATCTGTGGTATTGCTCTTGCAATGACCAGCGTATTCTTGTATTTTAACCACCGGGTATTCAGCGGTGTTATGGTAATAACAATTCTATAGATTATTTATAAAAACTCAAACTTGTCGTTTTCTTCATCCGATGAGTTATTACATTATGAGGCCCACGAATGGTTGCTTGTAGTAATCGTATGAATATTCCCGACAACAAGAATATTCCACGACCAAACGAATATTCCCAAAAAAAAAATGAATATTTTATAACCACTTGCTTATTTTGTAAAATTTTGCACATTTCACCCATAACAAAGTATTATATCAAATTAACTCCTTATTATTTCAAGATAATAAATAGAAAATTTAATTTTTTTATTCATAATAAGATGGGGTCTTAGTTGATGAGTTAAAGATGTTGTGGGAAAAAGGGGTTCAAACTTATGATGTATCTCTTAAGCAGAACTTTGACATGAGGGCAGCTTTACTGTGGACAATAAATGACTTCCCAGCGTTAGGAATGATCAGTGGATGGTCAACTCATAGGGGCTTGTCATGTCCCGTGTGCATGGGGTCAGTTAAAGTTGTGCGGCTCAAACATGGGGGGAAAATGAGTTTCTTTGCAACATCTAGATAGTTTTTGCCGATTGAACATTGTTATCGATGGATGAGTAGACAATTCAATCGAAAAACAGAGAAACGTCAACTACCTGGCCGTCTTTCTGGGTCAGCAGTGTTGAGTTGGATTAGTCATTTAAAGTTTCCACCTCCAGGGAAGAATCACATATTAGAGCGAGCTTATGGTTACGACAAGGTTCACAACTGGACACACAGATCCATGTTCTTTGACATGCCTTATTGGGCTACACTCTGCATCCGTCATTGTTTAGATCCGATGCATACTGAGAAGAACGTATTTGATAACATTTTTTATACAGTCCTAGATGCCACTGGTAGAACAAAGGACAACAAGAAGTCGAGGCTTGATTTGGTAGAAATGAACATTAGGGAAGATCTGTGGCTGTATCAGGAGGGTAGTAAAATGGTAACGCCTAAAGCTGAATATACTTTGACCAGGGAACAGTTGATATTGATATGTAATTGGATCAGTGGACTGAAGCTCCCAGATGGATATTCTTCAAATATGGAAAGGTGTTGTAAAGTCGAAGAGATGAAGTTTTGGGGTCTCAAAAGTCATGATTGTCACGTATTCATGCAGAAGTTGATCTCTGTGGCATTTATCGACTTGTTACCGAAACGTGTGGTTGAAGCACTGATAGAGCCTTTTAATTTCTTCAGAGATCTATGCTTGACGGAGCTTCAGGTCAGAGACATAGATAAAATGGAGATGCAGATAGTGGAAATAATGTGCAAGTTAGAAATGATCTTCCCTCCATCCTTTTTTGATTCAATGGAGCATTTGCCTATTCACTTGTGATACGAAGCTAAGTTTGGCAGTCCCGTACAATATAGATGGATGTATCCATTCGAGAGGTAATGACATTAATGTTTTTAATACGGTAAAATGTTCATTATTTCTTGCTAATTTATATATCACATAGGTATATGCAACGTCTAAAGCAAAAGGTGAAGAATAGAGCCCGTGTAGAGGGGTCGATTGCTGAAAGTTATGTTATGGAGGAACTTGTTAATTTCTGCTCATTGTACTTTGAGCCGAATGTTCAGACAAAGTACAATTGCGCACATTGAAATCAGGCTGTTGAGCACGAGGAAAATGGAGAACTAATGGCCTTTAGTCATCCTGTTCGCCCATTCGGCGGTAAAAAAAAGGCGATTCTTGACCGATGGTGAGTATGCAGCTGCCATATTGATGCACTTGTCAACATGAATGAAGTAGCGCCATACATTAAGTAAGTAGTTATAATTATATATGTCTGGTGTAATTGTGTCAAGTTCCTTTACAAACACATTGAGTATATAAGCGTGTTGCGATCGATAATATGATCTTTGACGTGCGTTAAGCGAATCAGAAGTATATCGGACGGGGATTTGCAAAATTTGAGAAATAGAGAATTTGTGCAATGGTTTAAAGATCATGTAAGTCTAACCTTTACAAGTTCAATGAATCTACCATCATGGATTTATTCTAATGGCGTAATTAACATTTAGTCAATGTTGTGTTAATGTATTAGGTCCTCACGGATGAGTTAGGCGACAATCGGCTAAAGCTTATACCGATAATACTGAAAGATCTGTAGATACTTATACATCTTTGCATTGTCATGATTCTGATTTAAGTGTTACGATATTGGGGAAGTCGCTTCTGCTGATTTTGGTGTTGTGGTGAAAGGAAGCTGCTACGATAACATTTGGGATGACTGGTATGGACGATTTCTAGAAGTTATTGTGCTCAAGTATTGGGGTCATAAAGAATTAGTTAGCTTCAATTATCATTGGTTTGATGTTGACAATGGAGTTAAAGTAGATAAAAAATCAGGATGGGTGACTGTTAACGTTAAGTCAAAACTAAGACTGATAAGTGGTATAGAAGAGCCTTTTATTTTAGCAAGTCAAGAAACACGGGTGTACTACGCGCGGAGTGTTAAGACTCCTGCAAGCCCATGGCATGCGGTTATAACCACCAAAGCCTGTGGGTTTCAAGGCAAACTCCTCGTCCAGACGATGAACCTTTACAAGTCGAGTCTACCAGTGTCACACTTGCTGATGTGACAATTATTAGTGAGTCTAGTGAAGAAGAGGATGATGTTGTCGCTGTCGAAAGTGAAGACGATGTGGTTGAGGAGGTAGATATAATTGAAGAAATCATTGAGGAAGACGAAGATGGTGATGACAACGAGAGTGAAGATCTACTACTCGAAGATGATGATTCTGATATTGATGGCTTTGATGATATAAATGATTAGGAGTATGTACTCTTTATGTCCTTTTAGTTGTATTCAAATGTAATAGTTGCCTCCTTTTAGTTATATTTGCATGTTGTATCCTTTTAGTTGTATTCAAATGTCATAGTTGTTTCTTTGAATTTAGGCTTTTAGTTGGTGATTCACCTTTCAATTTTGTCAATTAGATGATTGAACTGTCGAATATTTTCTTGATCTCCCTCTTCTTCTTCTAAACTATTTTTAGATTTTGATATCTCCTCTCTATCCCTCTTCATCTTTGCACAAAGCTTTACCAAGTAAAACTGAGGTTCTGATGAATTGATTTGATGGAGAAGAAGAGAGAGAATCTGAATAGTCTGAATTTTTATGATGGAAAATGAATTGAGGAGGAGAGAGAAATTGGAAGAGGAAAACAAAGAGTCGCCATTTTTGTATAATAGGCGAGAACAGAGCAAACAAGGTGATTTTGGGGCATAAATGATCGTGACTTTGTTGCCATTTTTTATATTTAAGCCTATAAAAAATAATAAATAAATAAAATAAAAATAAAATGAAAGAACAAATGCATGTTGTATCTACATGTTGTATCCTTTTAGTTGTATTCAAATGTCATAGTTGTTTCCTTTTAGTTATATCTGCATATTGTATCATTTTAGTTGTATGTGCATGATGATTCTAATATTTGTGTTTGTATCCTTTTAGTTGTATCCGCATATTATCTTCTTGATGATGATTTTATAGTATATATACAGATATGGCATGTACACCACATGGCGATCGTGGTGGGCGTATTAGTAGTTCAGGCCGTGGGGGTCGTGGAGGTAGTGCTGGTGATGATCAGGCCGAATCATCAGGTATAATTACATGTTTTGTTGTTATACATCTTATTGTTTGTAATTTTATATAATATTCACATTATATTCGTTTATATAAATATTGTTGTATTTCACTACATAGGTGATGGCGTGAGGCCTCATGAGGGACTAAGACGTGGATTGCTAGGGAATCCCCGTAGCTTATATATTAGAGTCGGGACTACTAGGTAATATATACATTACGTTTGTATTAATTATTTAGTTCTTATATATTCTTTGTAATTTAGAAATTTAATAATTTCAATTTTAGTATCCTTGACGCAACGCCAAAGAACACGTTACTTGGGATCGTCCGCAATCGATTCTCCAGCCCGTGGATGAGGTGGGCGGATGTGGATGACCGCTCACGTGCACTTATTATTGCTGAGTTTAGGGTCAGAAGTCATTCATTCATATGTTAGTTTTAATTTGTGCTTTTGAATATTTATTTACCGCTTTACTTTATGTTGTCTACTAAGTAACTGCTGATATTCATATATTGTACTGCAGAGATATTATCATTTCGAGGACGGGCAGGAAGCCCATGGGATGACTGTTTTCGGGAAGTATCTCAAGATGAATTGGCACAAGTGGGTGTACGACTAGAAGAAGAAGGCCCAGACCAAGATGGCTGATGGACAGACACTTAGAGATGTCCGGCCAGATTTCATTGGTGTTGCGGTGTGGGGGCAGATGTGCGATATTTGGGAGGGCGAGGCGTTCAAGAAGATGTCGGCACAGCGTACAGCTGTCCGATAGCAGAGTCGTCTCCCACACTGTACTGGGAGTCAGTCATACGACCTCTACAGGGAGAGACTCGAGGCGAGTCTAAAGCACCGACCTTCCCGCCTCGAGTTTTGGTGGCACGCTCACCAGAAGAAAGGTGATGGTGGTTATATCTCACCTGAGGCAGAGCGCATTGCGGTAAGTAATTTAATTATTTCATTTA
The DNA here is from genome assembly GCA_020205615.1 of Panax quinquefolius. Lineage (NCBI taxonomy): Eukaryota > Viridiplantae > Streptophyta > Magnoliopsida > Apiales > Araliaceae > Panax > Panax quinquefolius. The sequence goes on from CM035152.1 coordinate 138,040,298, forward strand.
GTATGTATTTGATGGCTTTGAAATTCATTTGAATTTTTTTGTGTAATACTTACTTTTCACCTATTTTTGTATTTTTTCAGACACGATTCGAGGACCTTTCTATGGTCCGGAGCACCCAGAGAGGTGACACTCCAGTGGCTGATGCTGAGCATCATGACGAGGAGATGGAGGACTGGCTGGAGGCTACAAGGGGGTCGAAGAAGGGTAGAGTTGTGGGCATCTCCCATATCTCAGCCTACACTATAGTCCCTGCTGCGAGATCTTGACGTCGCCCACCCATCGAAGGTAGTGGTGCGAGTGGATCAGGCGCCGGCCCTTCATTATCTTACGACTTCTTCAGGCGGATCATAGAGGGGTGCATGGCGAGCAGTGTCGAGCAGTCAGGCGCACCATCACGTGAGCGGATCTACCAGCTTGCTCAGGAGGTTGTCCACAGCTCCATAGATCCTGCAGCTACCGCTGATGATCTCATGGGTGTAGTCTGGGAGGAGGCCATCCGTGTATGTGCAGTTGTCTTGGTCAACATCTTTCCTCCACATATTAGATAGGTAAAACTTATTATTGATGTATTTCTTTATTTGTAATTATATTGCTTATATAAACTGTCAAATAACTAGTTAACACGCCTAGGCATAGGCAATAGATACGTGTTACAACTGACGGGACTCGATTCCGACATAAGGAGCCCGAGTTCAAGTCATGTCCGCCTAACTGGAGAAAACTTAGACAAATAGCCAAAAAATAGGTCAAAACCCACCTCGATCGACCGAACACCACGCAAACACACACGTAGTACCGAGTAGGTATTAGACACGCATTAGAACTTACGGGACTCAATTCCGATATACGGAATCCAAGTTGTCGCCCAGTTTGCAAAACTCGCCAACACTTAGGCAAAAAGCCGAAAAACAGGTCAAAACCCACCTCGGTCATCCGAATACCACGTAAACACACACGTAGCATCGAGTAGGTATTAGACACGCGTTAGAACTTATGGGACTTGATTCTGATATACAGAATCTGAGTTATCGCCTAGTTTGCAAAACTCGCCAATACTTAGGCAAAAAGCTGAAAAATAGGTCAAAATCTGCCTCGGTCATCCAAATGCCACGGAAACACACACGTAGCACCGAGTAGGTATTAGACACGCATTAGAACTTACGGGACTCGATTCCGATATATGAAATCTAAGTTATCGCCCAGTTTGCAAAACTCGCAAACACTTAGGCAAAAAGCCGAAAAATAGGTCAAAACCCGCCTCGATCGTCCGAACGCCATGAAAACACACACGTAGCACCGAGTAGGTATTAGACACATGTTAGAACTTACAGGACTCGATTCTAATATACGAAATCCGAGTTATTGCCCAGTTTGCAAAACTCGCCAACACTTAGGCAAAAAGCCAAAAAATAGGTCAAAACATGCCTCGGTCGTTCGAACGCCACGCAAACACACACGTAGCACCAAGTAGGTATTAGACACGCGTTAGAACTTATGGGACTCGATTCCGATATACGAAATTCGAGTTATCGCCCATTTTACAAAATTCGCCAACACTTAGGCAAAAAGCCAAAAAATAGGTCAAAACCCGCCTCAGTCGTCTGAACGCCACGCAAACACACATGTAACACCGAGTAGGTATTAGACATGCGTTAGAACTTATGGGACTTGATTCTGATATACGAAATTGAGTTATCGCCCAGTTTGCAAAACTCGCCAACACTTAGGCAAAAAGCCAAAAAATAGGTCAAAACCCTCTTCGGTCGTCTGAATGCCATGCAAACACACACGTAGTATCAAGTAGGTATTAGACACGCGTTAGAACTTACGGGACTCAATTCTGATATACGGAATCTGAGTTCTCGCCCAGTTTGCAAAACTCGCCAACACTTAGGCAAAAAGCCAAAAAATAGGTCAAAACCTGCTCCGATCATCTTAACGCCACGCAAACACACACGTAGTACCGAGTAGGTATTAGACACGCGTTAGAACTTACGGGACTCAATTCTGATATACGGAATCTGAGTTATCGCCCAGTTTGTAAAACTCGCCAACACTTAGGCAAAAAGCCAAAAAATAGGTCAAAACCCACCTCGGTAGTCCGAACGCCACGCAAACACACACGTAGTACCAAGTAGGTATTAGACACGCGTTAGAACTTATGAGATTCGATTCTGATATACGAAATCCGAGTTAAGTCCCTGTTTGCAAAACTCGCCAACACTTAGGCAAAAAGCCAAAAAATAGGCCAAAACCTACCTCGGTCGTTCGAACGCCACGCAAACACACACATAGCACCAAGTAGGTATTAAACACGTGTTAGAACTTACGAGATTCGACCGATATACAAAATCTGAGTTATCGCCCAGTTTGTAAAACTCGCCAACACTTAGGCAAAAATCCGAAAAACTAGGCCAAAACCCGCCTCGGTCGTCCGAACGCCACGTAAACACACATGTACCACTGAGTAGTTATTAGACACGTGTTAGAACTTACGGAACTTGATTTTGATATACGGAATCTGAGTTATCACCCAGTTTGCAAAACTCGCCAACACTTAGGTAAAAAGTTGAAAAATAGGTCAAAACCCGCCTCGATCATCTGAACGCCACGCAAATACACACGTAGCACCGAGTATGTATTAGACACGCGTTAGAACTTACGGGACTCAATTCCGATATACGAAATCTGAGTTATCGCCCAGTTTGCAAAACTCGCTAACACTTAGGCAAAAAGCCGAAAAACAGGTCAAAACCCGCCTCGGTCGTCCGAATTCCACGCAAACACACACGTAGCACCGAGTAGGTATTAGACACGCATTAGAACTTACAGGACTCGATTCTGATATACATAATCCGAATTATCGCCCATTTTACAAAATTCGCCAATAATTAGGCAAAAAGCCAAAAAACAGGTCAAAACCCGCCTCGTTCGTCCGAACGCCATGCAAACATACACATAGAACCGAGTAGGTATTAGACACGCGTTAGAACTTATGGGACTCGATTTCGATATACAGAATCTGAGTTATCGCCCAGTTTGCAAAACTCGCCAACACTTAGGCAAAATTCCAAAAAACAAGTCAAAATCTGCCTCGGTCGTCCGAACGCCACGCAAACACACATGCAGCACCGAGTAGGTATTAAACATGCATTAGAACTTATGGGACTTGATTTTGATATATGGAGACCGAGTTAAGTCCCTGTTTGCAAAACCCGCCAACAGTTAGGCAAAAAGCCGAAAAAGAGCCCAAAACCCGCCTCGGTCGTCCGAACGCCACGCAAATACACACATAGCACTGAGTAGGTATTAGACACACGTTACAACTTACGGAACTCGATTCCGACATACGAAATCTGAGTTAAGTCCCAGTTTATAAAACCCGCCAACAGTTAGGAAAAAAGCCGAAAAAGAGCCCAAAACCCGCCTCGGTCGTCCGAACACCACGCAAACACACACATAGCACCGAGTAGGTATTAGACACGTGTTACAACTTACGGGACTCGATTCGACATATGGAATTCGAGTTAAGTCCCAGTTTGCAAAACCCGCCAACATTTAGGTAAAAAGCCGAAAAAGAGCCCAAACCCGTCCCGGCTGTCCAATTGACAAGCAAACACAGGCAATAGCACCGCATAGGCAATAGACACGCGTTACAACTGACGGGACTCGATTATGATATACGGAGCCCGAGTTCGAGTCCCGTCCGCCTAACTTGAAGAACACAAAATAAAATAATGTAAATATGTTTTCATTTTGATTTTGTTATTAATATTTTAATTTTATAGGGTCTTATTGATGAGACTCGTGGAGGTGGAGGTGGAGGCACTGGTGATGACCGCCGAAACGATGATGACGAGCTCCTCCTCCAAAGACGATATTATAACCGCTCGAGTTGATGATGACCTCCTCCAAAGATATAGGGGTGATGACCACCGACTTGATGACATGGAGACATGAGACGGGTTGTAGTTAGTTTAGTTTATGTTATATTCTGAGTTTCATGTATGTATTTGTACAGTTTTTGAGTTGTACCGACGACCATTATATTTTTTATCTATATATTTGATTTGGGTTACTAGTTTATAACAGGTATAGTTGTGATTTGATGGTTGTTATTAGTTTATAACAAGTGTATATTTGTAAATGAACAGGGAAATTTTGAAATTTTTAAAAAAAAATTCAAAATATATGTAGTCATTGCCGACAAGGGAATGGCGACGGCTATGCCGTCGCCAATGACATATAGCAACAGACATGAGATTAAGGTCATTGCCGACGGCTTCTAAGGCATTACCGACGGCTATGCAGTTGGTAATAAGTTTTTCCCTCAAAAAAATTATGGGGTCTTTGCCGACGGCCTTACCGTCTGTAGTGACATTATGCCACCGCCAATGACCCCCGTTGGTAATGACAATGATGCCGATTTATTTGGCGGACGGAGCCGAGGCGACGACCTATAGAGATGATGGTTGTCGACGATGGCGATGCCGTCGCCGCTTAATGACCTCAATGCCGATTTAAGCACTTTAATTCAATTAAGCGGCGGCAACGCCTCGCCTAAGAATGACCGGTTTTCTTGTAGTGTAATGCGTGTGGATTACTGGCGTGACTGGTTCCATTCTTTATTATTACATTTGGAATATCCGTGCGTGCGATTACGATAACTTTGGTTCCATTCTTTATTATTACGTTGAATATAACATGCATGCGTATATTCTATCGCATGCGTGGTGAATTCTTCTGTTATTCTATTCTTTATTATTACATTGAATAATATGTCTATGTGGATTACCGCATGGCGGTGAAAATCCATTTGTAGTTTCAGATAATCTATTATACTGTATGAGATATCATTTCTTTTTTGTACTGGCCATGGAATATCATTTTCTTTGGTATTTTTTTACAAGTTACTATTCACGGGTTACTATTCACGGTTACATTATTCACTCTAGTATTATTCACTTTCGGGTATTCGGGGCACTTTTTGTGTCGGAGTACTATTCACGAGTTACTATTCATTTTGAGTTAGTATTCACCCAAATTACTATTCACCCGAATATTATTCACTTTGGGTATTTGGGGTACTTTTCATGCCGAGGTACTATTCACGAGGTACTATTCTCAAGTACTATTCATAGGGTACTATTATGGGTACTATTTAATTCGAAAAATATATTTCTTTTCTCGTCCAAATTATTTTTGGTACATGAATATTATTCTTGAATTTTACTCCACAAAGCAATATCATGTTGACAATTTGGATATTTTAAACTTTGGATAAATTTAAAGTCTTTAATATTTATCCTTGATTTCGCTTAATTAATGCTTATATCATTGTCATCATCCTCATGCTTATATTATGATGAAAGTCATCTTTGGCTTACGTGCAAAGATGGACCATTGATTATCGGTTTTCTGAGTTGTATATCTTTTGGCTTACGTGCAAAGATGAACTATTAATTGATGAGTATCTTTGGCTTATGTGCATAGATGAACTGTTTATTGGTATGATTATGACCAGGGATCATTCGGTATAATCATGATCGGTAATGTTATAGATGATGTGGTAAAAGTCCTCATTGGCCCGTAGTGCATTGATGGACAGTTATTGGTATGATTATAACCAGGGATTATTCGGTATAATCATGACCATTGATGATTACATGAATATCCTTAGCCATAGTGCAGGGATGATTCGATGATGTCGATTATTTATTAAGCTGTGTCTCAACCATAAAATATTGATTATACACTTTTAATTCGTAAAAGATAGTAGATATGATGCTCTACTTGACTCTTCTAAAATGTAGTTGTATGTCTTTGGCCTGTAGTGCAAAGATGAATTATTAATGAATATCTTTGGCCGTAGTGCAAAGAAGAATTTATTAGTATGATTATTAGCAGGAATTGTGATTTGGTATAACCATAATTTTTGATGTTTCAGGTGAAGATAGGTGATAAAAATTATCTTCGTCCTGGGTGCGAAGAGGAATTTAGAATCACAATTATGATTATGAGTTATTCATATGATTGTGGACAGGAATTTTTTATTGATGTTACAGGGATAAAATGTGACGCCCCCAAAACAAGTATACATCACCCATCTTGAGTCGCCAAATACATGGTACAAAATTCAAATACAAACTTAAATAAACAACTGTCGTGTAAAATACGACAATACATAAAGCGAGAGTTCAAACAAGAATATTGTCTTCTAGACAATATCCACTCTCAATGGAGTCCTCATAGATGCGATACAAACTCAAATTCGGTCCTCATTACATTTATTGTCACACTATTTAATGAGAATAGTGAGGACTACTAATGCTATCATCCGACCGTCACTCCGGATTCCGCGACTCGTCCAGCCTATATTCTCATTTCAAGAGAGAAAGTGAAGGAAAGGTGAGCTCAACTAGCCCAAGAAGAAATATTATGACTAAGATAATGCAGAATAAATTATCATTAGTCTTCAACAATGTTAAACTGATAAAATACAATAGACATCAAGTTTAACTGCAGCGGAACAAACAATCCATTAGAAGAGTCAAGTAGAGAATAAAATCTACTATCTCTTATGATTTAAAAAGTTTTTCATCACTTTTATCGCTGAGACTCAGCTTAATAAATAGTCCACATCATCAAATCATCCCTACACTACAGGCCAATGATATTATTTAATATCATGACCACGAATTATCCATGCACTACGGGCCAAAGATAATCGTGTTTTCATCAACGGTCCTGATCATGCCATAAAATAATTCATCTTTGCTCCCTTGGCCGAAGAGAATCCATAGCCATAATCATACCAAAAAATGTCCATCAATGCACTACGGGCCAATGAGGACTTTTTTCATATCATTTGTAACATTACGGTCATGATTATACCGAATAATCCCTGGTCATAATCATACCAAGTCCATCTATGCACTACAGGCCACAGATGACTTTCAACAAAATATAAACATGAGGATGATAACAATGATATAAGAATTCAATAAAACAAGTTCAAGAATTAAATTATCCAGGAACTAATAACGTCCAAATTTTCAACATGATACTTCTTTGTAGAGTAAAATTCAAGAATAATATTCATGCACCAAAAATAATTTGGACAGAAAAGAATCAATTTTTCGTTGTGCATAGTACCCCGTGAATAGTACTTCGGGAACAGTAACTCGTGAATAGTATTTCGACATGAAAAGTGCCCCAAATACCCGAGTGAATAATACTAGAGTGAATAGTAATCGGGTGAATAGTAACCCGTGAATAGTAACTCGTAACAGAAAATACCAAATAAAATGATATTTTATGACGAGTATAGAAGTCAAAACTTTAACCAACTTAGTATAATAAAGAATGTAATAACAAAAGAAATCACCATGCATGCGATTGCAGATGTATGTAAAAGTTATTCCAATGTAATAATAAATAACGGAACAAAGTCAATGCGTAATACGCACCGATGGGATATTCCAGAATAATAATAAAGAATGGAATAACAACGAAATCACCATGCATGCGGTACTTGCAGATAGACAAAGTTATTCCAACGTAATAATAAATAACGGAACCAGTGTCGGCGTAAAACACACAGATGTGATATTCCAAATGTAATAATAAAGATGGAACCGGTCCACAGAAACGCATGCATGCACTATTCCAATGTAATAATAAAGATTTAAACCAGTCCGTAAGCGCAGAAACGCATGCATGTGATATTCCAACAAAGATAATAAAGAATGAAATAACGTAAGAATTTCACCAAGTATAGGGTAGCAGCGTGTATACAAGTTATTCCAATGTAATAATAAATAATAGAATAATGTAAGAATTTTACCAAGTATAGGGTAGCCCACGATACAAAAGTTATTCCAAATAATAATAATAAAGAATGGAATAACAGAAGTTCTCTTCATGAATATGAAAAAAGATAATACTCCTTACCTCAGAAGAAACTGGATACTAAAATAGTGAGGTAGCAGGCTTCTCTTCTTCTACAGATTTTCTCTCTATAGCTTCTCTCTATAATTTCTCTCTATAATAATTGCTCTATAGCTTTAGTGAATTGGTGAGAAATGAAGGAAGAATGAGCTTCTATTTATAGAAAAATATACTTTTGATAATTGCACGTTTTGGGACTCAAAATATTACAGTATAATACCTTCCTCTTTTTCTTCATTTTTAATTTAGTCCTGCAAGTATTATCAATCTTGCACCAACTCCCCTAATAGTAAATCATGTGAATAAATAGTAAAATCATGTGACTCAATAGTAAATCATGTGACTCAATAGTTCTAAACATGTGAAAAAATTAATTACAATATAGTACATTCATCTATACCTCCATCTTTAACTTAGTCATGCAAGTATTATCAATCTTGCACCAACTCCCCTAATAGTAAATGAATTTGACTCAATAGTACACACATGTGAACAAATAGTTATATAAGCATGTGAATAAGTAGCAATTAATTGCTCATTTATCCGATAAATTACCCGATTTATCAATATAACCCCCAGACATCAATTATCATCGGAATAGATGTCGACTTCAACTAACACCAATAATCCCAACACAATGGAACTATCAAATTCATCTTTAATCAACACGAACTTATTCATCATTAATATTATAACTCACAATATTTAACAACCAGGTCGTTCCCAAGAAAGAGGGGGCTTTTCAATAAGGATTCCTCCCTATTGGCGCGCAATTAGGTGACCAAACCTCTCCTTGGTAGAACTTCTAGACATTATAAATATTGTAATTTAATAATATAAATAACTTTGTCGTCTCAATTATTGATTTAATAATATATCAAATATTATGCAGATGATACTGTGACAATAATCGAATCAATAATATAAAAGATATGATGCAGCAATTACTGTAGCAATAATTGAGTATAACTGAGTTACTTTTCACGTAAGCATCAATAATCAATACCGTGTGCTACTATGCAATCACGCGTATTACTGTACTTTTACTACCGGGTAGTTCAACAGTTTTAACGGTAAAACTCCTGCCGTTATTTTCATAAAAATATTTTTGTCGTTTTCTCAATTCGACAATAATTCCGTTGTGGGGTCCACCAATGATTGTGCCGTCGTACGAATATTCCCCGACATAAAGAATATTCCCCGACCAATCGAATATAATATAACAACTTGCATACTTTGCAAAATTTATAAATATTACCCACAACTATAACATTATATTAAATCTACACCATAATATTCAAAAAAAAATCGAGAAATTTAAATCTTTATTCGTAAAATTTGGGATTTTACAATCTCCCCTCCTTATGAAATTTCGCCCTCGAAATTTACGACGTGCACTGGTATCTTAGAAACGAATGGATGAGGACACTTCATTCAATTCTAACTCTTGAGGTATAACCTTTAAGCGTAGAATATATTCCGATTTTTTTAATGTACATCTTCATACGTTAAATTATTCACTATCTCGTCCGGATCTAAATCAATAATGTGGTTCGGGTTGTCCACATATTTACGTAACATCGATACGTGAAAAACGTTATGAACACGCGACATTCTTGGTGGTAAAACGAGTCTATAAGCCACAGTTCCTACTTAATCGAGGATTTCAAATGGATCAATTAAATCGAGGGTTGAGATTTCTTCTCTTCATCGATTCTTGCTTCTAGAATAACGCCCTCTTGAACCTTCTTCTTCAAATTCATTATCTCTAAGTATTTAGCTTGAGCGGCTTTAACTTTATCGATTAAAGTCAATCCTACTCGTATATTCGTTATCTACACGTGGGTTCGTATATTCGCACTCGTAAATACATACGATCTTCTACTCAACACGTCAGCTACCACGTTCGCTTTTCCACGATGGTATTGAATGGTACGATCGTAAACTTCAATGACTCGAGCCAACGCTTCAAGCATAATACGTTCATTTTAGGTGAAGAAATACTTGAGGGTTTTAGAAATGGGTTTTCTACTGGGGTCAATACAAAATTCGATTTCACGCTCTAGGGGTAGGCTAAGAAGTCTTCAAGAATACGTCAGAAAATTTATTAACAATAGAAATATCATTCACAACTGTGACTCTCATCCAAGACTTGGATAGCACATGAAATGAAGGTTTCTCCTAACGGAGTTTTAACCAATAAGTCAAAGTCTAACTTCTTTAGAGTTAAATTTAAACGTTGAGCGCAAGCAAGAGAGATAAAAGAATGGGTAGAACCAGTATCTAATAAGGTATAGACTTTGCAAAAATTTATAATTAACTAACCGGTGCTAACTTTGTTCGGGTTACTCGCTTTTTGAGAAGTCACAAAAAACGCTCTTCTTGAAACCACCGACTTTGATTTGTCCGTATCCACCTTTTGTGCCACCGTCCCAGCTGGACTTGACTTCACTATACGACAAAATCGAGCTAAATAACCTTCTCTTCTTGAAATTTTCACTTATATTATCTTGGCCATGATTACCATCGAAGTGGTTACCATTTTTGGCATGATAATTTCTCCCACGATGGTTATCATTGTTCCGATGGCCGTTGCCACTGGTATGATTATTATCGTGTTGTTGGTCGTTACCTTTTAGTTGAGCTGACTCAACGGTCTCACGTGCTTCATTGCTTATCTCAACATTTTTTTGATGCCATTTTCAAACACTGTCACAAAACAAGGGTTAATTAACATATCACATATTATCCCTATACTCTGACCGGCCAATTTAAATACCAAATAAACTTAGGTAGGTCATACTAGCGAAGGAATTCCCCGTCTCTCCCGCCCTAGTTCTTGCCTCACATCTCAGCAAGGGATCATATCCCTAAGCTTTGATACCAACTGTGACGCCCCCAAAACAGGTATACATCACCCATCTTGAGTTGCCAAATACATGGTACAAAATTCAAATACAAACTTAAATATACAACTGTCGTGTAAAATACGACAATACATAAACTAAGAGTTTAAACAAGAATATTGTCTTCTAGACAATATCCACTCTCAATGGAGTCCTCATCATGCGATTGATACAAACTCAAATTCAGTCCTCATTACATTTATTGTCACACTATTTAACAGAATAGTGAGGACTACTAATGCTATCATCTGGATCGTCACTCCGTTCCCCGACTTGTCCCAGCTATATTCTCATTTCCTGAAGAGAATAGTGAATGAAAGGGTGAGCTCAACTAGCCTAGTAAGAAATATTATGACTAAGATAATGCAGAATAAATTATCATTAGTCTTCAACAATGTTAAACTGATAAAATACAATAGACATCAAGTTTAACTGCAGCGGAACAAATAATCCATTAGAAGAGTCAAGTAGAGAATAAAATCTACTATCTTTTATGATTTAAAAAGTTTTTCATCACTTTTATCGCTGAGACTCAGCTTAATAAATAGTCCACATCATCAAATCATCCCTACACTACAGGCCGAGGATATTATTTAGTATCACGACCACGAATTATCCATGCACTACGGGCCAAAGATAATCGTGTTTTCATCAATGGTCCTGATCATGCAATAAAATAATTCATCTTTGCTCCCATGGCCGAAGAGAATCCATAGCCATAATCATACCAAAAATTGTCCATCAATGCACTACGGGCCAATGAGGACTTTTTCCATATCATTTGTAACATTTCGGTCATGATTATACCGAATAATGCCTGGTCATAATCATACCAAGTCCATCTATGCACTGCATGCCACAGATGACTTTCAACAAAATATAAACATGAAGATGATGACAATTATATAAGAATTCAATAAAACAAGTTCAAGAATTAAATTATCCAGGAACTAATAACGTCCAAATTGTCAACATGATACTTCTTTGTAGAGTAAAATTCAAGAATAATATTCATGCACCAAAAATAATTTGGACAGAAAAGAATCAATTTTTCGTCGTGAATAGTACTTCAGGAACAGTAACTCGTGAATAGCATTCCGGCATGAAAAGTGCCCCAAATACCCGAGTGAATAATACTAGAGTGAATAGTAACCCGTGAATAGTAACTCGTAACAGAAAATACCAAATAAAATGATATTTCATGACGAGTATAGAAGTTAAAACTTTAACCAAATGAGTATAATAAAGAATGGAATAACAAAAAAAATCATCATGCTTGCGGTACTTTGCATAGACAGGTTATTCCAACAAAATAATAAATAACGGAACCAGGTCAGGCGTAATACGCACCGACGGGATATTCCAACAGAATAATAAAGAATGGAATAACAACAGAAATCACCATACATGCGGTACTTTGCATAGACAGGTTATTCCAACAGAATAATAAATAATGGAACCAGGTCTGGCGTAAAACACACAGATAGGATATTCCAACAGAAAAATAAAGATGGAACCAAGTTCGGCGTAAAATGCACAGATAAGATAATCTAACAGATTAATAAAAGCGGAACTCAGTCCGGTAAAAAAAACGCATTGCATGTGATATTCCAACAAAGATAATAAAGAATGGAATAATGAAGAATTTCATCAAGTATAGGGTAGCTTCAGCAGATATCAAAGTTATTCCAATGTAATAATAAATAGTGGAATAATAGAAGAATTTCACCAAGTATAGGGTAGCCCGCGTATACAATATAGTACCTTCATCTATACCTCCATCTTTAACTTAGTCATGTAAGTATTATCAATCTTGCACCAACTCCCCTAATAGTAAATGAATTTGACTCAATAGTACACACATGTGAACAAATAGTTATATAAGCATGTGAATAAGTAGCAATTAATTGCTCATTTATCAGATAAATTACCCGATTTATCAATATAACCCCCAGACATCAATTATCATCGAAATAGATGTCGACTTCAACTAACACCAATAATCCCAACACAATGGAACTATCAAATTCATCTTTAATCAACACGAACTTATTCATCATTAATATTATAACTCACAATATTTAACAAACCGTGTCGTTCCCAGAAAGAGGGCTTTCCAATAAGGATTTCTCCCTGATAGCGCCGCAATTAGGTGACCAAACCTCCCCTTGGTAGAACTTCTAGACATTGTAAATATTGCAATTTAATAATATGAATAACTTTGTCGTCTCAATTATTGATTTAATAATATATCAAATATTATGCAGATGATACTGTAACAATAATTGAATCAATAATATGAAAGATATGATGCAGCAATTACTATAGCAATAATTGAGAATAACTGAGTGACTTTTCACGTAAGTATCAATAATCAATAACGTGTGCTACTATGCAACCACGCGTACTTTTACTACCGGGTAGTTCAAAAGTTTTAACGGTAAAACTCCTGCCGTTATTTTCATAAAAATATTTTTGTCATTTTCTCAATTCGACAATAATTCCGTTGTGGGGTCCACCAATGATTGTGCCGTCGTACGAATATTCCCTGACATAAAGAATATTCCCTGACCAATCGAATATAATATAACAACTTGCATACTTTGCAAAATTTATAAATATTACCCACAACTATAACATTATATTAAATCCACACCATAATATTCAAAAAAAAATTGAGAAATTTAAATCTTTATTTGTAAAATTTGGGATTTTACATAAAACATTATTGGTGGACTTTTAACATAGAGAAGATAATAGACCTGATGGTTTATTTGACTCTTCTAATGGATTGCTCATTCCGCTGCAACTATGGTTGAAAAGTTTTATCATCTATCATATGTTCTAAATCTTTGATTTATTACTAATGAAGGCTATTGATAATTTAATTATCTTTAGTCATGATATTCTTTACTGAGCTAGTTGTGCTCATCCTTTTTGCTTCATAATTCCTTTTAGGTAATAAGAGTGTAGCTGGGTCGAGCGGGGGTAATAGGAAAATAGAACGGTGGTCTATAGCTGTTGAGGTTCTCCTTAAATTGTATGGAAATAATTTTATTGAGAACTTTAGATAAGTGTGTCGTATTGTATACGTCATTTGATATTTAATTTTGGTGAACCGAATAGGGTGAGGTGAACCCAACTTTGGAAAGGTGTTTTGCCACTATCATACAAGATGTCTAATGACATACAACCTCGTGTTATCATAAGACAAGGTTGTGCGCATCCACTTGCTGAGTATATCTATGAGCACTACCTATATAATCTTGGAGTTTGGTTGAAATATAATTTTCAATTGCAGACAGTGGAGATAGTTATATGTCAAGAGAAGACTCACCATTGGAAAGAACATGATAGTAATCTTCTCATTTTTCTTTGGGGTCTATTGGGTCAACCAAGGATAATTTTGTGGACATATAATATCTATCATAACCTAGACGTATGGCCTCCCATGTACGAAGGTTTCCTTGAGCACTTCCCAAAGATTTTAATTTCTAAAACATTTTTTGACTGTACTTTTATGTAAAGTACCATTGTAAGGTTGTGGTCGAGGCACCATGAGAGTTACATACATTTGTATTAAAACTCATAGTTTAACTGTGGTCGTATTCTACACGACAGTTCAACAGTTGTATAAATAAAGTTTGTAAATGATTTTTATAGTGTGATATCTAGCGACTCAAAATGGGTCGTGTGGACCTATTTTGGGGGGCGTCACAAATGGTATCAAAGCTTAGGGATATGGTTGCTGGCGGAGATAAGAGTCTAGAACTAGGAGGGGAGAGACGAGTTATATACTTCGCTAGTGTGTGACTTACCTAAGCTAAAATTGTTTACTTAATAAGTTGACAAATTATGATATGTCAATCAACCTTTGTTTGAAGATCTATTCTAGAATGATATCTGAAATACAGGAGATGAGCAATGGGAAAATCATGATACAGAGGGAATTACCAGGAAGGTACAACCCAAAAAGAAAGCAAGGTATTCTCATCTCTTCGAACTACCAGGTACGTAAATTTCGAGGGCGAAATTTTATAAGGAGGAGAGATTTTGAGACCCCAAATTTTATGAATAAAGATTTAAATTTCTCGAAATATTTTTTTGAATATTATGGTGTGAATTTGATATAATGTTGTAGTTGTGGATAATATTTATAAATTTTGCAAAGTAAGCAAGTTGTTATTCATTGTGTCGGGAAATATTCGATTGGTCAGGGAATATTCATTTTCACAGAGAATATTCGTTCAACGGCATAATCATTGGTGGACCCCCCAACGGAAGTATTTTCGTATTTAGAAAACGACAGATTTATCTTTTATTAAAAAAAACGGTGAAAGTGTTACCGTTAAAAATGTTAAACTACCCGGTAGTAAAAGTACAGTAATACGCGTAGTTGCATAATAGCACACGGTATTGATTATTGATGCTTACGTAAGAAGTCACTCAGTTATACTCAATTATTGCTACAGTAATTGTTGCATCATATCTCTCATATTATTGATTCAATTATTGTCATAGTATCATCTTCATAATATGATATATTATTAAATCAATAATTGAGATGACAAAGTTATTTATATTATTAAATTTCAATATTGATAATGTCTAGAAGCTCTGTCAAGGAGAGGTTTGGTCAGCTAATTGCGCGCCAATAAGGAGAAATCCTTATCGGAAAGCCCCCTCTTTCCTGGGAACGACCTGGTTGTTAAATATTGTGAATTATAATATTAATGATGAATAAGTTCGTGTTGAAAGGATGAAATTGATAGTTCCATTGTGTTGGAATTATTAGTATTAGTGAAAATTGACATTTATTTCGATAATAATTGATGTCTGGAGGTTATATTGACCAATCAGGTAATTAAATGGATAAATGAGTAATTAATTGCTATTAATTCACATGCTTATAACTATTTGTTCACATGTGTGTACTATTGATTCACATTCATTTATTATTAGGGGAGTTGGTGCAAGATTGATAATACTTGCATGACTAAGTTAAAAATGGAGGTATAGATGAAGGTACTATACTGTAATTAATTTTTTCACATGTTTAGAACTATTGAGTCACATGATTTACTATTAGGGGAGGTGGTGCAAGTTTGATAATACTTGGATGAATAAATTAAAAATGAAGAAAAAGAGGAAGGTATTATACCGTAATATTTCGAGCCCCAAAATGTGCAATTATTAAAACTATATTTTCCTATAAATAGAAGCTCATTCCTTCATTATTTTTCACCAATTCACTAAGTCTCACAAGAGCAATTATTATAGAGAAATTATAGAGAGAGAAGCTATAGAGAAAAAGAAGAAGCAAAGTCTGCTACTTCACTATTCCAGTATCCAGTCTTCTTCTGAGGTAAGGGATATTATTATTATAGTAAGGGGTATTATTCTTTTGTATTCATGAAGAGAGTTATTTTCTTTCAATACTCGTAAAGGTTGTTATTCCATTCTTTATTATTATGTTGGAATAACATGTCTATGCGAAGTACTGCATACATGGTGAAATTCTTCTGTTATTCCATTCTTTATTATTCTATTGGAATAACACATGCATCTTGATCATCGCATACCGGTGAATTCTGTTGTTATTCCATTCTTTATTATTACATTCGAATATCATCATGCGTAATGGATTACGCATGACCTGGTTCTATTCTTTATTATTCTATTAGAATATCCTGTTTGTGCGGATTACGTATGACCTGGTTCCATTCTTTATTATTTTGTTGGAATATCCTGTTTGTGCGGATTACGTATGACCTGGTTTCATTCTTTATTATTCTATTAGGAATAACCTGTTTGTGCGGTCTATCGCATACATGATGAATTCTTCTGTTATTCCATTCTTTATTATTCTGTTAGAATAACTTTGTCATGTGGATTACCTGCATGCATGGTGAATGATCCTTTGTATTCATTCCTTGTTAAATTATGGAAATGATGCATCTACGTGGATTACTGCGTAGGGTGAAAATCCATTTAGATTTCAGTATAATCTATTATACTCGTATGAGTTATCATTTCTTTTGTATTCGTCATGGAATATCATTTTCTTTGGTATTTTTTTACCGATTACTATTCACGGTTACTATTCACCCGATTAGTATTCACTCTAGTATTATTCTTTCGGGTATTATTAAGGGCACTTTTCGTGTCAGAGCACTATTCACGAGTTACTATTCATGGGTTAGTATTCACCCAAATTACTATTCACCCGAGTATTATTCACTCGGGTATTTGGGGTACGTTTTATGCTGGGGTACTATTCACGAGGTACTATTCCCGAAGTACTATTCATAGGGTACTATTGCGGGGTACTATTTACCCGAAAAATATATTTCTTTTCTGTCCAAATTATTTTTGGTACATGAATATTATTCTTGAATTTTACTCCACAAAGCAGTATCATGTTGACAATTTGGATATTTTTAAACACTGGATAAATTTAAAGTCTTTAATATTTATCCTTGATTTTGTTTGATTAATGCTTATATCATTGTCATCATCCTCATGCTTATATTAAGATGAAAGTCATCTTTGGCTTACGTGCAAAGATGGATTGTTGACTATTGGTTTTACAGTTGTATATCTTTGGCTTACGTGCAAAGATGGACTGTTGATTATTGGTTTTACAGTTGTATATCTTTGGCTTACGTGCAAAGATGGACTGTTGATTATTTGTTTTACAGTTGTATATCTTTGACTTACGTGCAAAGATGAACTATTGATTGATGAGTATCTTTGGCTTATGTGCATAGATGAACTGTTTATTAGTATGATTATGATCAGGGATCATTCTGTATAATCATGACCCGTAATGTTATAGATGATGTGGTAAAAGTCCTCATTGGCCCGTAATGCATTGATGGACAGTTATTGGTATGATTATAACCAGGGATTATTCGGTATAATCATGACCATTGATGATTACATGAATATCCTTGGCCGTAGTGCATGGATGATTCGATGATATGGATTATTTATTGTCGAGTCTCAAAGAATAAAATATTGATTATACACTTTTAATTCGTAAAAGATAGTAGATATCATGCTCTACTTGACTCTTATAAAATACAGTTGTATGCCTTTGGCCTGTAGTGTAAAGATGAATTGTTAATGAATATCTTTGGTCGTAGTGCAAAGATGAATTTATTAGTATGATTATGAGCAGGAATTGTGATTTGGTATAACCATGATTTTTGATGTTTCAGGTGAAGAAAGGTGATGAAAATTATCTTCGTCCTGGGTGTGAAGAGGAATTTAGAATCACAATTATGATTATGAGTTATTCATATGATTGTGGACAGGAATTGTTGATTGATGTTACAAGGATAAAACATTATTGGTGGACTTTTAACATAGAGAAGATAATAGATCTGATGGTTTATTTGACTCTTCTAATGGATTGCTCGTTCCGCTGCAACTATGGTTGAAAAGTTTTATCATCTACCATATGTTCTAAATCTTTGATTTATTACTGATGAAGGCTATTGATAATTTAATTATCTTTAGTCATGATATTCTTTACTGGGCTAGTTGTGTTCACCCTTTTTGCTTCACAATTCCTTTCAGGTAATAAGAGTGTAGTTGGGTCGAGCGGGGGTAACAAGAAAATAGAAGCGATTGGTTCATAATGTTGAGGTTCTCCCTAAATAGTATGGAAATAATTTTATTAAGAACTTTAGATAAGTGTGTCGTATTGTATACGTCATTTGATATTTAATTTTGGTGAACCGAATAGGGTGAGGTGAACCCAACTTTGGAAGGGTGTTTTGCCACTATCATACAAGATGTCTAATGACATACAACCTCTTGTTATCATAAGACAGGGTTGTGCACATCCACTTGCTGAGTATATCTACGAGCACTACCTATATGATCTTGGAGTTTGGTTAAAATATAATTTTCAATTGCAGATAGTGGAGATAGTTATATGTCAAGAGAAGACTCACAATTGGAAAGAACATGATAGTAATCTTCTCATTTTTCTTTGGGGTCTATTGGGTCAACCAAGGATAATTCTGTGGATATATGATATCTATCATAACCTAGACGCATGGCCTCCCATGTACGAAGGTTTCCTTGAGCACTTCCCAAAGATTTTAATTTCTAAAACAATTTTTGATTGTACTTTTATGTAAAGTACCATTATAAGGTTGTGGTCGAGGCACCATGAGAGTTACATACATTTGTATTAAAACTCATGGTTTAAGCGTGGGTCGATATTCGCATTTGACAGTTCAACAGTTATATAAATGAAGTTTGTAAATGATTTTTATAGTGTGATATCTGGCGACTCAGAATGGGTCGTGTGGACCTATTTTGGGGGCGTCACACGTAATGCAAAGATGAACAAGTGTTGAGATGAACATGACCAACTGGTGATACAAATGAATATCTTTGGCCCGTAGTGCAAAGATGAATATTTGATTCAAGATGTATATTGATTGATGTTACAGGGATAAAATATTGATGATGGACTTTTAAATTCATAGTTGATAGTAGATTTCATTCTCTACTTAACTCTTCTAATGAATTGTTGTTTCTGCTGCAGTTGTTGATCTAAAACTTGTTGTCTATTATATTCTATCAAATTTTTCCCTGTTGAAGACTAAGAATAATTTGTTGTATATTATCTTAGTCATAATATTCTTTACTGGGCTAGTTGAGCTCTCCCTTTTCCTTTTTGTTCCATTTTTCTTCTCAGGAAGCGAGAACGTAGCAAGAACCAGTCGGGGTATAGAGTGCTGGTCCTAGACAGTTGTTTTAGCAGTCCTCACTATTTTTGTAAAATAGTGCATCAATAATTGTAATGAGGACTTATTTGAGTGTGGATATTGTCTAGAAGATAATATTTGTATTTAAACTCACAGTATGTGTTGTCGTATTTTGCACGACAATTGTTATAATGAAGTTGTAGTTTTCTTTCTATACCATGTATTTGGCGACTCAGAATGGGTGTTTTATACCTATTTTGGGGGCGTCACAGTTAAATTATAACCTTTTGTAGGAAAAGTTAAAAGACGAAAACCGTGTTTATAAAACCTTATGCCTTTTTGAATCTAACCTTGTGAGCATATGTTTATAGCTTAGTTAGTATTGTAAATACACATGAAATGTGGACTTAACGTACTTTGCATGTATAGGTTATTAGACATGACATCTTAATATTTGAAAACCAATTGAGTTGAAAACTCTATGGCTTATATTGTGAACTTTTGAATAAATAGGATATGATACTTTATGCCTCTAGAGATAATCGACATGTTCACGCGTCTAATTAGACATCTTATAAACTATGCAAGCATGTGTAGAAAGAAGTTGTTTGGCAATATTATGTGGTGTAATGAATACTATGGTTAGTGGTTGATATAATGAACTCTTTTAACTTTGAAAGATGGAATTGTATGAGTAACTTTAATAAAGGGTCAAACTAGCTTAAAGGTTCTTTAATATGTGAAACGACTTAAAAATACGTAAAGTAAGGGATATTTTGCAAATACAAATAAAAGATGAGCATATAGTACTAAAGATTTTAAAGGTATAAATTAATGTGAGTTACGCATCTATGAGTTTAAATGTGTGTAGCCTATATGAATTTAGATATATGTAATGAAAGTATGCAAATATGTATATCAAGTGTGTGTGTGTGTCTAATGAATACCTACACATACATAAATAGGATAACATAATTCATTGAGGTGATTTTACGCTATAAGTGGTAATCAACGCTAAAGGCAAGTCTCCTAACTCACACAACTTTGGATTTTGTGCGAATTCTCAAACTTCATTTGATTCTCATATTGAATGCAAGTTTTCTAAAATCTTTACATTGTATATTGTATAACCCGAATTGTTTCCATACTTATATCGAGAAAATTCTTATTACTATTCAAAATCATTTGTATGTCTTAACATTGTTACAAATATTGGACCTATCGTTCATAAATGCATTATAAAAGTGGTCTAAGCCTTTGATTCGGCTAGACCATAATCACGTGTTGAGAAAGCTATCCAAACCAATTGACTTGGTGAGGACTCTTATAAATCTACTGAGATGAACAACCCTCTTAAAAAGGGGAAATTTTATATTGTAGGGAGAACCAGGTAATGCATACATAGTATGATTAAATGTTATGCATAACGTAGGGTACTTAAAGTTGATCTTTGTTGTACTTTCGTTTATATTGGATTGCAGTATAATACTGTTAATTCTAGAAAGAGTTCTTAGTCCTTAGTGACTACTCAGTATTCATTCTTATTGAACCTCAAAATGAATAAATCCTGAAATTTTGTTGATATCCTTCAGTCTATAGTGGCACCTATCGAATACTCTTGATATTTCTTGATATCCTTGAACTATCAATTATTGTTATACCCTTGAAGATTCAAATGCTATAACTGCTTACTCTTCTTGCTATATTACTTGCTGGGCAAACTTGTTACTCATTCTTGCTTCCTAAAAACATTACAGTTAAGGTAGAGCAAGGCGGTACATCGGGAAAGGACAAGGGAAAGGGCAAGACTACAGAATAACTTAGTCCTTTAAGTGTAGAAGTATTATTATTATTGTTATGCTTATTATGATGTATTTGAGGATGATTAAGTTATGTTTAAGTTTAATCACTAGATTGTTGTAGTAATGGTTACGGTATCTTGGGACGCGAATATTTATATTATGTCAATGTAAATTATTATATTACTTCCGTTGTTGATGATTTTAGTATGATATTAGATTTAGCGTGATGAACCAAATTTGAGATATGAGTGTCTGAATTTGGGGGAGTCACAAAGATTCTGTGTCCTAGATTTCAAAGGAAGTTGGGATAAGTACTTGTCATTGGTGGAATTCTCCTACAACAACAGTTATCAAGTAAGTATAGGCATGGCTCCATTCGAGGCATTGTATGGACGAAAGTGTCGTTCTCCAGTATGCTGGGACGAGGTGGGTGAAGCAACGTTGTTGGGACCAGAATTGGTACACATGACTACAAAAAAGATCCAAACGATTCAACAACGTATACAAATGGCACAGGATCGACAAAAGAGTTATGCGGATATTCATCGAAAGGACGTGGAATTTAATATTGGAGATCATGTATTATTACGTATTGCTCCATAGAAGGAAGTTACAAGATTTGGGAAGAGAGAAAAACTCAATCCATGATTTGTTGGTCCATTTGAGATTCTTGACCGAATAGGAAATGTGGCCTATAGACTCGCATTACCTCCAAGCATGTCTCGTGTTCATAATGTCGTTCACATATCTATGTTTTGTAAATATGTGAAAGACTCAAACCACATTATTGCGTTAGAACCAGACGAGATAGCCGAAGATTTAACGTACGAAGAGGTACCTGTCAAGATCTTGGATAGGAAAGAACATGTCCTACGAACAAAGGTTATACAACAAGTCAAGGTTTTGTGGAGGAACCATGCTATGGAGGAAATGACCTGGGAGTTGGAATCAGAAATGAAAGTGAGGTACCCTCACCTTTTCGAAACACTAGGTACGTACGTCAATTTCGAGGACGAAATTTCATAAGGAGGGAAGGTTGTAAAACCCAACTTTTTATAAATAAAATTGAATTTCCTCTATTCATTATCTTAAAATAATAAGGAGTTAATTTGATATAATGCTTTGATTATGGGTGAAATGTGTAAAATATTCATTGTTGTTGGGGAATATTCATTTGGTCGTGGAATATTCTTGCTGTCGGGGAATATTCGTACGACGCCACAGCCATTTGTGGGCCCCATAACAAAAAAAGGTCGGATGAAGAAAATGACAAGTTTGAGTTTTTATAAATAATGGCGTAATTGTTACCATTAACACTGTTGGATTACCTGATTGTTAAAATCTGATGTCTGGCGTGGTTGACCCTGATAGCATACGGTATTGCACAATATTTTGAATTATTGATTCTTATGTAAGAAGGCATTACTCAATAATTATTCTGATAATTCTTGTTTTAATATTTTATTTTATTGATTCAATAATTGCTACATTGATATTTTATATTATTGTTGTTTCAATAATTGTCACTACACAGTATTTCCCAGTATCAAATCA
The DNA here is from genome assembly GCA_020205615.1 of Panax quinquefolius. NCBI lineage: Eukaryota > Viridiplantae > Streptophyta > Magnoliopsida > Apiales > Araliaceae > Panax > Panax quinquefolius. The sequence continues at coordinate 138,063,239 of CM035152.1, forward strand.
ATAATTCATATTATTTGAATAATATTATTAGATAGCATTATTGGCAATGTTTAAGAAAGTTGTCTAGGAAAGGGGTTTGGTCACCTAAATGCGGCGCCGATGAGAGAAATCCTTATCGAAAAGCCCCCCTCTTCCTCACAGGAGCGACACGATCATCATAATTTTGATTCTGTAATATTATTTGTGAATAATTAATTATTGATTTATATGATAAGAAAATATTTATTTTATGTAGATACAAATGAAGGATAGAGAAATATTTATTTTACGTGATTATAAATGAAGGAATTAATGTTGGGGTGTTTTATCAGTATTTTATCGGAATAGATATGTAGAAAATCGTCTGTATGTGGATTTTGGTCATTTTTCGTTTGGAATTTGGAAAAATTTAAATCTACAAAGTTGTAGAGAATTTAATTTCCTATGCAATGGACATAAAATTCTTATTTTTCTGATAAAAGAGCCATTTATTATGAATTATTGAAGTTTCTGATTATTATTTAAATGGTAAAATATTTTAGAAATTTTTAGAATGGGTGGGCTCCACTTTTGGTTAGTGAGAAATGTGCTAAAATGTTATTTCAAAAGTGGTGGGCATGAATAGTAACAGGTAAAGTCATTAGGTAGCAAGTTAGTCTGCTTTGGCGTTCTAGCATTTTTCTATAAATAGGGTGCTTGGTTAGAATTGAAAATCACACCAGAAACATAAGTTTTCTCTCTCTATATTATCGAGCGTATTTTTGTGAGTATTTAGATACTCTGAGAGTTTCTATTCAGTGCAAGTTTCCTTCAGCATCATATCCGATATTCAATTCAGAAGTACTGTTCTTTTGAGGTAAAGGATGTTATTTTCTTTGTAAATGATATTATTTCTTTCAATATCATTATGCTGAAATATTGGTATGAATATTATTGTGGAATTTCTACCTTTTTGTGTCGAGGTTACTATTCACGTATACAGAACTATTCACGTATATGACACTATTCATGAATACGATACTATTCACCGAAAAATAAAATTTTCTCTTCTTTGTCCCAAATGTCTATTATGGTTACTATCTTTGATTGTATCCATGTTTTGATCTTCATTCTTGAATTTTACTCCACTATGGTTTATTATGGAGTATTTTTAAACTTGGATTATCTAAAGTACGAATCTCTAATCTTTGTCCTTTTATCTCACTGGATTCATTTTTTAAAATATTTTTCATCATCCTCAGTCCTTAATGGTGATACTTGATGAATATCTTTGGCCTGTAGTGCAAAGATGAATGATTACCTTATGAATATCTTTGCCCCGTAGTGCAAAGATGGACAGGTGTTGAGATGAGCATGACCAACTGGTGATACAAATGAATATCTTTGGCCCGTAGTACAAAGATGAATATTTGATTCAAGATGTATATTGATTGATGTTACAGGAATAAAATATTGATGATGGACTTTTAAATTCATAGATGATAGTAGATTTCATTCTCTACTAAACTCTTCTAATGAATTGTTATTTTTGCTGCGAATATTGATCTAAAACTTGTTGTCCATTATATTTTATCTGATTTGTTGAAGGTTAACGATAATTTGTTGTTCATTATCTTAGTCATAATATTCTTTACTGGGCTAGTTGAGCTCACTCTTTTCCTTTTTATTCCATTTTTTTTCTCAGGAAGTGAGAATTCAGCAGGAACTAGCCAGGGTATGGAGTGATGGTTTAAGATAGTTGTTTTAGCAGTCCTCGCTATTATGTAAAATAGTGCATCAATAATTATAATGAGGACTTTATCTGAGTGTGGATATTGTCTAGAAGACAATATTTGTATTTAAACTCACAGTTTATGTGTTGTCGTATTTTGCACGACAATTGTATTAATGAAGTTGTAGTTGTTTCTGTACCATGTATTTGGCGACTCAGAATGGGTGATGTATACCTATTTTGGGGGCGTCACAAAAAGTGAGAGCGATTCAACCGCATATCCCTTATGATTATGAAAAACTCTATCACGACAGCCATTCAAGGGGCCATTCCTGACTTTGAGAATGCTAAAGAGTACTTAACTTTAGTCGAGGAACAATTTAAGGGTTCTTCTAAAACTCATGCAAGTATCCTTATTTTTAAAATGCTCACTAGCAGGTATGATGGGGTTAGTAGGTATTAATTTTGTTCGAGTCGTGAAAACTTAGAAGTACCTTAAGAAAAAATTGTCAATAAACACGTGTTGGTAGTAAATACTAAATACATCAATAAATTTATCCATGTATTTGTCGTATTTTATAGAGTACAGGGGTATTTGATAAAAATTGAATGAATCTGAATCTGAAAAAAAAGTTGTTTGATAATTAACATATATGTCTGAAATATTTGAATGACAAAATTTTATTATTTTACCTCTCTGAAAAAAATTCAAAGTTGTTGTAAATTTATTTAATATTACTTAATATAATAGTTAATATTTTTTTTAATTTTTATTTCTTTTTATTTTATTCAGTTGCTCATTCAGCCAAAAAAATCTGACTTAACCATTCAACTCAATCATCTGACCGATTCAGCCATTCAGACGATTTTTTTCCAAAACAAACGCATTTAATGGCTGACCAATTCAGTCATTCAACCATTCAGATATATTCAGTCCTAAACAAACAACTCCTATATCATTATGTCTATTCATAATAAAATTAACATATTTTTGTCCATCGTAATGTATAAATAGAAAATTAATATTTTCTTATAAAAAAAATATTTTTTCATAAATTTTTTTCACATAAATATAGAATTCAGTAATTATTTATGTGTAAGAGAGATCATGTTGAAATATTATTTTTTTAATGTAAAAATATCAGTTACTTATACAATACTATTTGATTATTCATGCCTCCATGGAAGACATAGCAGAATTAGCCAAATCCGTTGGACCAAACTAAATTTAATTTGGACCGTATCATATTCAGCCCATTTTCTCATATTAAAACTTCCCAAAACGTTGCCGGTTCATTTAAATTTCGAATAACTCCTGATGGAGCTGTAATCTGGCCGTCAATGTTCCAATGAACCGTTGCCTTTGAATATGAAACCCTACACATGGCGCCTTTTCCAAAAGATGCTTATCTTCCCGCCAACCACACCCGTTAATTTCTATATAAATCCTCCCCATATCCCTGCCTTAAACCCCGTCCCCCTGATCCATTTTATCACATTATTATTTACACATACAGATGGATTCTTCTTCTTTGCATCCTTTCACTGTCACCATGCAAGATTTCTGCCTATTTCACTACATTGATCGGCTACTATTCTCAACCCTAATCCACACCCTGGGCCGCGATGTTTCCGAGTCAATGCACGTCGTGGCGTTCCTCATATGGCTTGAAAGAGTGCGTTATAGTCATAATGCGGTAAAGAAATTGCTGGATTGGCCTTTGCATTTGCTTGACCAACTTTCTAATGAAATCGTGGCGTGTTTAAAATATGTAGATCAGGGCGATAAGTTCTCTCATACGTGGTACAGTGATCTCTCTTTACTTCGAAAGTTGTGTACAAAGTATGTCAGCTTGTACCATTTTCGTGAGAAACGGGATTCGGTTATTGAGGGCGTTTCGAAAATTGTGGGTAATGTCTGTGTTAGGGTTTTTGAGGATATAATAGTGCAACATAATAATGAAGGAGAGGGAGGGAGTTTGGTTTATGGTAATCCTCGTTTTGAGCATTTAGGGTGTGGAGGAAATGTGGGATTTCAAAATTTTGTGCCTAGTAAATTTGAAGATCTGATGATCAGGGAAGATTTGAACACTGACCTTAGTGAAAGTTTTGGTGAGATGAAGCTGGTAGATGGTTGTAAGGATGAGGAAGATGTGGAAACGGATGATAGGACTATCTTTTTGACATTCTCCAAAGGTTATTATATTGCTGAATGTGAAATTAGAGATTTCTTCACAAGGTATTTTTTTTTAATATATTTTTTATATTTTAAAAATGGTTTGATTTTTATTCTCATTCATAGAAGATGGTTGATGGCAACCCAACGTTCTATACACTACTCACGGAGGATTCTTGAATTTGAGTATTTGGGTATTCCTTCGTATGTGTGGTTGTTGTAGGTTCACCGTGCTGGGAGTTTTGGATATCTTATTAATTTGTGTGTTTGATTATTTTTATTATAGGAATTTTGGGGATTTTATTGAAGCAATCTACATGCAAGAAGTGTCACCAAATGAGCAACCATTATATGCGCGTATGGTTGCTCGTTGGTCTTCTATAATTCCTGCAATTGCTCCTGCAAATTCCAAAGCAAAGTATTCCATCAACGGGAAGCATATTTGGGCAAAGAAGTATGTCAAGAAGAATCGCCTGACAACTTCTTCACCGGAACCAAATTCTCCCGGGGAAACAACTTCACTGGAACCAAATTCTCCAGTGAAAAATTTAGAAAACTAGCCTTGTTATTGTCTAGGGTTGTTGAAGTATGGCTTGGCTTAATTTGGTATTGTTCAATTCCTATATATGGAACTATTTGTGAGAGCATATTGATGCTATTTGAATAATAATATATTTTCAGACATTTGGATAATTTGATCCTCCTCTTGCTCTATATTTCTTTATTTAGATTTTACGAATAAATTAATCTGTGATTATATCTGATTCTATCATTTAAAATAATTTTGGATATACTCTTATATTATGTATACAACTGAACGTTTTTTCCTTTTTGGACTTTTGTGAAACATTTGAAATGTGCAGAAATTTGGAGTATCCAAAACTCTTGTGCTTGAATTATGGATGAATATTTCACTCTTTTTTTCAAGGTAAATGATTGACTAATATTATATGTAAGAAATATAGGGGAAAATGAATTTAGTTGCTCCATATAATTCAGTCAAGTTTTGAAACATAACAAATGTATGATATGTTGGCAACCAGATATGTATACGCATGAAGTGTGACGCGTAATCCTTGTCTTCTGAGTTTAAAATCAAATAAAAATTGATAAGATATCAATTATTTAGTCATATTTGTCCTGTAACAGTCCCATAATTAAACCTTTAATAATCACATAATTGTCCCGCACCTAGTCACGTGATCAGGGTGGGTGGGACTTTGTTCCTTTCCAATGTAATTAACTAACGCCTTATGATTTCTACTCGAATCAAATTACGTTCTCTTGTTCTTCACATAAAAACTACGTATAAGATTATGACATTAATTCAATTAAATTATGTACACTGTTGAATTTAAATTAAGCCCAAAAGCAAAAGTACAAAAAGTGCTATTTCTAACATGATATTTGAACAATATGCATGATAGGTCAAAACTATTTACTGTAGCTTTTTTTGAGAAAGATTAACAAATGAAGTATTGAATTTGGGGCTAGCTGGTTAGAAACTTCTTTATTAGGTCACATAATAAGATGAACATACTATTTGTTGTAACATATATCTTTGATTTGTTTGTTTTCTTCTAGCCAAAAAGTGTTATTTTAAATAATGAATTTGATCGAAGTCAGTCACATGCAAAAGTGTTATTTTAGAGTTGTGCACAAGTATTAAGTAAATAATTGTATAACATTAAATATAATATTAATTATCTATATTGTCTTAATATTGAAAACTAAGCACTTAATGCTTATTTGAAATTCTCAAACGATTTATATTAAGGAAAAAAAATAATTTTCTTAAACGACTTAAGGGAGTACTAACTTAGTTTGTTCTAATCAAGAGAAGCATCCGAGTTGTTCTTGTCACCTCCATTATTATTCGAGTGCATGCAAGTGAAAAAGAAACTTTAGAATAGTAGGGGTCGTTGAGGGTTGAGACCTTTTTACGTTATTGAGGCCGGGACGGAATCTATCCTTAAGGTAAATGCTAATGCATATACCTCAATTTAATTTCTCTATAAGTATGTCATCTCTCTAAACGTACGGTTGGCATAGTATAATTCATTAATTTTATATGTAAAATATTTTTTGATGACCACAAAAAAAAAAGATCTCATAACGTTAACTTGTTATGTTATTTTGGTCTGTTATGTTTTTAACTTGTCTATGTATTATTATAGTTAGGATGATAATATTCTTAAATTTTTTGCATTTCTATTACAAACATTTTTTTTTATCGATGTGCAAACCTCAAAAAGGTAGATAGGCAACTCTCTTCAAAAAACGCGGCTCTAGTGGCTGGCAAAGGCCAACCGAGAGGGGAAAAGTCTTCTACTTAGGGGGTGTTTGATAAAAATTAAATGAATCTAAATCTGAATCTGAATCTGAATGAGCTGAATCTGAATATGAATGAAAAAAGCTGTATTCAACTCAAAAAATCTTACTTAGTAAATTCAATTTCAAATCCATCTTACCGATTCAACTCATTCGCATTTAAAAACAAGCTTATTTGACCGATTCAAGGTCATTCAGATTCAAATTCCATTCATTCTAAACAAACAATTTCCTTAATTATTAATTAGTTAAGTGATCAATTAAGATAGGCAAAAAAAGGCGCTATTTTAAAGTTTATTAATATAAAATTTGTACTATTTCAATGTCCAAAATTGTCCCGAATACTCGACACGTCCAATAATCCGATCGAGTTTTAAGTACTATGACTAAATAAACTTTTGTTACACTAAGTACTAATAAATTCATAATTTGGTCCCAAAATATTCATATTGACTTTGAAAATATGGTTTGACCGTATTCATATACTTATTGACTTCATTAAAAATTAAAATACTTCTAAATACAAATTAATTCTAAATTAAAATATTCTAAGTACAATTAGTGTCAAATAAAATATTCTAAGTACAATTAGTCTCAAATTAAAATAATTCTAAATATAATTAACTCTCCAAATTAAAATAATTCTAAAGTCAATTCACCCCAAATAATATTGACCATGAAAATATGGTCACTAAGACTTATACCAAATAATGTTTAACAAAAAAATAAAGAAGAATTAAAAGACTCTTTAATTATTAAAAATTCATACAAATGTAATATATAATACCCTGAAACTCGGTCTATCTTCAAATTCACGGTACTACCCAATCAACATAATCTCAAGACATGAATGTAATTATAATGTTATTACAACATATCACCTCTAATCACACGTGAGATCCTGAATTTTATGAAATGAAGGTATTCAATTTTCTTATAATTATTATGTTATTTAGTAAATGGTTAAATTGATAAAGGTTAAAGTTAAGGGTGATATTTAAAAATTTTGCAAAGTAAGCAATTTGATATAAAATATTCGTTGTGTCGGGAAATATTTGATTAGTCGAGGAATATTCGTTTTAATAGAGAATATTCGTACGACGGCACAATCATTGGTAGACCCCACAACGAAAGTATTTTCGTATTTAGAAAGCAGCGTAATTATCTTTTATAAAATAACGGTGAAAGTTTGGACTAGTTAAACCGTTGAACTACACCGGTAGTAAAGTGCGATGATAATATGCGTGGTTGCATAGTAACACACGATATTGATTATTGATACTTACGTGAGAAGTCACTTAGTTATACTCAATTATTGCTACAGTAATTGCTGCATAATATCTCTCATATTATTGATTCAATTATTGTCACAGTATCATCTGTATAATATTTATAATTATTAAATCAATAATTGAGACGATAAAGTTATTCATATTATTATTTGCAATATTGATGATGTCTAGAAGTTCTGTCAAGGATAGGTTTGGCCACCTAATTACGCGCCAATAAAGAAAAATTCTTATCGGAAAGTCCCTTCACTACAAGAAATTTGACCTATAGCGACAGTCAGTTCAAAACCGTAGCAATAGGATATCTATCGTGACAGTCATGAGCTGACCGTCGGTATAGAGAGAAAAAACAACTTTATTACGAGAGTCACCTCTTGGCCGACGCAATAAAGGAGAAAAATAGGCTTATACGTCTTGAGCCCTTTTATTTGGTCAGTAGGTAATGGAAGCTTCAAGCTCCTCTAAATGAAATTATCTCGCCAAAATCTCCCTCCATTATTTTCACTCTCCCAAAATCTCTAGAGTCTAGACCCTAAATTTCCATCTTCATCGCAAACCTAAATCCCAATTGGAAAAATAATTTCTCTCATACCCAACCCTAAATCTCTCTCGTACCAAATTTCTAAATCTCCATCTTCATCGCAAAACCTAAATCCATTGAAACCTAAAATCGTCAGTACTTGACCCTAAATCTCCATCTTCATCGCAAAACCTAAATCCTAAAATGCTACAAAATGTTCCACACCAAATCGTACAATCATTAGCGGGCTTGGCCAAATCAAATAGAAGATAAGGAGACAACAATTGAGCCTTTCATTGATGTCCCCGCTACACGGTGATGGAATCCAATCCACTTGTGATAGGCTCCACAAGACGCCTTTGCGTGAGGTGGTCGCCGCCGATCGTTCTTTCTAGCACGGTTGTTGGGTGAATTGCTTTGCAACACCTTAACCCCTTGCCTATATGTGTAGCGGTAATCTTGGTACAATTGCTTACGTTCTAATTTCTGCGTTGAATGGACACCAACGACACTTTGACCCCTCGCTTATATTGAAGCGGTAATCTCGGTACAATTGACGATTGATACAGTAGAAGACGCCACACACAACTATGAATTGTTGTATGATAAGTCAAATTGAATCTCGAAAAGAAATAACTAAAATTACTTTGGAATTCTTCAAAAGAACTAAAAGTAGAGAATAAACTCACAAGTATATTGAATAATAATAATGATAATATATGTGATTACATCAACTTGGACCTCTATTTATACTACTCAAAACTATCAAAATCCTAATAATAATAGGAACAAATTATTCTAATCCTAATAGGAATAACAATCCAATTTAAAAATTGGATTTTGAAATTTTAACTAAATAAAATTCTAATTACATTAGTAAAAAAAAAACTAATCAAAATCATTGCCGCGTTTGGACTTTTTCACGCTGCGTGAAGCCACCGAAATCCCTTCACTTAAATTGGACATTCTAGAATTTAAGAAAAGGAAGCTGACATCAATTAGGAAATAAATTGTATATGAAGGTTGATATGCTAATATCCAATTTTCCAAGTAAGGTAATGATTGTTGCTGCACCAATTTCAATTTGTAAAAGGAAGTAATAATTGTTGCTGCACCAATTTCAATTTATAAAAGGAATGTAAAGATTGTTGGTTGTTGCATGTATGCCCACGTGTATGTAATATGGTAATCTTGAAAAAGTCTTTGGCTGAAGATTTTAATTCGTGGCTTTACTAGAATGATCAAAATTGGATTTCAGATCAAATTGACCCAAATTTGTGCCTCATCCTTCCTCTGCGTTATCTTCAAATTTCAAACATCTTTAGATCAATCCGTTGAGACTTTGTTTTAAGCCTCTTTGTCTGGCGCTTCGCTTGATCTCCACGTCCCTTTAGTCTTGTTTAACTCCACGCATGCCATGTCCTCATCAACTTGATAACCTGGCTGCAACTCAAGGTATGATTCCTCCGAATTTTGTCCTACCGTCAGGATGGAAACCTGGGATGCCTGTGGTGTTGCCTACTGATTTACCAATCCTTCCTCCACCTGGATGGAAGCCTGGGGACCCAATTTCACTTCCCCCATTGGATTCTCTTCCTGCTGCTCCTCGGATGGAAGAGCAACAACATACTAATTTGAAAAGCAAGTAATTTTCATTTACTTGAAAATCCCTTGATTATTTTTGTATAAACAACATACTAATTTGAATTTGTAGGTCAATTTACAGAAGGTGTCTGAGTTTTTTTCTCATTATATTTTTTTGCAATAACACGATTCCCCCTCTTCTAATTTCTTTTTTCTCTTGTATTTTAAATTAAATGCATTTTTTTCTTCATGAATTACATGTATAATTTGGTGGTTTTTTCCGGACATAAATCATATCTTCTTTTGATTCATCTCTTTTCTTTAGAAAAATCCAAACTCAGCTTTTAATAGATTCATCCCTTCAATAATCTTCAAAAATGCTTCAATGAATTTATGGCTAATGTTTAAATATTTAAAGAGGTTTTTTTGTCGAGTTATATTATTTGAAAATTTAACACTTGTTCTTTGATTATGAAGCCTATGATTTATGATATACTTGTTTGTTTTGGTTTTTTGTGTATAATTTACTCTTGCAAACATATGAAATATTTAATGAAAAAAATCATAAGTTGCTTTATAGTACCAACTATATGTATTTAAGCTTCATAATTTTGTATTAAGCATTTAGGTCTCAATTATGTAACTAATGCATTACTTTGATTTTATTTACATCTTCATTTTTTGGGGAAAACATTCTCATTGGCAGATCAGCAGTTATCCTTAAATTATTTCGATTTATTTCATAATATGTACAAATCAGCATTTTCAGTTTGCCAACCAAGTATTTGAAAATATAGTATTTTTCTAAGAGAATGATAACAATTTCTCTAACAAATGGGACCTTAGGCCATTTTGTAATTGTTTCAAGATTTTATTTATTTATTTATTTATTTGTGTATATTATTTTTTTGTAATCAATAGAAAAAGTTGATGTTGGGTAAATGTTTTTGTTTCAGGAAAAGTGGGAGCAAAACCCACTTTGGGAAAAAAAATTGCTTCTTCAATATTAAATACTATTCAAACATAAACCTGTTAACATTTTTAGGGAACAAACTTTGATTTCTGTTTTCATTTATTTATGACATGCCATGGTTACTAAACAGTGATGTCTAGTGAGAACAAGTGAAACAAGAAACATGGTTGAAGAAACAGTTACCAAACAAGCCTTAATATATTGTGTTAGTTACCTGCATTTGTGTAATTTCAATAAAAGTATTGAAACATACAAAATGGTTGGCTATTAGCTTTCTAAGTTTTGCATCATTTTTTCCTTCCCTTTTTGCAGTTTATTAAATTTACTATGGGAGCTGATTCAGGATACATCCGATTCGAAGAAGCAGAAGTAGAGCAGAAAGCTCGTGCTGCTGCTGTACTTGCTGAAGAAGGTGGTCCGATTGTGAAAAACTATGTGGCTACTTTGGATCCTGTAACTGGTAGGCAGCAAGCCTTAACTTTATCTTTACCGTGTTTAAACTTTTCTTGTCTTTTGGTAGTATGGAGAAATTTGTTTTCAGCATTTTTGTAATCCTGTTCTTTTGTAACTATAACGTTAAAATAGAATAGGAATACGTTATTATTTAATATTAACATAAATTTGTCATTATATATAACCAAATTCTTTTTTATCAAATATGTAACAAGACTTATTTTTTTAATACAAAAACATATTTTTAATGGAGGTAGTGATTGTACAAGTCAAGAACCCTTGCATTATTTTGTGGAACAAGAATATGAATTCATGGGAACTAGGCCACTATGTTAGAACACTGGAATTATAGTTATTAAATCGTTAGCACTACATAAAAATATTTTTTAGAGTAGTTATTAAAATGAATAAAAGAAACTATGTTATAACCATTTATGTGCATTCAATATACTCTACCAATACATAAAATTGAACATAGTAAAAGGAAAGAGAATTTTTTTTGTTGCAATAAAATTTACCGTAAAGTGTGTTGCAAGCACATGGCAGAATCTAGTTTAAAAGTCACACATTTGTTCATTGTGGTCACAAAAAGAGAGATACTCGAGCAACTTAAGAAAATGAAAATACTGCGTATACTTACGCTCAATCTCAAAAGGCTATAAACAAGAAGCGACTGTAAGGAATTGGTCAGACAGGAATGGACAATTAAGAATAATTTAGTAAACAGATATGGGAAATATTAATGGATTGAGAGAGAAGAGCTAGAGAGGAGCTAGAGTGGGGAAAAAGAAAGAACAGTTAATAGAGAGAGAAACAGATTCGTTATTTTCATTCATAGCGCTGCAAAATGTGATAGATCACATACATATACTCTCACCTCAGCTCCTTAGTCATGCATGCCTAATATCAGCTCTAACAGACTTATAGTATAAAGATAATAAGGACCAACTTAAAATAATTAAAGGACTGAAATTAGTCCATAATTGGTTTCTAATTTTGGGGGTGATAGGATATACATATCCCGCGTTTGAATGTTTCCAGAAGAACAAGGTCCAGATTCCGAGTTTTGGTGTCAATATTTGGTATGACTACTTAATACTTAAATAATATAAACATCGTTCCCATCATGTGATTATACGAGTCACTATAAAATGATATAGTTTACCGTCAAATTTAGAAATATCGGTTGAAATGATTTTTGATTATTTTACAGGTGCAAGGCATAATCCAAGATAGTAATGGGAAGACAGTTGCAACTTTGTTTGGCAAGTGGGACTAGAGCATGCATTATGTGGATGGAGACTTCTCTGGCAAAGGAAAGGGGTTTGATATAATTTGACAAACTTTGCCATCCCACTGAATGAGCTCACCCCTGGATTGAAGGTAATTCTTCATGCCATCTTCAAAGTGGTGCTTATATTTTTGTTTTAATTTATTTTTTATAAACTTAATAATGTCAATTTCATGATTGAAAGTATAAATTCCTCAAATGCACGTGGACGTAGACATATTATTCACTTTCAAATTAGCTTGTGGTCATCCATCATTCATGTACCAAAATAATAGTTGAGATGTTTTGTTAACGTAATATTCGACAATCATCTTTCCAAAATATGTCAAAATATGCAAATAATTTTCATGCTAATACTCAAATCTTTTGTAGGACCAGCTGCCGCCAACAGATTCAAGGCTAAGACCTGATCAGAGGTGCCTGTAAAACGAGGAATATGAAAAGGCAATGGAGAGGCACAATTGCAGGGCTAGCATTGGTTGTACCAACTGTAAGTTCCTTGGGGATCTTTTAGTTGTTATTTTTGACATTCATTTCATTACTTTATGACCATGTGCTCATTTCATTACTTTGTAACCATATGCTTACTGTCAACCCATATAGGCCACATTTCAAATGCATGATTCGTTTTACTCATATAGCCCTGGCGTTCAATTTAGTGGCACCTTTTTAATTTCGTTCTTCCCCTCTATTAACTCTTTCTTTTGTTTGGGTTTTTTTTTTGCATGAATATAGGCATTTAAGGAGACTAACCATGGTAAGAAGCCTCCTGGAGTGTGGAAGACATTGATTGAGGTTATCTCCCATGTCAAGAGCACGAATAATCTTCAGAACAATTGTAAGGGAATTCGTTCTTTGGTATTTTATGGCTTGATAGCCTTGCATTATTTGTAAGGCTAAGACCTAATCAGAGGTGCCTGTAAACGAGGAATATGAAAAGGCAATGGAGAGGCACAATTGCAGGGCTAGCATTGGTTGTACCAACTGTAAGTTCCTTGGGGATCTTTTAGTTGTTATTTTTGACATTCATTTCATTACTTTATGACCATGTGCTCATTTCAGTACTTTGTAACCATATGCTTACTGTCAACCCATATAGGCCACATTTCAAATGCATGATTCGTTTTACTCATATAGCCCTGGCGTTCAATTTAGTGGCACCTTTTTAATTTTGTTCTTCCCCTCTATTAACTCTTTCTTTTGTTTGGGTTTTTTTTTTGTGCATGAATATAGGCATTTAAGGAGACTAACCATGGTAAGAAGCTTCCTGGAGTGTGGAAGACATTGATTGAGGTTATCTCCCATGTCAAGAGCACGAATAATCTTCAGAACAATTGTAAGGGGATTCGGTTCCCCCCCCCCCCGCCGATAAGTGTATATGCCTGGCTAACTATTTATCTTAGTTTACCTTCTACCTGATTCCCATTACAGGATTAATCAGTTAGATAGTTGTAATAATGATAAAGGCACTTTTTACTACTATCTGCTTCTTTGTTTTGGCTCATTCTAGTTTGTCCATAATCTTTTGGCTGTGTGCTTGTATCTAGATGAAGTTACAGTTGATGAATGTTGTCGATTCCCGAAAGTTCTTAAACTTTTTAAAATGTATATCTATAAGATGTTTCCCTCACGATGCGGTTGGAGTCTAATAGTTTTAAATTTTGATCTATTTTATGTAATATGCAAATGAATCTGCGAGCTTTCCAAGTCAAATTTGTCTTATATTGCTGCTAGTGATTTTTTCTTAAAACATAGTGTATTTAAGTTTCTCGTCTCTTTTCAAAAAACTTAGTATCATAGAAATCGTCTATGTAATTTATTGTATACATGTATAATTTGTATTGCTAGCATATAATTTCTTATGAAGATGTCTCTGCATAATATAAAGTAGGGACTCAATTAATTTTTTGATTTTAGCCAAGCTATGTTATTCACGTGGTTTGTTGAGGAAGATTGTTGCTTTTTTATTAGCATATTTTATTCAACAATTTTCTTGGTGCTTATCTGTCATCTTGATAATATTTAATCCAGTTTTTCTCATTCTGATTGCAAAAATTACCGTGCACTCTAGACAGGCCTTGGGGCTTAGCTTGCTCGTGATGTACCTTTCTCTGCAATCTGTTGGGGGACCCTGAAGTCGGTGGACAACATGTTGATTTTAGAGCCACAAATGTTGGCCTTGGATGTTAGTTATCCTTGGTTCACCTTTTACATTTGCCACTACACTCGAGCAGGAGTACAAGATGTATATAATGTTATAATGTGAATGAGGAGATGAATTATTCAACTTATTATATTGTGATGTTATAATGTGAATGATTTTAAATGATGTATATAATATTTTTTATATTTTATTTTTTTATTATATTTATGTTTGTTGAATAAATATGTATTATTAATTTTTTTTTAAATATGAAAAGGCTATAGCGACGGTCATCGACCGTAGCTATAGTATTCTATAAAACACATGCCTATAGTGATGGTCACCGAGCGTCGCTAGACATCTATAGCTACGGTCATGACCGTCGCTAAAACTTTCAGCGACCGTTGTGAGACCTCAGATTTTATGAATAAAGATTTAAATTTTTTGAAATATTTTTTTTTTAATATTATGGTGTGGATTTGATATAATGTTATAGTTGTGGGTAATATTTATAAATTTTGCAAAAGTACATGAAGTTGTTATATAATATTCGATTGGTCGGGGAATATTCGTTTTATGAGGGGAATATTCGATACGACGACACAATCATTAGTGGACCCCTAGCGAAATTATTATTCGGATTGAGAAAGCGACAAAAATATTTTATGAAAATAACGGCGGAAGTTTTATCGTTAATCGTTGAAACACCCGGTGTTAAAAGTACAAAGAATATCTGGCGTGGTTGCATAGTAAGTAACACGATATTGATTATTGATGCTTACGTGAGAAGTCACTCGGTTTTGTTCAATTATTGCTTGATGAATTGTTGCATAGTATCTCACGTTAATTGATTCAATTATTGTCAATATTTTATATATTATTAAATCAATAATTGAGATGACGAGAGTTATTAATATTATTATTTACAATATTAACGATGCCAGAAGTTACGCCAAGGAGAGGTTTGGTCACCTAATTGTGCTTGATAGGGAGAAATCTTTATTGGAAAGCCCTCTTTCCAGGAACGATTTGATCGATTAATAGTGTGAATTATAATAATGATGATGAAGTTTTGTTTTATGAGTATTATTAATGTAATAAAAGCAGAAAAGCTTTTTATATAAAACATAATACTTTTATAAAGTTATTCGTTTTATTAGACTATAAATAGAATATATTGTATTCTATTATGCATAGTGTTTTGCATAGTAAAATCTTTTTATATAAAGCATGAATACTTTTATAAAATTATTCGTTTTATTAGACTATAAATAGAATATATTATATTTTATTATGCATAGTATTTGTATAGTAAAATCTTTTTATACAAAAAATGAATACTTTTATAAAGTTATTCGTTTTATTAGATTATAAATAGAATATATTATATTTTATTTAAAAGATTTTGTTTTATTAGAATATTTTATAGTAAACCAATCTGGAAAATACTATTTAAAAGTAAATCAATACGGACCAATAGTTCAGAATTAGTTACTATTCAGGTCCATTCTCCTATAAATAGAAGCTCATTCCTTCATTATTTCTTACGAATTCAATTGAAACTCTAGAGAGAAACTATAGAGAAAAAGAAGAAAAGTATTCGCTACTTCACTACTCCTATATCCGGTTTGTTCTAAGGTAAGGTGTATTATTTCTTTTCGTATTCATGAAGAGAACTTCGTTATTCCATTTTTTTATTTTGTTGGAATAACTTTGTGATCACGCGGTCTCACCCTATACTTGGTGAAATTCTTACATTATTCCATTCTTTATCATTATGTTGGAATAACTGCCTCATGCAATCACCGTATACATGGTGAAATTCTTTCATTATTCCATTCTTTATTATTACATTTGGAACATCCCATGCGTGCCTTTAAGCATGACTGGTTCCGTTATTTATTATTCGTTGGAACATCGCTTGCATGCAATTTCTCCCGACCTAGTTCCGTTATTTATTATTCGTTAGAATATCACATGCAATGCGTTTACGTATGACTGGTTCCGTTATTTATTATTATTCATTGGAATAACACATGCATGCGTTCTATCGCATGCCTGGTGATTTCTTTTGTTATTCCATTCTTTATTATACTCAGTTGGTTAAGGTTTTAACTTCTATACTCCATGAAATTAGTGGAATATCCTTGATATTTGCGCTTCATCCATTATCTTTTCAGGAAAATATTCTTCTGAGCATTCTTGAATTTTACTCTACAAAGAAGTATCATGTTGACAATTTGGACGTTATTAGTTCCTGGATAAATTAATTCTTGAACTTGTTTTTATTGAATTCTTATATCATTGTCATCATCGTCATGTTTATATTATGTTGAAAGTCATCTGTGGCCTGTAGTGCATAGATGGACTTGATATGATTATGATCGGGGATTATTCCGTATAATCACGACCGTAATGTTACAAATGATGTGGTAAAAGTCCTCATTGGCCCGTAGTGTATTGATGGACAGCTGTTGGCATGATCATAACCATTGATGAATACACGAATATCCTTGGCCCGTAGTGCATGGACAATTTGTGGTCGTGATACTAATGAATATCCTTGGCCGTAGTGCAGGGATGATGTGGATTATTTATTAAGCTGAGTCTCAGCGATAAAAGTGATGAAAAACCTTTTTAAATCATAAAAGATAGTAGATTTTATTCTCTACTTGACTCTCTTAATGGATTGCTTGTTCCACTGCAGTTAAACTTGATGTTTGTTATATTTTATTAGTTTAACACTGTTGAAGGCTAATGATAATTTATTCTGCATTATCTTAGTCATAATATTTCTTATTGGGCTAGTTGAGCTCACCCTTTCTTTCACTATTCTCTTTAGGAAATGAGAATATAGTTGGGACGAGTCGGGGAACGGAGTGACGATTCTGATGATAGCATTAGTAGTTCTCACTATTCTATTAAATAGTGTGACAATAAATGTAATGAGGACTCCATTGAGTGTGGATATTGTCTAGATGACAATATTCTTATTAAAACTCTCAGTTTATGTTTTGTCGTATTTTACACGACAGTTGTATTATTAAGTTATATTTATATTTTTGTACCATGTATTTGGCGACTCAAGATGGGTGATGTATACCTATTTTGGGGGCGTCACAGTTGGTAAAGAGAAAATACACGATTTTGTTATGACCTATAGCGACGGTCATCGACCGTCGCTATAGGCCAAAAGATCATCGCTAAAACCTATAGCAATGGCTTCTATAGCGACGGTCGGCGACAATCGCTAAAACCTTTAGCGACGGTCTTTTGGCCTATAGGGACGGTCGAAGACCGTCATTATAGGCCGATTTTCTAGTAGTGCCTCTTTCCTGGGAATGACCTGGTTGTTAAATATTGTGAGTTATAATATTAATAATGAATAAGTTCGTGTTGATTAAAGATTAAATTGATAGTTCCATTGTGTTGGGATTATTAATGTTAGTGGAAATCGATATTTATTTTGATAATAATTTATGTCTGGAAGTTATATTGACCAATCGGGTAATTAAACGGATAAATGAGCAATTAATTGCTATTAATTCACATGCTTATAACTATTTGTTAACATGCGTGTACTATTGATTAACATGCATGTACTATTAGGGGAGGTGGTGCAAGATTGATAATACTTGCATGACTAAATTAAAAATAGAGGTATAGATGAAGGTACTATGCTGTAATTATTTTTTTCACATGTATAGAACTATTGAGTCACATGATTGTACTATTGATTCACATGATATACTATTAGGGGAGGTGGTGTAAGTTTGATAATACTTGCAGGACTAAATTAAAAATGAAAGAAAAGATGAAGGTATTATACTATAATATTTTGATCCCCAAAATGTGCAATTATCGAAACTATATTTTTCTATAAATAGAAGCTCATTCTTCCTTCATTCTCACCAATTCACTAAGAATCACAAGAGCAATTATAGAGAGAGAAACTATAGAGAGAAAGAAGAAGAGAAGTCTATTACTTCACTATTCCAGTATCCAGTCTTCTTCTGAGGTAAGGGGTATTATTTATTTCATATCCTGAAGAGATATTATTTTTTTGTATTAGTATGAATATTATTTTCGTTCAATATTCGTAAGGAATATCATCTTCGTTCAATATTCATAGGAATATTATTATTGTTCAACAGTCGTAAATGGTATTATTTCTTTCGTATTCATGAATAAAGTTATTTTCTTTCAATACTCGTAAGGGTTGTTATTCCATTCTTTATTATTCTGTTGGAATAACCTATCTACGCGGAATATCGCATGCATGGTGAAATTCTTCAGTTATTCCATTCTTTATTATTCTGTTGGAATAACCTGTCTACACGGACTACCGCATGCATGATAAAATTCTTCTATTGTTCCATTCTTTATTATTCTATTGGAATAACCTGTCTACGCGGACTATCGCATGCATGGTGAAATTCTTCTGTTATTTCATTCTTTATTATTATGTTGGAATAACCTGTCTACGCAGACTACCGCATGCATGGTGAATGACCCTTCGTATTCATTCTTTATTAAATTATGGAAATGATCTGTCTACGTGGATTACCGCATGGCAGGTGAAAATCCATTTGCAGTTTCGTATATTCTATTATACTCGTATGAAATATCATTTCTTTTGTACTCGTCACGGAATATCGTTTTCTTTTGTATTTTCCTTTCATGGGTACTATTCACGTATACAACACTATTCACGTATACGGTACTATTTATAAATACGGGTACTATTCACAAAGTACTATTCATAAAGTACTATTCACGAGTACTATTCATAAATTACAATTCACGGGGTACTATTCCTGAAATACTATTCATGGGGTACTATTCACCCAAAGTACTATTTATGATAAAAAAAATTGATTTCTTTTTGGTCCAAATCATTTTTGATACAATATCATTCTTGAATTTTACTCCACAAAACAGTATCATGTTGATAATTTGGATATTTTTAAACTCTAGATAAATTTAAAGTCTTTAATATTTATCCTTGATTTCGTTTGATTAATGCTTATATCATTGTCATCATCCTCATGCTTATATTGTGATGAAAGCCATCTTTGGCTTACGTGCATATATGGACTGTTGATTGGTATGATTATGATCATGGATCATTCGGTATAATCATGACCCATAATGTTATAAATGATGTGGTAAAAGTCCTCATTGGCCCGTAATGCATTGATGGACAGTTATTTGTATGATTATGACTAGGGATTATTCGGTATAATCATGACCATTGATGATTACATGAATATCCTTGGCCCGTAGTGCAGGGATGATTCGATTATGTGATTTATTTATTAAGCCGAGTCTCAGCGATAAAGTTGATGAAAAATATTTTAAATCATAGAAGATAGTAGATATCATGCTCTACTTGACTCTTCTAATGGTTTGCTTATTCCGCTGCAGTTGTTGATCTAGAACTTGTTGTCTATTATATTCTATCAATTGTTATACTGTTGAAGGCTAAGAATAATTTATTCTGCATTATCTTAGTCATAATATTTCTTACTGGGCTAGTTGAGCTCACCCTTTTCTTTCATTGTTCTCTTCAGGAAATGAGAATATAGCTAGGACGAGTCGGGGAATGGAGTGATGGTCCATGATAAGTGGCTTTTGTAGTCCTCACTATTCTATGAAATAGTGTGATAATAATTGTAATGAGGACTCCATTGAGTGTGGATATTGTCTAGAAGATAATATTCGTGTTAAAACTCTCAGCTTATGTTTTGTCGTATTTTACACGAAAGTTGTATAATTAAGTTTTTATTTGTATTCTGTACCATGTATATGGCGACTCAAGATGTGTGATATATACCTGTTTTGGGGGCGTCACATCACAGGTACAAAGACCTTTATTAAACTATCTCAAAATAATATTACAATATTATATAATATTACAACACATTATGTACTTCTATACATTTAAATCTTCTTTCTTTAAGCATTCATTCCTCTTAACACCATCTGACCATTCAGGTCTTTCTGCTCTATCTACAAAGGTTTTAGAATTTACAAGGGTGAGCATTTAATTGCCTAGCAAGTATAAGTTGTTGAATGAACAACCATCTCATGAATAGAATAAGATTCTTCTGAAATCTTCAACAATTGAACTATAATTGTGAACTTAAACAATCGGGAATAAAAAATTCCTTCTACGTACTTTAAGCATTGTTGATCGATTTCAAAATCAACATATGGGTGCACTATACATGGTCAACAAGTAATAAAGTGAAAGTAGAATATCATTCTCACGAAAAATTATTTAATAAAAATTACTAAGTACTAACTCTTAACTAAACTAATTTTATTTAAACAATCAATTTAATGTTGTAAATTAAAATATATAATTAAACTTTTACTAACTACCACTAGTTGAAAATCAGGTTATGGATATTCAAGATACCAACTTCACTTATTCTTTCACTTATATTAAAACACTTGTTATTAATTATGCTCACTATTCTGGATTGTTAATCAGGAACTCATTAGTATTTATAACCACATTCAGATGCATTACAATCATTTCAATCTAAATCCACAGTTGATAGAATTGAATCAAAAACCCTAATTAACTAATTCACTATATTCCTATGTAAATTACAATTAAAGAGGATTTAAAGCACAAGTTCCCTATCAGATTACATGCGGTGAGTAAATATATTCCTATCCTAAACACAAATTATGAATTCTAACGCCATGTAGAAAGCACAATCACATGCTATTATAATCAGATCTAAATCTATACTTCATCTCCCGAATTCATATAGATTATCATAGTAATTGTTAGCTAGACAATTAAACAATTATGCACAAATCATAATAGACAATCAAATAATAGATCACAATAATTAACAAATAAGCATACTAAAATAAGTCATTCAATAAGATCTATTGCAATCTTAAATGAGAAATTTAGTTCATAGTCATTGAATTCAAATCAAGAATCCACAATTGAATAAACATTAAAAGTCAAAAATAGAAGTAGAGGAAAGAATGAAATCTGTTGTCTGCAAATCTAATTCTTCCCACTTGCTCCTGCTTTGAATCCTCAATGTTCTCCAAGTTGTTTCAATCTCCAATCCAATCTAAACTAGGATTTGAGAATAAAAGATAGAATCTAATGGACTATATCCCTAAAATAATATACTAACATTTAGTCCCTATCAAATGAATATCTTATTATTCTGCATTATCTTAGTCATAATATTTTTTACGAGGCTAGTTGAGCTCACCCTTTTCTTTCATTGTTCTCTTCAGGAAATGAGAATATGGCTGGGACGAGTTGGGAAATGGAGTGATGGTCCATGATAAATGGCTTTAGTAGTCCTCACTATTCTATGAAGTAGTGTGATAATAATTGTAATGAGGACTCCATTGAGTGTGGATATTTTCTAGAAAACAATATTCGTGTTGAAACTCTCAGCTTATGTTTTGTCGTATTTTACACGACAGTTGTATAATTAAGTTTTTATTTGTATTTTGTACCATGTATTTGGCGACTCAAGCTGGGTGATGTATACCTGTTTTGGGGGCGTCACATCACAGGTACAAAGACCTTTATTAAACTATCTCAAAATAATATTACAATATTATATAATATTACAACACATTATGTACTTCTATACATTTAAATCTTTTTTCTTTAAGCATTCATTCCGCTTAACACCATCTGACCATTCAGGTCTTTCTACTCTATCTACAAAGGTTTTAGAATTTACAAAGGTAAGCATTTAATTGCCTAGCAAGTATAAGTTGTTGAATGAACAACCATCTCATGAAGAGAATAAGATTCTTCAGAAATCTTCAACAATTGAACAATAATTGTGAACTTAAACAATCAGGAATAAAAAATTTCCTTCTACGTACTTTAAACATTGTTGATCGATTTCACAATCAACATATGCGTGCAAGTATACATGGTCAACAAGTAATAAAGTGAAAGTAGAATATCATTCTCACGAAGAATTATTTAATAAAAATTACTAAGTACTAACTCTTAACTAAACTAATTTTATTTAAACAATCAATTTAATGTTGTAAATTAAAATATATAATTAAACTACTACTAACTACAACTAGTTGAAAATCAGGTTATGGATATTCAAGATCACAACTTCACTTATTCTTTCACTTATATTAAAACACTTGTTATTAATTATGCTCACTATTCTAGATTGTTAATCAGGAACTCATTAGTATTTATAACCACATTCAGATGCATTACAAACATTTCAATCCAAATCCACAGTTGATAGAATTGAATCAAACACTCCAATTAACTAATTAACTATATT
The DNA here is from genome assembly GCA_020205615.1 of Panax quinquefolius. NCBI lineage: Eukaryota > Viridiplantae > Streptophyta > Magnoliopsida > Apiales > Araliaceae > Panax > Panax quinquefolius. Next base: position 138,086,004 of record CM035152.1, read on the forward strand.
CCTATGTAAATTATAATTAAAGAGGATTTAAAGCACAGGTTCCCTATCAGATTACATGCGGTGAGTAAGTATATTCCTATCCTAAACACAAATTATGAATTCTAACTCCATGTAAAAAGCACAATCACATGCTATTATAATCAGATCTAAATCTATACTTCATCTCCCGAATTCATATAGATTATCATAGTAATTGTTAGCTAGACAATTAAACAATTATGCACAAATCATAATAGACAATCAAATAATAGATCACAGTAATTAACAAATAAGCATACTAAAATAAGTTATTCAATAAGATCCATTGCAATCTTAAATGAGAAATTTAGTTCATAGTCATTGAATTCAAATCAAGAATCAACAATTGAATAAACATTAAAAGACAAAAATAGAAGTAGAGGAAAGAATGAAATCTGTTGTCTGCAAATCTATTGCTCCCCATTTGCTCCTACTTTGAATCCTCAATGTTCTCCAAGTTGTTTCAATCTCCAAACCAATCTAAACTAGGATTTATGAATAAAAGATAGAATCTAATGGACTATATCCCGAAACTAATCTACTAACATGGAGTCCCTATCAAATGAATATCTTATTATTCTGCATTATCTTAGTCATAATATTTTTTACTGGGCTAGTTGAGCTCACTCTTTTCTTTCATTGTTCTCTTCAGGAAATGAGAATATAGCTAGGACGAGTCTGGAAATGGAGTGATGGTCCATGATAAATGGCTTTAGTAGTCCTCACTAGTCTATGAAGTAGTGTGATAATAATTGTAATGAGGACTCCATTGAGTGTGGATATAGTCTAGAAGACAATATTGGTGTTAAAACTACCAGCTTATCTTTTGTCGTATTTTAAACGACAATTGTATAATTAAGTTTTTATTTGTATTCTGTATACCATGTATTTGGCGACTCAAGATGGGAGATGTATGCCTATTTTGGGGGCGTTACATCACAGGTAAAAAGACCTTTATTAAACTATCTCAAAAAAATATCTTAATATTATATAATATTACAACACATTATCTACTTCTATACATTTAAATCTTCTTTCTTTAAGCATTCATTCCTTTTAACACCATCTGACCATTCAGGTCTTTTTGCTCTATTTACAAAGGTATTAGAATTTACAAGGGTGAGCATTTAATTGCCGAACAGGTATAAGTAGTTGAATGAACAACCATCTCAGGAATAGAATAAGATTCTTCTGAAATCTTCAACAATTGAACAATAATTGTGAACATAAGCAATCAGGAATTAAAAATTTCCTTTTACGTACTTTAAGCATTGTTGATCGATTTCATAATGAACATATGCGTGCAAGTATACATGGTCAACAAGTAATAAAGTGAAAGTAGAGTATCGTTCCCACGAAGAATTATTTAATAAAAATTACTAAGTACTAACCCTTAACTAAACTAATTTTATTTAAACAATCAATTTAATGTTGTAAATTAAAATATACAATTAAACTACTACTAACTACCACTAGTTGAAAATCAGGTTATGGATATTCAAGATCTCAACTTCACTTATTGTTTACTTATATTAAAACACTTGTTATTAATTATGCTCACTATTTTGGATTGTTAATCAAGAACTCATTAGTATTTATAACCACATTCAGATGCATTACAAACATTTCAATCCAAATCCACAGTTGATAGAATTGAATCAAACACCCTAATTAACTAATTCACTATATTCCTATGTAAATTACAATTAAAGAGGATTTAAAGCACAGGCTCCCTATCAGATTACATGCGGTGAGTAAGTATATTCCTATCCTAAACACAAATTATGAATTCTAACGCCATGTAGAAAGCACACTCACATGCTATTATAATCAAATCTAAATCTATACTTCATCTCCCGAATTCATATAGATTATCATAGTAATTGCTAGCTAGACAATTAAACAATTATGCACAAATCATAATAGACAATCAAATAATAGATCACAGTAATTAACAAATAAGCATACTAAAATAAGTTATTCAATAAGATCCATTGCAATCTTAAATGAGAAATTTAGTTCATAGTCATTGAATTCAAATCAAGAATCCACAATTGAATAAACATTAAAAGACAAAAATAAAAGTAGAGGAAAGAATGAAATCTGTTGTCTTCAAATCTTATGCTCCCCACTTGCTCCTGCCTTGAATCCTCAATGTTCTCCAAGTTGTTTCAATCTCCAATCCAATCTAAACTAGGATTTGTGAATAAAAGATAGAATCTACTAACATGGAGTCCCAATCAAATGAATATCTTATTATTCTACATTATCTTAGTCATAATATTTTTTACTGGGCTAGTTGAGCTCACCCTTTTCTTTCATTGTTCTCTTCAGGAAATGAGAATATAGCTGGGACGAGTCGGGGAATGGAGTGATGGTCCATGATAAATGGCTTTAGTACTCCTCATTATTCTATGAAGTAGTGTGATAATAATTGTAATAAGGACTCCATTGAGTGTGGATATTATCTAGAAGACAATATTCGTGTTAAAACTCGCAGCTTATGTTTTGTCGTATTTTACACGACAGTTGTATAATTAAGTTATTTTGCGACTCAAGATGGGTGATGTATACCTATTTTGGGGGCATCACATCACAGGTACAAAGACCTTTATTAATCTATCTCAAAATAATGTTACAATATTATATAATATTACAACACATTATGTACTTCTATACATTTAAATCTTCTTTCTTTAAGCATTCATTCCTCTTAACACCATCTGACCATTCAGGTCTTTCTGCTCTATCTGCAAAGGTTTTAGAATTTACAAGGGTGAGCATTTAATTGCCTAGCAAGTATAAGTAGTTGAATGAAAACCATCTCATGAATAGAATAAGATTCTTCTGAAATCTTCAACAATTGAACAATAATTGTGAACTTAAACAATCAGGAATAAAAAATTTCCTTCTACGTACTTTAAGCACTGTTGATCGATTTCACAATCAATATATGCATGCAAGTATACATGGTCAACAAGTAATAAAGTGAAAGTAGAGTATCGTTCCCACGAAGAATTATTTAATAAAAATTACTAAGTACTAACTCTTAACTAAACTAATTTTATTTAAACAATCAATTTAATGTTGTAAATTAAATTATACAATTAAACTACTACTAACTACCACTAGTTGAAAATTAGGTTATGGATATTCAAGTTCACAACTTCACTTATTGTTTCACTTATATTAAAACACTTGTTATTAATTATGCTCACTATTCTGGATTGTTAATCAGGAACTCATTAGTATTTATAACCACATTCAGATGCATTACAAACATTTCAATCCAAATTCACAGTTGATAGAATTGAATCAAACACCCTAATTAACTAATTCACTACATTCTTATTTAATTACAATTAAAGAGGATTTGAAGCACAGGTTCCCTATCAGATTACACGCGGTGAGTAAGTATATTCCTATCCTAACCACAAATTATGAATTCTAACACCATTTAGAAAGCACAATCACATGCTATTATAATCAGATCTAAATCTATACTTCATCTCTCGAATTCATATAGATTATCATAGTAATTGTTAGCTAGACAATTAAACAATTATGCACAAATCATAATAGACAATCAAATAATAGATCACAGTAATTAACAAATAAGCATACTAAAATAAGTTATTCAATAAGATCCATTGCAATCTTAAACGAGAAATTTAGTTCATAGTCATTGAATTCAAATCAAGAATCCACAATTGAATAAACATTAAAAGACAAAAATAGAAGTAGAGGAAAGAATGAAATCTGTTATCTGCAAATCTAATTCTCCCCACTTGCTCCTGCTTTGAATCCTCAATGTTCTCCAAGTTGTTACAATCTCCAATCCAATCTAAACTAGGATTTGTGAATAAAAGATAGAATCTAATGGACTATATCCCTAAACTAATCTAATAACATGGAGTCCCTATCAAATGAATATCTTATTATTCTACATTATCTTAGTCATAATATTTTTTACTGGGCTAGTTGAGCTCGCCCTTTACTTTCATTGTTCTCTTCAGGAAAAGAGAATATAGCTGGGACGAGTTGGGAAATGGAGTGATGGTCCATGATAAATGGCTTTAGTAGTCCTCACTATTCTATGAAGTAGTGTGATAATAATTGTAATGAGGACTCCATTGAGTGTGGATATTGTCTAGAAGACAATATTCGTGTTAAAACTCTCAGCTTATGTTTTATCGTATTTTACACGAAAGTTGTATAATTAAGTTTTTATTTGTATTCTGTACCATGTATATGGCGACTCAAGATGTGTGATGTATACCTGTTTTGGGGGCGTCACATCACAGGTATAAAGACCTTTATTAAACTATCTCAAAATAATATTACAATATTATATAATATTACAACACATTATGTACTTCTATATATTTAAATCTTCTTTCTTTAAGCATTCATTCCTCTTAACACCATCTGACCATTCAGGTCTTTCTGCAAAGGTTTTAGAATTTACAAGGGTGAGCATTTAATTGCCTAGCAAGTATAAGTAGTAGAATGAACAACCATCTCATGAATAGAATAAGATTCTTCTGAAATCTTCAACAATTGAACAATAATTGTGAACTTAAACAATCAGGAATAAAAAATTTCCTTTTACGTACATTAAGCATTGTTGATCGATTTCACAATCAACATATGCGTACAAGTATACATGGTCAACAAGTAATAAAGTGAAAGTAGAATATCATTCTCACGAAGAATTATTTAATAAAAATTACTAATTACTAACTCTTAACTAAACTAATTTTATTTAAACAATCAATTTAATGTCGTAAATTAAAATATATAATTAAACTACTACTAACTACCACTAGTTGAAAATCAAGTTATGGATATTCAAGATCATAACTTCACTTATTGTTTCACTTATATTGAAACGCTTGTTATTAATTATGCTCACTATTCTGGATTGTTAATCAGGAACTCATTAGTATTTATAACCACATTCAGATGCATTACAAACATTTCAATCAAATCCACAGTTGATAGAATTGAATCAAACACCCCAACTAACTAATTCACTACATTCTTATGTAAATTACAATTAAAGAGGATTTGAAGCACAGGTTCCCTATCATATTACACGCGGTGAATAAGTATATTCTTATTCTAACCACAAATTATGAATTCTAACGCCATATTGAAAGCACAATCACATGCTATTATAATCAGATCTAAATCTATACTTTATCTCCCGAATTCATATAGATTATCATAGTAATTGTTAGCTAGACAATTAAACAATTATGCACAAATCATAATAGACAATCAAATAATAGATCACAGTAATTAAAAAATAAGCATACTAAAATAAGTTATTCAATAAGATCCATTGCAATCTTAAACGAGAAATTTAGTTCATAGTCATTGAATTCAAATCAAGAATCCACAATTGAATAAACATTAAAAGACAAAAATAGAAGTAGAGGAAAGAATGAAATCTGTTGTCTGCAAATCAAATTCTCCCCACTTGCTCATGCTTTGAATCCTCAATGTTCTCCAAGTTGTTTCAATCTCCAATCCAATCTAAACTAGGATTTGTGAATAAAAGATAGAATCTAATGGACTATATCCCTAAACTAATCTACTAACATGGAGTCCCTATCAAATGAATATCTTATTATTCTACATTATACTAGTCATAATATATTTTACTGGGCTAGTTGAGCTCATCCTTTTCTTTCATTGTTCTCTTCAGGAAATGAGAATATGGCTGGGACGAGTTGGGAAATGGAGTGATGGTCCATGATAAATGGCTTTAGTAGTCCTCACTATTCTATGAAGTAGTGTGATAATAATTGTAATGAGGACTCCATTGAGTGTGGATATTTTCTAGAAAACAATATTCGTGTTGAAACTCTCAGCTTATGTTTTGTCGTATTTTACACGAAAGTTGTATAATTAAGTTTTTATTTTTTATTCTGTACCATGTATTTGGCGACTCAAGATGTTTGATGTATACCTGTTTTGGGGGCGTCACATCACAGGTATAAAGACCTTTATTAAACTATCTCAAAATAATATTACAATATTATATAATATTACAACACATTATGTACTTCTATACATTTAAATCTTCTTTCTTTAAGCATTCATTCCTCTTAACACTATCTGACCATTCAGGTCTTTCTGCTCTATCTACAAAGGTTTTTGAATTTACAAGGGTGAGCATTTAATTGCCTAGCAAGTATAAGTTGTTGAATGAACAACCATCTCATGAATAGAATAAGATTCTTCTGAAATCTTCAACAATTGAATAATAATTGTGAATCCTAAACAATCAGGAATAAAAAATTGCCTTCTACGTAATTTAAGCATTGTTGATCGATTTCACAATCAACATATGCGTGCAAGTATACATGGTCAACAAGTAATAAAGTGAAAGTAGAATATCATTCTCACGAAGAATTATTTAATAAAAATTACTAAGTACTAACCCTTAACTAAACTAATTTTATTTAAACAATCAATTTAATGTTGTAAATTAAAATATATAATTAAACTACTACTAACTACCACTAGTTGAAAATCAGGTTATGGATATTCAAGATCTCAACTTCACTTATTCTTTCACTTATATTAAAACACTTGTAATTAATTTTGCTCACTATTCTGGATTGTTAATCAGGAACTCATTAGTATTTATAACCACATTCAGATGCATTACAAACATTTCAATCCAAATCCACAGTTGATAGAATTGAATCAAACACCCTAATTAACCAATTCACTACATTCTTATGTAAATTACAATTAAAGAGGATTTGAAGCACAGGTTCTCAATCAGATTACATGCGGTGAGTAAGTATATTCATATCCTAACCACAAATTATGAATTCTAACGCCATGTAGAAAGTACAATCACATGCTATTATAATCAGATCTAAATCTATACTTCATCTCCCGAATTCATATAGATTATCATAGTAATTGTCAGCTAGACAATTAAACAATTATGCACAAATCATAATAGACAATCAAATAATAGATCACAGTAATTAACAAATAAGCATACTAAAATAAGTTATTCAATAAGATCTATTGCAATCTTAAACGAGAAATTTAGTTCATAGTCATTGAATTCAAATCAAGAATCCACAATTGAATAAACATTAAAAGTCAAAAATAAGTAGAGGAAAGAATGAAATCACATTTTCGCAAATCTAATTCTCCCCACTTGCTCCTGCTTTGAATCCTCAATGTTCTCCAAGTTGTTTCAATCCCCAATCCAATCTAAACTAGGATTTGTGAATAAAAGATAGAATCTAATGGACTATATCCCTAAACTAGTCTACTAACATGGAGTCCCTATCAAATGAATATCTTATTATTCTACATTATCATAGTCATAATATTTTTTACTGGGCTTGTTGAGCTCACCCTTTTCTTTCATTGTTCTCTTCAGGAAATGAAAATATAGATGGGACGAGTTGGGAAATGGAGTGATGGTCCATGATAAATGGCTTTAGTAGTCCTCACTATTCTATGAAGTAGTGTGATAATAATTGTAATGAGGACTCCATTGAGTGTGAATATTGTCTAGAAGGCAATATTCGTGTTAAAATTCTCAGTTTATTCTTTGTCGTATTTTATATGAAAGTTGTATAATTAAGTTTTTATTTGTATTCTGTACCATGTATTTGGCGACTCAAGATGTGTGATGTATACCTGTTTTGGGGGTGTCACATCACAGGTACAAAGACATTTATTAAGCTATCTCAAAATAATATTACAATATTATATAATATTACAACACATTATGTACTTCTATACATTTAAATCTTCTTTCTTTAAGCATTCATTCCTCTTAACACCATCTGACCATTCATGTCTTTCTGCTCTATCTGCAAAGGTTTTAGAATTTACAAGGGTGAGCATTTAATTTCCTAGCAAGTATAAGTAGTTGAATGAACAACCATCTCATGAATAGAAAAAGGTTCTTCTGAAATCTTCAACAATTGAACAATAATTGTGAACTTAAACAATCAGGAATAAAAAATTTCCTTCTACGTACTTTAAGCATTGTTGATCGATTTCACAATCAACATGTGCGTGGAAGTATACATGGTCAACAAGTAATAAATTGGAAGTAGAGTATCGTTCCCACGAAGAATTATTTAATTAAAATTACTAAGTACTAACTCTTAACTAAACTAATTTTATCTAAACAATCAATTTAATGTTGTAAATTAAAATATACAATTAAACTACTACTAACTACCACTAGTTGAAAATCAGGTTATGGATATTCAAGTTCACAACTTCACTTATTATTTCACTTATATTAAAACACTTGTTATTAATTATGCTCACTATTCTGGATTGTTAATCAGGAACTCATTAGTATTTATAACCACATTCAGATGCATTACAAACATTTCAATCCAAATCCATAGTTGATAGAATTGAATCAAACACCCTAATTAACTAATTCACTACATTCTTATGTAAATTACAATTAAAGAGGATTTGAAGCACATGTTCCCTATCAGATTACACGTGGTGAGTAATTATATTCCTATCCTAACCACAAATTATGAATTCTAACGCCATGTAGAAAGCACAATCACATGCTTTTATAATCAGATCTAAATCTATACTTCATCTCCTGAATTCATATAGATTATCATAGTAATTGTTAGCTAGACAATTAAACAATTATGCACAAATCATAATAGACAATCAAATAATAGATCACAGTAATTAACAAATAAGCATACTAAAATAAGTTATTCAATAAGATCTATTGCAATCTTAAACGAGAAATTTATTTCATAGTCATTGAATTCAAATCAAGAATCCACAATTGAATAAACATTAAAAGTCCAAAATAGAAGTAGAGGAAAGAATGAAATCTGTTTTCTGCAAATCTAATTCTCCCCACTTGCTCCTGCTTTGAATCCTCAATGTTCTCCAAGTTGTTTCAATCTCCAATCCAATCTAAACTAGGATTTGTGAATAAAAGATAGAATCTAATGGACTATATCCCTAAACTAGTCTACTAACATGGAGTCCCTATCAAATGAATATCTTATTATTCTACATTATCTTAGTCATAATATTTTTTACTGGGCTAGTTGAGCTCACCCTTTTCTTTCATTGTTCTCTTCAGGAAATGAGAATATTGTTGGGATGAGTTGGGAAATGGAGTGATGGTCCATGATAAATGGCTTTAGTAGTCCTCACTATTCTATGAAGTAGTGTGATAATAATTGTAATGAGGACTCCATTGAGTGTGGATATTGTCTAGAAGGCAATATTCGTGTTAAAATTCTCAGTTTATTCTTTGTCGTATTTTATATGAAAGTTGTATAATTAAGTTTTTATTTGTATTCTGTACCATGTATTTGGCGACTCAAGATGTGTGATGTATACCTGTTTTGGGGGTGTCACATCACAGGTACAAAGACCTTTATTAAACTATCTCAAAATAATATTACAATATTATATAATATTACAACACATTATGTACTTTTATACATTTAAATCTTCTTTCTTTAAGCATTCATTCCTCTTAACACCATCTGACCATTCATGTCTTTCTGCTCTATCTGCAAAGGTTTTAGAATTTACAAGGGTGAGCATTTAATTGCCTAGCAAGTATAAGTAGTTGAATGAACAACCATCTCATGAATAGAATAAGGTTCTTCTGAAATCTTCAACAATTGAACAATAATTGTGAACTTAAACAATCAGGAATAAAAAATTTCCTTCTACGTACTTTAAGCATTGTTGATCGATTTCACAATCAACATATGCGTGGAAGTATACATGGTCAACAAGTAATAAATTAGAAGTAAAGTATCGTTCCCACGAAGAATTATTTAATTAAAATTACTAAGTACTAACTCTTAACTAAATTAATTTTATTTAAACAATCAATTTAATGTTGTAAATTAAAATATATAATTAAACTTTTACTAACTACCACTAGTTGAAAATCAGGTTATGGATATTCAAGATACCAACTTCACTTATTCTTTCACTTATATTAAAACACTTGTTATTAATTATGCTCACTATTCTGGATTGTTAATCAGGAACTCATTAGTATTTATAACCACATTCAGATGCATTACAAACATTTCAATCCAAATCCATAGTTGATAGAATTGAATCAAACACCCTAATTAACTAATTCACTACATTCTTATATAAATTACAATTAAAGAGGATTTGAAGCACAGGTTCCCTATCAGATTACACGCAGTGAGTAAGTATATTCCTATCCTAACCACAAATTATGAATTCTAACGCCATGTAGAAAGCACAATCACATGCTATTATAATCAGATCTAAATCTATACTTCATCTCCCGAATTCATATAGATTATCATAGTAATTGTTAGCTAGACAATTAAACAATTATGCACAAATCATAATAGACAATCAAATAATAGATCACAGTAATTAACAAATAAGCATACTAAAATAAGTTATTCAATAAGATCTATTGCAATCTTAAACGAGAAATTTAGTTCATAGTCATTGAATTCAAATCAAGAATCCACAATTGAATAAACATTAAAAGTCAAAAATAGAAGTAGAGGAAAGAATGAAATCTGTTGTCTGCAAATCTATCCCCACTTGCTCCTGCTTTGAATCCTCAATGTTCTCCAAGTTGTTTCAATCTCCAATCCAATCTAAACTAGGATTTGTGAATAAAAGATAGAATCTAATGGACTATATCCCTAAACTAGTCTACTAACATGGAGTCCCTATCAAATGAATATCTTATTATTCTACATTATCTTAGTCATAATATTTTTTACTGGGCTAGTTGAGCTCACCCTTTTCTTTCATTGTTCTCTTCAGGAAATGAGAATATTGTTGGGACGAGTTGGGAAATGGAGTGATGGTCCATGATAAATGGCTTTAGTAGTCCTCACTATTCTATGAAGTAGTGTGATAATAATTGAAATGAGGACTCCATTGAGTGTGGATATTGTCTAGAAGACAATATTCGTGTTAAAATTCTCAGTTTATGCTTTTTCGTATTTAAATGAAAGTTGTATAATTATGTTTTTATTTGTATTCTGTACCATGTATTTGGCGACTCAAGATGTGTGATGTATACCTGTTTTGGGGGTGTCACATCACAGGTACAAAGACCTTTATTAAACTATCTCAAAATAATATTACAATATTATATAATATTACAACACATTATGTACTTCTATACATTTAAATCTTCTTTCTTTAAGCATTCATTCATATTAACACCATCTGACCATTCAGGTCTTTCTGCTCTATCTACAAAGGTTTTAGAATTTACAAGGGTGAGCATTTAATTGCCTAGCAAGTATAAGTTGTTGAATGAACAACCATCTCATTGAATAGAATAAGATTCTTCTGAAATCTTCAACAATTGAACAATAATTGTGATCCTAAACAATCAGGAAAAAAATTTTCCTTCTACGTACTTTAAGCATTGTTGATCGATTTCACAATCAACATATGCATGCAAGTATACATGGTCAACGAGTAATAAAGTGAAAGTAGACTATCATTCTAACGAAGAATTATTTAATAAAAATTACTATGTACTAACTCTTAACTAAACTAATTTTATTTAAACAATCAATTTAATGTTGTAAATTAAAATATATAATTAAACTACTACTAACTACCACTAGTTGAAAATCAGGTTATGGATATTCAAGATCATAACTTCACTTATTGTTTCACTTATATTAAAACACTTGTT